>CM039666.1:18566263-18973763 GCA_022405105.1 Aristolochia contorta
GTGGGGGAAATCGGTTGCATCCCCTACGAGATAGCCCGAGTCAACAATAACAGCAACAGTAATAGGACCAACCGCTGCAATGAAACAATCAATAAATCCATCGGAATGTTCAACTCTGCACTCGTTAAGATGGTTGATCGTTACAACGGAGGCGCGCTACCGGGCGCCCACTTCGTCTTCCTTAACACACAGCATACTTCAAAAGACATTGTGAACCATGCCAATTCTTACGGTAATTAATTATATATATCATGCCAAGAATAATCGTTGAATTATGAACTAGCTAGTACGTCGATCTGTAGCATGAATGTATAAATGGGTAGCACTTAGCTTCCTGTGTAAGTACTCTTTAGTTTTGATCAAGCTGCAGGTTTTAAAGTTCTCGACAAGGGATGCTGTGGAGTAGGGAAGAACAATGGGCAGATTACTTGTCTTCCCCTGCAACTACCATGCGAGAACAGGGACGAGTACCTGTTTTGGGATGCATTTCACTTGACCGAGGCTGCGAATATCATCCTCGCCGAGAAAGCATACAGCTCAAACCGTTGCTCCGATGTCTATCCGATGAACATCCGGCAGCTTGCGAGGATGTAGCTCATGAGGGGGTGCCATCTGCCCATGAGGGAATCAATGCTCAATAATAATCAAGATCATTTTGTGCTAGCTAGAGATTTTCATTCTTAACAGCAGCTCAAGAGATTAATTTGTTATTAAAAGTTTTGTTCGTGCATGCAGAGTTGAATGATCCCATATAATAATATGTAACCTGTGCTTTTTGAATTGCATGTAGACTGTTCAGGATATTGCAATCAGAGAATATAATATATCTTTTATCCGCATCCAGTTAGTTCAGGCCTCACAAGTTATTATAACAAACGCTACAGCAAGCACAGTAGCAACTTCAGGTTTGTTACTTAAAAATAGTTTTATTTAAAGCATAAGAACACAAGAAACCCAACGTGGTCTCCATCCTAGCAGTACTGGAGATCCGTTAGTTGATCTCAAGCCAACCCCATGAACTTGTTCCAGTACTGTTGGAATTTCAGATTTACCCGGGTAATTATATATAACCCCATCTTATGGATCAAAGGCCTTGCGAGATTTTGCCTGAAACCATCAAGAAGTCGAGCTGTAAGATTGTTTATGGGGACCGTAATCCAGCTGACACTCTTGTTTCAGTATGGCGCGCAGTTCACCAACAAAAGGAAGCACGGCGCATATAAAAAGCAAGTAGCGATAAAAAAAAAAGAAGAAAATATGAAAGCAAATATCATCCACAATGTCACAAATATAAATTAGAGCCACTAAGTTGCCAAAGATACCAACATGCATGTAGAAACACAATGCACTTTGCTGACTACAATGTTTGAGGGATGCCAATTCAAACTAATGATGCTGGATAGTAGATGAAAGAGGAACTTGTCGTAGAAAACAGGTGATTTCAGCACAAGGAAAAATCAAACACTTAGTGGCCGACTAGAACTTGATTTGCCAAAGCAAAGACGAGTGGCAATCATCAACCACGTCTTGTAATGCGTGAATACTCTCTAATTCTTTATACATTTGAAGCTCTGCTTTCAACAACCTCAAAAGCTCTACATACCGAGATTGTTTCTTTTTTAATATCCGAATGTAGGCTGAGAGTCCAAGCCAATCAGTTTCTTTCTTTTTCAGTTCAAGAATTGGACGAAATTTGTATTTGAGGCTCGAGGAATCCATCCGGTGCCTGATATGTTTGTACATATATCTGGATGAAAACCATGTGAAAGTCAGAAATATTTGGCAGAGGCAGAGATTCTTCTAAAGATAACAATAGACAAGTCATAATTTGTTTAGATACGTCACTGAATGTTCTAAGTAAATGAACAATAAGACTAAGATGTATATGCAGATCTGAAACTAACTTGATCTAGCTTCTTTAAAAACAAAACAGTAACAAAATTGCATCTTCCCATACCTTATAGACTTTTGAATAACCCATAAACCGTATTTGGGACATAGGCGTCTGAGATTCGGCACAGCACACAGATAACAGTGGAACTTCATTGCACATATTAGAAAAGCTTGATAAGCATTCAGTCTCACAGTTCTCAATCTATTGATGTTAGAATCATAAAACAAGGGGTGACACTTCAGTTTTACATAGTCACACAACTTTCTCTTCAAATTTAGCCTCGGCTGAGTCAGGTAGGAAGCTGTAATTGTGGAACTCATATGTATGCCCCAGTACCTGGACAATAGAAACAAATGCCAACAGTCATTACAAGATAAGAAGTAAGGATGCTAATATTGGCAGAAAAATGGTAACTTCTCTAACATAGTTTGTAATGATTCTTAGTGTGAAAGGTATGTCCTCGGAAACTACATTATCTCATGCATGTTTATTCCTTTTAGACCAAAAGGATGGTCAAGATACACTTCCTGTATAAGTACAGCTTGTCCTTTCCCAAAGACTGGAAAAACTCTTTGGAAGGCCTCCATTGCAGCCATACCATGGATCATTTGGCTAGAGAGAAATGAAAGAACTTTTAACAATAAATCTTGCAAGGTAGGAGGCCTCATTGTCAAAGCCATTCAATGTACTTTTCTTTGGGCCTCCACTACCAAAAGCATGCCGCCTCTCATGCTGACAAGAGAAAATACCTGGCACAAGAGCATCTATTTTAAGCAACATAAAACAATAAAAGAGCATTTCACTGGTTCAAAAAAAAAGATACACTTCCTGTGCTTAGCACAACAAGAGAGCTCTTACTGGTTTGTAGCAACAAAGATATTCACAACAATGAGACAACTATGTTGGAGAAAGTCAAAACCTCGTATAGTCTGCTTGTATTTCAAATGTGCAACAATTGATGAGCAAGCCACTCCATTGAAGAAATAAAACCCCATCTTCACCTTTATACATTCTATTCTTCTGAATCCCAGCACATTCATCCCCCAAGTCAAAATTCATAGAGAACTTCCCTTTGTTCATCATGCAATTGTATTTTCTGAAGCCTCTCTGCATCCTAGAAAGGAACTGCACAGCAAGGTCCTTTGACGTTGATATGAAGAGAAAGTCATCAATCAATCTCAATAACACAAACTCTGGCAGAGCTGTCGAATCATGTTGAAGACCAGACTTTTCAAAAGTAAAAGTCAAATTTTTTTGTGCCTCATGAAGCCATGGGAAAATTATTGTCTTCTCCAAAGAGGCAAAATAAAATGAGCAAAGAAGAGAGGACAAAACACTTCCTTGAGGAATACCGACATGTTGCAAGTATAAGCATGGTCCAAGTAGCACTAAGTTGCCTTTCACATGTTCTTGAAGAAGGCGAAGAACACGTTGATTCTTTATCTGTTTAACTCTAAACTGAAAACCAAAAAGAAGAGATTAACTAGCTTATCTGTCAGATTCAACAATAACACCAAAAAAAAAAAAAAGAAAAACAACTCCCACTCCACCCAATCTCCCCCCTCCCTCTCCCCCTCGAACTCTTCATTCCTCAAACACTGCATCCCTTGACCCTCAAACACTTCATCCCTCAAACTCTTGATTCCTCAAACTCTTCATCCCTTGAACTCCTTAACCATATCCTTGTGAAATTAATGTAAATAATTGTACAAAACCTTTCTTTGTACCCTTACCCTATTGAGACTTGAGCCCACCACATCATAAGTCTTTTAAATTTGACCATGAGAAAAAGGCTCACACTTGAACTATTCCATATCTTCCAATCTCAATTGATTTCAGCTATTTAATCATACAATCTTCTTACTACAATGTTACTCAAGATATGAATCATAACTAAATAAAATTTGAACTTTAAAGTTTAATTTTAACTCGTTACTGAATCTAAGATATCTAGTTCTCACTAGAATAACAATTACACTGGCTATTCAACAAGAAAATAAAAGAATGGCCACAAAAATAATGAACTCACAAATACCTGATTGACATGGACACTATTTGATGAATGGGATGAAACAAGAGAAGTATAGTTCATGATATTTTCATTGTCACCCACATTAACTGCTACTTGATCATAGCGAACACGCACAGCATTTTTGGTGCAATAGACCACAGCAACTTTATGCAAATGATATTCATCCTTCTGCAAAATCTCGTTCATTAATTCTATCAACTTATCCTGGTCAATGGTATCAAATGCCTTTAACACATCACAACCAACAAAAAATAACCTTGGTTTCATTGGTGATCTCCTCCTCACTCTAGTAATGAATGGACAAAGTCTTTCATAAATATCATTGTAATCAAAAACTGAGGAACCCAACTTATCTGGATTCTCAACCTTTATCCTTTTCAAAATTGCATGTACATCACAAAGATTTGAATTCACAGGCATAAAGTTAGTCACCTCACAATCTCTTAAATGTGCAGCTTTTACATATTTATTTTTAAAGCAAAACTTTCCGCCAGAGCGCAAAACAGCTGAAGGAGCTTTCAGATTCATCAAAGGCCTAAACCCTCTTTCTTTGGGAATAAATCTTACTTTTGAAAACCCAATTGTCCTTGTGTTGAAGATTGGTCCCAAACCATGTGGATGAAATATGTGGAAGGTTGTTCTTCTCAAATGAGCAATGGTTTTGTCATTAATTTTCTTCCATACTCGCTTTTCATAGTAAAATACATTGTGCCTCCCAGTTTCACTCTCTGTTACATAAAAGTGGGCCATCACAATTGGAACAACAGCACATGAAAAGAACCAAAATATCCATCTTTCAAACCACATTCTTTTAAAAATTTGCACATCCTTAACTTGACAGCAAGAAGGCCAAGTTATTTTTGAGAGGAAGGGCACCTGTGATGTTTTAAGTCCATACAAGCATTGGCTCAAATTGAACTTTTCAAATCTCCTGAGATGGATTAATTTTGAGATATTTTTCCTCAGAGCCCTCCAATTCTTTGGAGTACCAAGCAAATCCAAAGGAAATATACTCCGGCAAATTGCCCATATGAATGACACCACCTGTTGCTTTTGACAGTAAGCTTTCCGATCTACAAACTGGTCTTTCCCAATATGACTTTTTTCCAAAAAAGCCTCTTTTTTACTAAAAGGAACATAAGATTTGCAATTGTCACTCAAATACTTGCGGATAGAATTCTTCTTCTGTAGAGTAATGACCCGAAAAAGTGATAATGAAGATTCAATACCATGCTCCTGGGAAATAAATGATTAAAAAATTGAAACATTAAAGAGCCACTCCTGCACAAGTGAATATGAAGTCTATGCAACAAATTGGGAAACCAAGGATCCAAATCAACAACTGAATATAAAAAATCATATAAAACGTTTACACTAGGCAACCAGGAAATAGCATCTAAGAATATACTCTCACTAGCATTCCTTCATGCATCACACTTATCAAAAAATTTACTGCATAAATGTTTTGAAAATGTAAAGAGGAACAGTTGGAGCAAACCTTAGACATTTTCCCATTGTTTCTCTCACCGCAGAATCTTAAAGTTCGGAATCCACAGTGCTTATTGAGAATTTTCAAGTAATGACAGCGGTGGGCTTCACGTATAACAGACTTAAGAAGGGTCAACAGTGAATGGAGTCTGATTAAAAAGAAAACGAATTAATAATAAGGGAAAAGATCAAAAACTCCCTCCAGACCTTCTCAAAAAATTTTGATAATTGAAATGTTGCTTCATTACTGTTCTGATAATTGAAATGTTGCTTCATTACTGTACAATTAAAATGCTTCAAGTTCTGACGAATCAGTGTATAATCAACTTACCCGCACTCTTGTCCGAAGGCACAGAATCTATCACTAAGAACGGAAGCCCGAAATCCCTTATTCCTGTCTCTACCTTGAATGCAGAAGATATCTCTCATTAAAGAAACTGCACCTTTATCATTTGGCTTCAATCTGTTCAACATATCTAAAATTTAAGGGAATACTTTCTTATAGAAGATGGTGTGAATCGAATTGAACTTGGAAATAGAAGGGATACGATTTTTTGGGAAGACAGATGAAGTTAATATAGTATTGTAGAACATCCGTTGATGCCCAATCTCAACTTCTCTAGCTCGCCTATGGGGTGTTTGTTGCAGCATCAAACAACAATGACAAGAAAGTGATTTCTGTTCAAAGAGAAAAATAAGAAAACAAATGAAGTTGTGTCAGAAGACAAGGATAGTTTTGTAATTTACTTGCAGGTTTGTTTTTTGTAATTTTGGTTATCTTCTGTTATTTGTTGAGTCTTGAATTGTTGGTGGGAATATGGTGTTAGTGGTTAGTTATATTCCAATTACATTCTAGTTACATCTCGGAAATAGATTAGGAGCTATATTCCAATTACACAGAAGATGAGTTGTATAATTAATTCATTAGCCTAGGACTGTAGTTGAGTCTGCAATGCATAGACAAATTCTAGGTGCCCCTAGGAAATTCCAGATTTTTTCTCCAATTAGGATATTTTGGTTTTTTTTTCTTTTTTGTCAAAGTTGCGATTTCGTTCATTCATTTCTGGAAAATAGAAATTGGTACAGCATCATTGGGGAAGACAATACAAAGTTAGGTAAGGGGTCCAAACAACAAGTTGTTGGTCACAGGACCCTTGCTTTGCTAAAGTATCAGCTCTACCATTAACATTCCTGATTACATCGTTCGAGGTAACAACAACATAAGCAAGATCACGGATTCTCCAATTAGGTCATTCTAGACGATTATTTAAGAGACAATAAATTTTAACACAACAAAAAACTCGGCATAATAATCAATGGACTCCAATCTTCAATAGATCGCCATCACTAACATCCAAAAGACTAGTTGTCAATAACACCAGATATTAGCCATACAGAATTAAAGAGAATTAGTCGACAGTCAGTAAATACACAATAGTCATACCTTCTCACAAGGCTGAACGTTAGCTACTTCCCCTAACAAATCTGGATATGTTCTATTGTTTAACATTTCCAAAGATGAATTCAACACAACAGCTGTGAAGAAGGAAATGAAAGATTCAGCTCATCTTCAGCAATATCCAGTACAGAAAATATTTTTGACAAATAAAAAGATAAACTACCAGAAAGAAGACATCCTCCCTGGAAAAGTGTCTGTGCCTCAATATCAGAGGTAAGGGAATTTGTATTTTGGCGTTTCTTGCGCCGTTGCCAACTAAAAGGTCTCAGACGTTTCCTAGATTGAGCATTGTTTTCATGGGAGAGAAAAACGCTGCAATCCTTTGTTCCCCTTGAACAACTAGAGATCTCCATCTCCACACCAATAGTTGAGCTTAATTTCTCTTTGCTTTCAATTTTGATCTTCTTTAATTGCCCTGAAGAAGTTATAAATGTCTGAAAAACATTTGACCAAACAGTAATATGGAGATTCTGTACATACTGTTGATACAAATTAAGATGCTTGTGCAATAGGTTTCTTATCAAAAGATGGTAAAATTTTAATATTTCCATAAAATCAGAAAACTAGAACTTTCACCATAATATCAAGATTTGCTTTGCAGCCATTTTCATTTCCACTTTGAACCTTAGGTGCAAGGTTCATCAAAGGGGGGTAGAAAGCTATGTAGGCTATTAGATTATTAATGTCATTTCAGGCATTCAACGGGCCTTAATAAGGACTTATTAGTATTTAGAAGTTATTGGGGGTAACTTTGGTAAGTCTCTTTTATGAGGGACCTGGTTGCAATTATGGTTGTTTAGCTGTTATAAATAAGGAACTACCTCCCCAATAGAAAATTCCCAGAAATTGAAACCCTAATTTTTCCCTCCCTCCCTCCCTACCTCCCTCTCTCTCTATAAGAGAGTAGATACTTCAAGATGTGAAAAAGTGTAAGACCACCACACTTACAATGTGTACATTCTACATCTCCAATATAAAGTGGAGTTACAACCTGTATTAAGAGAGGGCTGATGATTATGGGACCTTGGCGGTTTCCACAGTCGTTTAAACTTGCAATTGCTGCTGGCACTCTCTGGAAGACATGAGAAACTTCAAGACTAGAAAAATATTAAGGCCAGCACAATCACAAAGAATTCATTCTAATCTCTAATACGGTATAACCTTTTGTAAGCAAAGACGACTGATTTTGGGACCTTGATAGTTTCCACGGTTGTTTAGACTTGCAATTGCTGGTGCTTGAAAGAGATTTATACATGGGATCACCAGTAATTTGAAAGTGACTGTTTGTCGGAAGAAACAAAAATATTGACGAATATTTTAGGAGGTGAACCATGACATTGTCACCTACCTGCAGCACCTTCAAGGATTAAACCAGGGCCAGACATAGAAATACAACAAATATTAGTGTTTCTTGCTTACTCTTGTTAAAAGTAGACTCCAAGCTGAGTCACTCAGATAATCTATAACATTGCCGGTCTGATACTGCTGCAGAGATCAAGAACTATAATTTTAAATAGTTGTCTAAAAAAGAACCATAAAAAGAATGAATGTAAATGATAAAATATGAAACAAACTTACCTTCTTATTACCAGCGCATATCATATTTGAAAATTTCAAAGAATCGCTGAGCATCTCATTTATGACACTTTCAACAATCTGGAAGAAGGATGGTAAGGTAAGCACATCCATAGACTTCGCTCAGCATAACCCAGAATTCAAATCTTTCCTCGTATCAATAACCAATTATGTTCATACTTGTTTTTGTTTTTTTAACTTGCATATTCATACTTATTTGACAGAGGTCATCTGTCAACCATCAAATTGCTAATTCAAGCTCAAGTTAAAAGGCGAAAACTATGACTTCCTCAGACAGACGAAAATAGTTGCCTAACAGAATAACAAGTAATGTGTTTCAGATGACCAGCGCCGTCTAATAAGCCCCTCTCAAATTATCATGATATTTCATCTAAAACATCATTTATCTATTAAACATTAAAAAGTTGAAAAGGAAATGAAAACGTCAGAGAAGATGACAAGAAAGACGTTGAATCTGAATTGAGTATTTCCAAGATACACAAAATGCATATAAAGGGATTGTATGGGGAAGAAACACTCATAAGAGCGACGGCGACAGCAATCAAACTACTGGATCTGCAAGAATTATTCGATTTCAATAAAACTGCTGAGTAACAATAGAGAAGAGTGGCAATATTGAAGTATTGAAACAACGGAATAAGAAACTAACATTTCTCTGCTCATGATGCTGAATAGGATCAAATGCAAGAAGGGGCGGAGCTTGATCGGAAGCGACAGCGCAGGCTCGAGTGAGAAGCCGATGGTATTCGACGGGGTCGTCCGGGCGTAGGATGGCAGATGACCGGTCGGCACGAGGCATGCAGCGGAGGCAGCGCCCACCATCGCAGGGGCAAGTCGACGGAGGCAGAGGCGAGGGGAGCAAAGCCAAAATGGCGTCCCTTAGTGCGCGCGCCCTGTCGCCATACGCTCGCCGCAACACCTCGGGAACCTGTCGCTTCTTCGCCATCGCAGTCGGAAAGGCGGAGCTTGCGGGAAGAAGGACGGGCATCAATCAAAGTTCAACACGTTCGTGTTGAAAGAAAGCGCGCGAAATGTTACACCACCGTCCACGAATCACGACGCACTTCACTGAGGTCTTTAAACTGTTCAAACTTTCACAGGAAGGAACCAAATAGGGGCTGGGCCTGTCTTCCACGGGTAGGATCAGTAACTTTCTGAATGCGCCGGGTCTGATTGTTGGACCCCACTTGCCATGTCAGCAGCTCACCGTTCCTTCTACCGTAAGCTTCCTTCGGCTTCAATGTCTCCCTGATTGTCTTCTTCCGCTTCACTCTAATTCATTAATCTTCACTAGTAGAAAAGTGTTATCGGTGGCAGCCCATTTTGGGTCGGCGGAATACCTCTCCTCCGACGGTCTTTTTGTCTCGTCGGCGGAACTTCACAGAATCTCGCCCAACCGTTGACGGAACACCCAAAGCCTTCCGCCAACGCACCCTAACACGCGTTGGCGAACAAAAATTGAAGCGCCAATGCACCTGTACGACCCATTGGGGGAACTCACAATTTCATCCGCCGACGCACCCTTACAAGCGCGTCGACGGATAGTAACTTAAGCGCCGACGCACCCCAGTACGAAACCCGTCGGGGGAATTCACCATTACTTCCGCCGATGCACCCAATACGCGTCGGCAGACAAATAAGTTAATAGTAGAAAGAATCCCCCGACGCTTGCTCACGTGTCGGCTGAAATTTATGCGCCGACGCATAGGTACGCGTCGTCGAACGATTTTCCCCTTTTCTCCCTCCCCCGCACCCTTCTCCCTACCCCGCACCCTTTGCTCCCTCCCCGCGCCCTTCTCCCCCCCGCCCTTCTCCCTACCCCGCACCTTTTCTCCCTCCACTGCGCCCTTCTCCCTCCCCCGCGCACTTCTCCCTCCCCCGCGCCCTTCTCCCTCCCCCGCACCCTTCTCCCTCCCCCGGCCTGTGCCCGCGCCCTTCTCCCTCCCAAGCATTACTTTTTCTGGAAATAGATTTTCAAGCACTCATCGTAGTATAGCATCTTACGTCTTAGCTGTTTTTTTTTTGTTTTTAATTGTTGATACAACGCATCATAGCATATCCTATGGCACGATTTCATCTTCATATCTTATATTAATTTAACTTCAAAAAGTAAGTCTACTTCTAATTGATTAGTTGAACTTGAGTGTTGAATATAAAAATGTAATCATGCCATGATGTTTTCATATTCTATATTTCTTCTTCTAATTCTTCAACTTCTTCTTCTTCCTTGTCCCCTCGTTTTGTGTTGGTTGATCTAGTATTTGTTCATAGTTGGATTTTTTTATTGTGATGTCTATTGTGGTTATATCTAATTTTTTTTCTCATGTTAAAGGTGGCACGGAGTACAACAAACTTCTCATGACTAAATTTTACCACGTTGTTGATGCTTTTTTAGAGCTTGAAAAAGGTAATATCTTGTTCCATGACTATCTAAAATAGGATCATTAGAAATAGCCGCAAGTTTGGTATTTCTCTATGTATAGACTTTACTGGTGGTCATTTCTATATTTGTCTAAATTATCAAGCTGTGGCAGAAAGAATCACAAGAAGGGAAGAAAGAAATTAAGTGTTGTGTTGGTAGCTTCCAATTCAACTTTGTTTATATATATTTATCTTCTATTTTTAGTTTCTAATTCATTGTATTAACATCTGTTTGTTTGAAGGGCCAATGATATGTTGATAGAAATGAGAAATACGTTTGGATCAGCAGCTGTAGATTATTGTGCATCAACTCTGCTAAAGGTGGGGTCAGAGAAAAGAAGGTCAATCTTGTCTTTTGCAGTGCCACGACTCTTTACTGGAATCTGCTTTCTATGAGTGTTACTATGAAAAGAAGGGAATTAAAATTATAAAGGGGATTGTTGCCGTTGGCTTTAGTAAAGGTCATGTCTCTCTCTCTCTCTCTCTCATCTCTCTCTCTCATCTCTCTCTCTCTCTCTCTCTCATCTCTCTCTCTCATCTCTCTCTCTCATCTCTCTCATCTCTCTCATCTCCCTCTCTCATTTCTCTCCTCGTTCTTGCTCTCTGCTCTCTGCTCTGTTCTCTCTTCTCTTTCTCTTCTCTCTCTCTCTCTCTCTTCTCTCTCTTCACTCTCTTCACTCTCTTAACTTCTTCGAAATCTTTTTTTTTGTTTTCAACCATTCCACCAATGCATGATGTCCGTCGTCGGAAAAGATTCCACCGATGCGTGATGTCCGTCGCCAAAAAAGATTTTGCAGATGAGTCCGTCATTGGAATAGATTCTGCCGACGCGTGATATCCGTCGTCGGAATCGATTCCGCCGACGCATGAGGTCCGTCGTGGGAAAATTTATTCCGCCAACGAGCGCATGCGTCGGGCAAACTTTTCTATTCGCGCGATGGGTTTTTTGTCCTCCGACGGGTTTTTAGGTCGGCAGAGTGGTCCGCCTATGCCATCTCGGACGGCGCGTGGCTACCCGTCGTTGGATATTCCAACGACGGTTTCTCCTGTTCCGCCGGCGCGTTTTGCCCGTCGGCGGAGATAACATTTCTACTAGTGCCTCTACCATTTTGCTTAATATTGATGTGTGATCTCTTCAGCTTCAAATATGTCCTCGTCTTCTTCCCCTTTAACTCCTTTTGAGTGCTTTTTGAGAATAGTTCCTTGTATTGCCCCATGTAACTGTTAAACCAAGCTAAGAACGTTGAATGGGACAGATGAAAACGGAATGGTTGGGTATCAGGAATTTTTTTGGTCTACTAGTTATTTTTCACAAATGTAGCTTTGTGTTTTTCAAACTAAAAGGAAGTCGCCTCGTGTCATCCTTGTATTTCAATATTACATTAGATATTCTGCTCTTGGGAAACCGTTGTTGAACATGCCATGAAATTTACTTTTTGTTTTATCTCAAGGTATTCTAGAGATTATAACTCTTTGAATTAGTCGTCTTCCAATTCGTTCCGACTTGATTCGTTGCTCATCGCCATCGGATCTTTGGTATTTGCTTTCGTAAAGGCTGTTTGAAGGAGATTTGTGGGGTTTTCGGCTTTTCGAAGGAGTTTTTGGTGTTTATTTTGCCTCACCCGCCGTGTCACTGCCGCGCCGCCGCCATTTCACCGTCGTGTCGCCATTCGGCCGCTGCCACATCGCAACCGCTGCTCCGCCTCTGGCGCCGCCGTCATCCGTGCCTTTTCGTCACCCCGTCGCCTCCTCTGCATAAAACCCTAGATAGGGTTACTCTCAGCCGAGCCAACCTAGATCGGGACAGGCCAGCCCGAGCTGGGTCTGTCCAGACCGAATTGGACCGAGCCCAACTCAGGTTCATTCAAACCTGATCAAATTGTTGCTGAGAATTGCTGTGTATGTGGATTTATTGGGAGATTATCTTATAATCTGGCTTTTTCTTCGGGTTTCATTGCTTGCGACTTGAGTCAGTGATTGTTGGTTTTATTGCTTTGAGACTGTGACTTTCCTCGTGCCATATCAATTAAAATGTGTTCATCTAATGATCATGTTCAGAATGTGCCAGTTAAGTTAGACAGGACTAATTATGTTTATTGGGCCTCCCTTTTGCGTAATTTTTTGAAAGGTAGAAATTTATGGAAGTATGTTGATGATTGTAAGTTGACTGATGATTCTACCTCTAAAACTATAGAGGAATGGGATATTAATAATTATCGGACTATAACATGGTTGGCTAGTGTTGTTTCATCATCTTCTCTCTGTTTGGAGGTTGGCAAATTTGAGAATGCGAGAGATGCTTGGTTATTTTTAGAAAATTGATATAAGGGGACCAATTTTGTTGAACATTATAAGCTTGAAATGGATATTCGATCTTTAAAACAAGCTCCAACTCAATCTATATCCGATTTTTATAGTCAGATGTCTCTATTGTGGGATTAGTCAGTAGCTATGGATCCGAAATTTGTTTGCATTGCAGATACAAAGGTTTTTCTTAAACATGTTGAGATGATACATTTAGTTTAGTTTTTAATGGCGCTTCGTGATGATTTTGAGTCTATTCGGTCCTCTATATTTAATAGAAGTCCTTTACCTTCCGTAGAGGGTACTTTGTCAGAATTAATAGCTGAAGAGACACATCATCTTACTGGTGGTCCTATGGGTTCTTCGATCAGAGATATTGACACTGTTCTGGCTATTTCTCGACGGCCTTCTTCCTCAATTGATAACAAGAATAGTACTCCTCGAGATATGACTCAAGTGCGTTGTAACTATTGCAAAGAGTATGGGCATATGAAGTTCACTTGTCCAAAACTCAAGAAGACTTAGCATCCTAACTTTGCACGTCGTACTACTGCCATTTTTGTTTCTGCTGATTGTTCCTCCAGTACAGTTCCGACTCCCCCTCCTGCCCTGATTGTTGTGGATATACAGGATATGATTAACAAGACTCTTGCTGGCCTTGATCAAGGTACTTCCTCCGTTTCTGCATTGTTTGTCCATACAGGTAATCATTCTTGGATAATTGACTCTGGTGCTTCTAATCATATGACTTTTAATTGCTCTATATTTATATCTACCTCTTCTGTTTCTTCTTCTCCAATTTACACTGCTGATGGTTCTAAACTTCCTGTGGAACACACTGGTTCTATTTGTACCATTTCTGGTTTTTGTTTTTTCGGATGTTCTCTTTGTTCCTCGATTGTCAATGAATTTGTTATCTGTTGGTCAATTTTGTGATCTTGGATTTCATGTTCTTTTTTCATCTTCTGGATGTCAAGTACAGGATCCATCAACGAGGAAGGTTCTTGGGATAAACAGTAAAGTTGGAAGACTGTTTGAGCTAGATGTTTTGAATATTCCATTTGGTGTTACTTCTTCATTAAATAGTAGTTTGACTGCTAGTCATAGTTCTGATATTTCACTTTCGCATGATCTGTTGAGCCGTGTATCATCGTCTACTCTTCATAAATTGATTAATATAGGCCGGTTAGGGCATGTTTCTTCTGAGTTGTTGCAATTAGTTGCAAACTTGGAAAACATACTGCTTTACCTATACTAGTGTTGTGCATTCTTTATCCCCATTTGATGTTATTCATTCTGATATTTGGGGGTTGTCTATGGTTCCTTCCATGGGGAGGATCTTGCTATTATGTTGTTTTTGTTGATGATTATTCCTGTTTTATTTAGGTTTATTTGTTACGGACTCGTTCTAATTTTTACAAACATATATTGAATTCTCTACCACGGTTCTCTACCATGGTTCACACTCAATTCTTTAAATCTATTAAAGTTTTTCATTCTGATTCAGGGGGGGAATATATCTCTCATAAGTTTCGTATGCTACTCAAGTCTAATGGCTCCTTACAACAACTTTCTTGTCTATATACCCCACAACAAAATGGGGTTGCTGAACAAAAACATAGACATATTATTGAAACTGCACGCACTCTTCTGTTGTCGTCTTTTGTTCCGAAAAAATTCTGGGGTGAGGCATTTTGACTTCTGTCTATTTATCAATCAATTGCCTTCAGTAGCGTTGAAGGGTTCTACAACTTTTCATCGTCTCTATGGGTTGCCTCCTAATTATTCTTCTCTTCATGTCTTTGGTTGCACGTGTTTTGTTTTACTTGTTGCACGTGAACGTGACAAATTATCTGCTAAATCTATCATGTGTGTATTTTTGGGGTATGGTATTGAGAAGAAAGGTTTTCGGTGTTATGATCCTAAAAATAACAAGCTGCATATTTCACCTCATGTTACTTTCTGGGAAAAAATACCGTTCTATTCATTACCTTTTCATAAATCACAAACTGATGTGTCTCCTACTATTATTTTTTATCTTTTTTTCAGATGACTTGTCTTCTGTATCTTCTTCATCTAGTTCTACTCCAGGTTCACCGACTAACGTCTCCCTGTCCCCTGCACCTTCTCTGCCTGTGCCCACGCGCGCACAAGGGCAGCAGGAGACACCCGTGCATGCATATGATGACCCGTGTGCGCACTAAGGAGACGCGCGGCTATGCGCACTCACCCCGCGCAGCCAAAGGCGCTTGGCTAGGGTACGAGTCAGGGACCCCGACATTTTGGAGGGGCCCACTGGGACCCACATTGTACTGAAATTGGGCATGCTATATATCGTTTGAAAGCTGGCTTAAAGAGCTACATTTTGGTATATAATTTAGCCAAAGTCTAGTACAAGATTTTCATGTTCCAAGATGGGAAAGGGGACTTGAGTGACAAGCAATCACCAGAAAGGAAAGTCCAAGATTGGGAGGACTCTATTCGTGATCTTAGGAGAATCTTTGTTGGAGAAGATCTTCATGAAGGCAGACTAGAGACCCCAACCGATTAAGGAAGCTAAGGTAGCAAAGCGCACATGTCAAACCGGATAAGGAAGGCGAAGATTTGGAAAATTCCAGTGGGAGATGGACTTCCTAAGATTCCTAAGATCCAGGAGGATCTTCTAGGATTGACATCATCAAGAAGGAGGTTGCACGAGATAAGACAACCTTCCTATTTGATCAAGGCGGACTCCTAGCTGGACTAGACTCGTCTTTAGGGTTTTTTGTACTCGGGTAGCCTATAAATACACATGGGGAGGTTAAGCATGTAATCAGTTGATCAGTCTATGAATCCTAGTTTCATTCTCTCGTTTACAAGTTCATTTGTTGTGCTCATGCTGCGTCGGAGCATCCAAGGGGGTTGAGCCTATAAATACACATGGGAAGTTAAGCCTGTAATCAGTTGATTAGTCTATGAATCCTACTTTCATTCTCTCGTTTACAAGTTCGTTTGTTGTGCTCATGTTGCGTCGGAGCATCTAGGAGGGTTGAGCGAGAGAAGCTCCATTGTGTATTCAAGTACTTGAGGAAATTTTCCCTAATAGAATTGTGCATATTTATTTATCTTTGTTTTTGTGATCTCCCGCTCTCCTCTCTTTTTTTCTTTTTCACGTTCCCTCCTCCTTGCTTTTGGACTCGAACTTGAGTTTGCTAACTTCTCAGAACGATCCATAGGGGAAAGCTTATTCACCCAAAACCCCAAGGGCGAAGCCATCACGGACTTAGGCTGACTCCCAGGCCGGTGACACATAACATTACTCTTTTCATATTGATTAGGTCATCTCACAGGCCAATATTTTAATGGTAAATGATTTTTGCCATTAAAATAATACCTATGAGGTGACCGTGCTACTTGCCGAGCACGGTCACCTTGAGCTTAGCATTTTTCATTCATATTCTACGGTAGTGTATGAGTTTGTAATTTTATGTCTCCAAAGGGTTCTTCTACAAACACCTATTATTCATTCTCGTTAGACACATCTTATACGTAAATAAAAGAAAATCAAACTGAGACGTGGATTAAGCATTTTCAGTTCTCTTTATGTAATACACAAATAATAGGAGAGTAATTAAAAAACTTTACAGTACGAATATATCAATAAATAAACAGAGTAGTTATTTAAAAATGAATTTTTAATTGATTAACAATATTAAAAGTTAATGCTTATAAATCAAGAAAATTTGTTCATTAATGGCTTCTTTAATATCGTTTGAAAAGAAAAGATATTACATGCAGGGCAACGTCAAGTAATAATTCGACGGCAATAAGTGGACGGCAATAAGTGGACGGCAGGAGAAAAAGGAGAAAGTACTACTCAAGCCCAGAAGCAGATTGGTCGTACGATAATAATATATATTTTGAGATTTCAGTCGGACATGTGCATGGGTATATATTAATTTGATCAGTCCGTTTTATATATACGGTCGATCGATCAGTACTAGCTACCTCCTCATCAGTTCTCTCTCTCTCTCTCTCTCTAAATATCTATATATTTGATGGGATCAGTACTCAGAGATTTGCAAGCTGTTGTATGTTCATGGGGTAAGCCATTCGGCTGTTTCCGGTGAACGCCGTTCTCCCCAGTAAAATATTCACCGCTGCAGTCGGATGAAACGCATCCCAGAAGACGTACTGGTTCCTGTTTGCGCACGGCATCTGTAACGGAAGACAAGTGATCTGGCCCCTGTTCTTCCCAATCCCGCAGCACCCCCGATCCACCACGCTAAATCCTAATCAAATAAACAGATATGCACATACCCATTAATTAATTTTTCAAAAAATGTTAAGTTTTGCTTTTCTTTGATTCAATTAAGTACTAGTTCTACGTACGTACCGAACGATCTGGGGCTGGCTAGAATGTCTCGAAACATGTTGTAAGTGTCAATGTAGATGAACTTGGCGCCGGGGAGATTGGCGTTGAGGCTGTTCACCATGGACCTTATGTTGTTGTTGAAAGGGAGGACGAGCTTGTTGACGTAGTCGGAGCACCGACTGTTTGCATCCTGAGCAAGGATCTGAGGCACGCACCCTAATAAGCCCACTGCAGAGATCACCACCTTCCTCGCCCCCAAATTGTACAGACTCTGCACACATAATTACAATTTTTCTTAACTTGGGCTATTCATTTTGAGATCTACCAATAATGCTACCCTCTAACGTGGGTGCATAACTGGTGCCTCCATATTGATTTCCAGTCTACGTACCCTCATGCGTGTGGATAGCATTACTCTTTTTGAGACAAATTAATTGAACACGGGTGCGGCTTACTGTGACTTGTGTTGTGTACTGTTGGATGAGGAGGTTTGCAAACTGCTGAGGGTTGTACTGGTTCCGGGTGGGGTAATTGGGCATCAAGTAGTTGTTGAGGTAATCGTTGCTCCCCATCCCCACGAAGAAGATGCATTTGGCGATCGAGTCAGCCACGTCCGCCGCCCCAAGTCGGTCCGTGATCTGGTCCAGGGTCGTTTCGAAGTTCTGGATCTGCTGGTTGAATGGTATCCTCCCCACCTTCATATATATGATTCAAACACCCAATTAAATTGACCCAAGTTCTAATATGTAATATGAATTGAAGAAGGTTTAGCTAGTGATTAATTATGTATGTTTACGAAGTTCCGGCCGGTGGCGTCGAGGATTCCGGCGGCGGCGGAGGCGTAGTTGACGCCATGGAGGGCTTCTTCACCGGAAGCTTGGGAGTATGGGGGAATCAATGGAAGCCCCAGCTGGTCAGCTGCAAGTTGCAGAGCTAATTAATATTGCAATATGAATTGCCCAACAAGGGAAGCGGGAAATATATATATGTTTGAAACAAAAAAGGAAAATGAAATAATGGCCAAGTTTGTATGTTTGTTTGTTTGTTTTTTTTTTTTTTTTTTTGTCGTGAGCTCTGATATTTATGGTCGAGTATTTAATGAAAGGATTAGAAGCTGAAACAGGAAGTTACATGAATGCATGTTCCAAAGGCGGCAATATTATTTCTATTGAAATACGATAAACAAAAACAAAACGGGGTTTCAGAGTCGATCAAAATGGGAACATTTGCAGGGTAAAAGAAAAAGGCCCCTGTTACATTTTCTGAAAGCTAGGGATCACAGAAAACAAGCCAGAGAGGGTAATCCATATTGATCAGTGCTAAGGTCCAGTATAGTGCATACTCCGAAAAGAAGCCAAAGTCGACAGTTAAATGTAAAAGTCACTGAAAGAGAGAGAGAGAAATAAATAACAGACCTATTTCGTCGACTATGGTGTAGCCGTTAGAGAACCTCCCGGAAGGCCCGCCGGAGAAATCAATCCCGTAAGGGTAGTAATTGGCCTTGGCGAACGACGGGAGGTCGTTGTTGTTTCCGTTGTCGATGAGAGAATCGCCAAAGACAAACATGGCCGGGACGAGCTCTCTCCCCTTCTTCCGTCGGCATTCACTTCTTGAGCTGAAACAGAAGAGGGAAAACACACGAAACAGAGCAGTGGCATAAACAACATGAGACGGTAAGAGCTCGAGGAACTGGAGGTACCCATGTCGAAAGATGAGGAGTACAGGGCGAAAATGAATGGCGAGGAGACGAGGAGATCATGGGGGAAGAAGACGGGAGGAGGTTTTATAGCAGCAGAGTGAGGAGGGAGAGTGAGGCTGCAGGAGGAAGAAGACGGTGGATGAGCGGTAATTAATGCTTTTACCGGTTTTGGCAGGGTAAGTAAATGTGAGCTTGTTTTATTTACCATCTGCCACTGAACCACTTACTCCCCCGACATAAATGGCTTCATTTAGTATTCCCTGATTAGTCAATTGTATTTTATGCAAAAGAGTTGGGGAGGTCAGAGAGGTGGACCACCAAACCAAGTGACCAACCAATTTAATTTTGATTCTTAATCGTAGTTTTAAATCTATCATCATTCATGGCCTCCGATCACTTGTGTGGACTGGAACAAAAACTACATAATAGAAAAGGAGATAGAAATAGGAAAGGTATTCATTGAAATACCGGTACCCAACATGTTCTTACTTCAAAAACTATGTTTCTTTAATCCAAGAATGTGACTTTCTTCATCTCTATCATAATAATTCTTAGTACTGGTAGCTTATGTCTAAGAATAATTGTGAAAACCTTGTCATGTTCAATTATGACTCCTTTACACAAGAAGAGAAGTTATTCAATTATGACATTCTTGATTCTTCATTCATTTTTCTGTTTATGACACATGAGACAGATTGGGGGGGAAGACCCCTCCCTTGCCTCTAGAGGACCAGATAGACACCTTTCCAATGGGGATTTGTCCCACCACCATGCCAACTATTTGCAATTTGTTTTTAAAATAAAAAATAAAAAATAAAAAGTTGATATCCCATTATTCCCATAACAAGATATAAATTAAAAATATTCATCAAAATAACAAGATATAAATTAAAAATATTCATCAAAATAAAAAAATATAAATATTAAAGAATTAAAAATTCTTAAAAAAATAAATAAAAAGAAAAAAGTAGTAACTCGCGCGAGTCTTAAAAATATGATCTTCTTCTTTCTTCAACGCGGTCTTGGGAAGCGTGAAGAGCCGTTGGGGGGTTAGATTAGACCGGAAGGACTAAAGATCGACGGCTCAGGCAGCATTCGGCCGCTCCGATGGGCCCACGCGGACTCGGACGCTCAGAGCGCGTGCTACGTGGGAACTCAAAAAAGGAAAGAGTTCTTCTGGTTAGTTGACCGTTTCGTTGAAAAATTGGAAGTTGAAATAAATACTTAAAAGAACGCGGGCGCATTTAAGCGACTCGGTGACTCGGTGACTGACGACTTACTATTCAAGACTATTCTAGTGGCTACTCGGTATGGGCATTTTAATGGGATCTTGGTCCCGGGCTTTAATGCCCATAGGCTTTAATGCTCGTAGGCTAATCTCGTGAAATATAACATCAGATTCTAGTTTTAACCAGACTCGGTCCGACTCGTCTCGGGTGGGAGGGGACTTGCCCTTTTATAGGAGGGACTGGTCTTTTCCCCTGAGTTGTCCCATCAATCTGAAAATCCGAGTCAACCCAAATTATGTACTCGATCATCCGGTAGGACCTGCACATTGGTTTTGACTAATTATTTTGTCAATCTTGTATATTGATTTGTTGAATTGGTTTTGACTACTGAAGCATTCAAAAACCTCCAAAATAGCTGACATGCATTTCTTTTTCCTATAGAATTCTAACATACTTTACGTAATTTGAATAGGAATTATTTTAAGACAGTGTTGTGTTGTTTACAGATATTATTATATAATTTAAATAAGAACAAAGAAGAGAACTATTTTAATTATATAATGTTTATTTTGCTGTCATTCTTGAACTTTTGATCAATATATAATAGATTGATTACCAAATCTTTTCTCCTATAATGCCTCATGTATAAATTAATTTGACACAAAGAACAAAGAGCGGTGATATAAAGTAATGCGGCTTTTTTACGTTCAAGATTTTACATCCTGACGTGTCATCAATAAACTCGGCCATAAAATCCGTAAGATTTTATTTTTTAATAAAATATTATCTGCCTATTCTTTAGGTAAATCTTAAACCCTAGATTTTCTTTTACTTAGATTGCCAACTATGCAACCATGTCACGATATAAAACCTCAAAGTAAAATCAGAAAGTACTGATATTATTTTTCAAGAAGAAACTAATACGGCGCGATAAATTTAATTAATTGTTAAAATAAGTAAAAAAATGTACCTGCTGCTATACTTTGTTATATTGAATCATGAAACTTTGCTTCTTATATCTGTAACTACTTAGAGATCAACTTATTCACGTTTTTTTTTTTTTGGACTCTGCTGGCCTATGACTCAATTGATCAGTTTTATTGGGCAATAATCCATCCTTAATTTATCATCTGATTGATCTTTTCCCTAAATTTTTTTTTATGCAAGTACTACTGGTCCACTTGATTTTTTTTTTTTTTCTTTTGGAATATAGGTAAGGAGTGCAATTGGCCTTTTCTTGTATCAACACAAATATCTTCGATGTATCTCATAGAAGGAATCATGTACCCTGTCTCTATTTTGCTTACCCCTAATATCCAAGTATTACACCCAAACAAGCTTACCCTACTCAGACCCTACTAATTACCTAACAGTCTTGTTGGTACTTTATTTAGAGTATAACTTACCTAACTATCCAATATACATTCACCAACCAACTTTCATTTTTCCGTAGACAAGTGTTTTTTATCCATATCTTTAGGGAACCAGCTTTAATGATTAATCATGTTTTATCTTTTTTTTTTCTTTTTCCTTTTTTCTCAACAAACCAAATTCACGAGGTGCCCAAAGCTCCTTCTTATGCCAATTGAGCTAGTTGTCCTCTCACTATTGGCTATGCATCATGCATCTTCGTAGGTTTAACCTAACAACCTCATGAGCTGCCAAAAAACAACCTACTGTACCTTGCTCAACCTTTAAGGCTGACTACAGGGCAGTGGCCTTCAATCACATTCGCTGAAGTTACATAGCTTTTACCATTGCTTAAAGGTCTCCATGTTAATGGCTTTTTGTTCTATTCCTTAAAGTTCTCTATATTTATTCCACAAGTTCACTTCGATAATTTTGTTTAAGTCATTAGGCAACATTAATGTACCCGTAGTGCATCGACTCGGGTTATCTATCTTCTCCATGGTCTCTCTCTCACTGCTACCTGTAACCTTTGTTTACAAGATTTTGGATTCGGTTAGTGCTGGTCATTTATTTTGAAAAAACGTTTAGTTGATGCATACAAGATATATGTTTAAATGCCTTGCAGTATTCTAAGTACGCTCTCTTCAATAAATTGATGCATGTGGTTCACTGTTCAATTAGTAGCTATAAACAAAAACTGATCAGTAAAATCCTTCTGGTATATTTATAAAATAGATGCTTTTTGGTTCGGTTAGCTCGGGTAATTCAATGTACTTTGGTTCCGATTGAAAAAATTATATTCCATACTCTTATTGAGACAAAAATTAACATTACGCCACTGCCGTAAACACATCAGGAAAGATATTATGATTTATTTCTTATCGGCCGGGAAATATCCCACGAAAGATAGGATTATCGTTTTATTTGTAAGAAACATATACGGGATAACTCCATATAACTGCTCCAATGTATCTCTAGCTTTCAAGAGGGAGATTGAGATAGAGCGTGAGAGAGATTGAGCTACAGTACGCAATTAAATAACTGCATGCACTTCCCCTTATTGATTGTATGGTTCAAAAGACCCGTCCGATCCCAAAAGTACTTCAGTGGGGTTTACACTCAGAACTGTACACACCACAATTCACCATAGCAAGAAAAACAACTATCCTCACCATGAACTTAAATAACACACTAATTAATAATGCAAACTATTATTTCACCATTATTTTTATGGCGACTAGTGATTAGAAGTCTGTTCTAAAACTCTATCTCATTTTGTATGGTTAGTGGGTATGGTATCCCTGCTATTATGGGAGGCACATCAAAAATCATGTTCTGCTCCTCTATCTGCAACCAAAACAAGGGTATAAAATACATGAACAAACATGCATATATCTACTAAAATTCAGTTTCAACTTTCAGGTAGGTAAGGGGATATTCTTTCAGACCTTCTCCTGGAGAAGCCCATTTGCAGCTTTTAGAAGCTTCTCCTTCAAATTTGAATATTTGACAAAGAAAAGTTAGAAGAAAAGTCAAATTTTTTTTTATTAATTCACTCTTAAAATCTTTCAGACAGTAAATCATAAAAGTGAAATCTAAGTTATAAATCTAAAGAAGAAACTATTTCATTATCATTACATTTATATGTTACATACACATTCATAAATGCAGTTATTACTTCATTTATTTACCTAATTATTTACCAAATGATAGAGCACATAATTGTTTAGATAAATGATAAACCAAAATTACCGTTACTTAGAATTTATAAATTCTAGAAAGTTACTTAAACCATCTGTGTATGTCCTCATTAGTGATGGTTTCTCTCATTAGTGAAGATGTATTTAGCACAAAACTGTCATTGTGTACCTGTTTCTACTAGTGTATAGTAAAACATTTACTTAACCACACTGGCAAATGAGCTAATTTATTATGGAATGACCCTTGACAATTCCTATCCTATTCCATTGATAGATGGTAAACATCAAATTGGATACAAAAAACCAATTACCTAATCAAGTAAGAATGTTTTTTCTTTGTTATGCCCCCATTAAATAAATGACGAAAGAGTTGGGAATATAGATAAAAACAGGCATCCCAAAGTACAAGCACATACTGTTTGTGGTTTAGATAAAAGCCTGCTAAAACATTACTAAAGGGAGAAGCTGATTTACCGAAATGAATGAATTTTTATTATGAGATTATTAATGCAAGCCACTAATTTATTGATTCATATTGATATCACTCTTGTTCTGATTATATTTAAACACATTTTTACATGCTATCCTCACAGCAGGAAAAATACTCCACAGGAAATTTTCGAAAGAATATGAGATCACCTTATTCTTCAGCATTTGAATCTCCTGAAACATAATCTGCATCTGTTGAACATTAAACCCATCATGCATCCTATTGTTATTAATTAAGTTTCACATGGAATCCCAGCTACAAAATTAATTTAAAATTGTAATTTCCACCTTAGAAGTACCGTAAAACAAAAGGCTACCTTTGTAGCGCGGATCTGATATATCCAAATCTGCAGATGCTTTTCCATTGCATTCAATTCATCCAAGTTCAGCCTTCCCACTTCCCCTCCAAGCATGTATCTAAAATATATGACTTGTATGTCAAACTTATGGGCAACAACATGATACAACCCAAAAACTCCTGTACTCTCTAAGGATACAACTCCAACTTAATTGATTACCATTATCTTGAGCATATATTAGGCAATATGTGAAACTTTATGATATCCGACAAGGTACAAAAGAGTTGTACAACTAGTAACAATATTAAACTATAAGACGTCCAGTATCTCAACATACATGAGGCAAGATATGTATTGGGTAGGGTAGGACAGACCGATGCAAATGTACTAAGTTACAAGACCACTGAAAACTATCACCCTAAAATGTAAATAGGCCACAAGTGGCCATGGAATAATCGCAAGAGCGGAGTGGAGCACATACCCGAGACCCTTTTGCAGAAGTTGAACTTCTTGCTTCAGCATGGAAATCTCCTGCACCTGTTCCTGTTACACCAGGTAACAGGTAGTCAGTTACAACTTTTTGTTGCACATTTTAATTTTTTTAAGTAGTTATGGTTTAGGATCTAGGGTTTCTTGCCATATATCATAAAGTATAGTGTATGATGAGCTCTGATTAGAAACCCTAGTGAAATATAATTTGTGTTAGAATGATTGTTAACTCTGGTTAGCTGAAACAAAGTGACAACATTTGCTTGAACAGATGGAGGTTGAGATCTCACAATACCCGGTCGTCAGAGTCATGGTCAAGAAAGTGATAATACGTATTATATGAAAACATTTAGCTTCCTCAATCTCTGGAATCACTAATTTTTTCCTCCTAAATTGAATTAAACAATTCCTTGACGTAACTTCATTAATTTGGGTGGGAAATTGCTAGCTGATAAGTAGAAAAAATACAGAACCAAAGGAAATTAAGACAATTCAATCGAGACTGGGCTGGATCCACAATCTTACCAATTGGGTTGAGATTCACTTTAGGAATCTGCATCTTTTACTTTTCTACTTTTTCTAGAGCAGATTTATGAAAGTTTCATAATTCATCAAATTATACCTCCCTCATTTAGAAGGAAGAACGAGTCTGGTCAACCAATTAATCTTCTGATTTCATATTCCTGACCAACCAAAAAAAAAAAAAAACTCTTGTAATCATTTCTTATGATTTGAGTACAGAAGATCCCCCAAAGAAAGATAAGAGCGTTTTTCACTAAGCTCTTTGGAGGCTAAAAATTCCTTTTAATTAAGATGAAAGAACACTCTTTCTATAAAAAAAAGCATGTTTGGATGAGCATCCTTTTAGGTAAATTATTTTCAAGGAAGAGATATTAGTGCTTTGAAAGAGTTCAAAATCTAAGGTTTTCTCTTCCAAAGAGTTATTCTCAAAAGTCCTCAATGAAAGAGGGTACCGAATACTGCCGTGCTTTCTGTGAACTATGGTAGCAAGTAATCTCTCATGTAATTATGAATAAATCTTTCAAGCAGTATAAATTATATGTCATTCTAGCCGGTTCCGTTTATTTTATTAATCACATACCTCAGCTCTTATCTCTCCTTGATAATTCCCAGCTTCCGCAAGACCTCCGTGAGACTTGTACCTCTCTATAATTCCTTGCATGGTCCTGGCCACAGCAAGCATTCGTTCATTTACATGCAACATGACGAGAGAAAGAGGAGAGAGAGAGAGGAGAGGGAGAGAGAGAGAGAGAGAGAGAGAGAGAGAGAGAGAGAGAGAGAGAGAGAGAGAGAGAGAGAGAGAGAGAGAGAGAGAGAGAGAGAGAGAGAGAGAGAGAGAGAGAGAGAGAGAGAGAGAGAGAGAGAGAGAGAGAGAGAGAGAGAGAGAGAGAGAGAGAGAGAGAGAGAGAGAGAGAGAGAGAGAGAGAGAGAGAGACCAGAGAGAGAGAGAGAGAGAGACCAGAGAGAGAGAGAGAGAGAGAGACCAGAGAGAGAGAGAGAGAGAGACCAGAGAGAGAGACCAGAGAGAGAGACCAGAGAGAGAGACCAGAGAGAGAGACCAGAGAGAGAGAGAGAGAGAGAGAGAGAGACCAGAGAGAGAGAGAGAGAGAGAGAGAGAGAGAGAGAGAGAGAGAGAGAGAGAGAGAGAGAGAGAGAGAGAGAGAGAGAGAGAGAGAGAGAGAGAGAGAGAGAGAGAGAGAGAGAGAGAGAGAGAGAGAGAGAGAGAGAGAGAGAGAGAGAGAGAGAGAGAGAGAGAGAGAGAGAGAGAGAGAGAGAGAGAGAGAGAGAGAGAGAGAGAGAGAGAGAGAGAGAGAGAGAGAGAGAGAGAGAGAGAGAGAGAGAGAGAGAGAGAGAGACCAGAGAGAGAGAGAGAGAGAGAGAGAGAGAGAGAGAGAGAGAGAGAGAGAGAGAGAGAGAGAGAGAGAGACCAGAGAGAGAGAGACCAGAGAGAGAGACCAGAGAGAGAGAGAGACCAGAGAGAGAGACCAGAGAGAGAGAGACCAGAGAGAGACCAGAGAGAGAGAGAGAGAGAAACCAGAGAGAGACCAGAGAGAGAGAAACCAGAGAGAGAGAGAGAGAGAGAGAGAGAGAGAGAGAGAGACCAGAGAGAGAGAGACCAGAGAGAGAGAGAGAGAGAGAGAGAGAGACCAGAGAGAGACAGAGACCAGAGAGAGACCAGAGAGAGAGACAGAGAGAGAGAGACCAGAGAGACAGAGAGAGACCAGAGAGACCAGAGAGAGAGAGAGAGACCAGAAAGAGACAGAGAGCAGAGATAGAGAGAGCGAGAGACCAGAGAGAGGGAGAGTGAAACCAGAGAAACGGAGAGAGACCAGAGAGAGAGAGAGAGAAACCAGAGAGAGACCAGAGAGAGAGACCAGAGAGAGACCAGAGAGAGACCAGAGAGAGACCAGAGAGAGACCAGAGAGAGACTCCGGAGAGAGACCATAGAGAGACTCCGGAGAGAGACCAGAGAGAGACTCCGGAGAGAGACCAGAGAGAGACTCCGGAGAGAGACCAGAGAGAGACTCCGGAGAGAGACCAGAGAGGGAGAGACTCCGAGAGAGACCAGAGAGGGAGAGACCAGAGAGAGACCGGAGAGAGAGACCAGAGAGAGAGAGAGAGAGAGAGAGAGAGAGAGAGAGAGAGAGAGAGAGAGAGAGAGAGAGAGAGAGAGAGAGAGAGAGAGAGAGAGAGAGAGAGAGAGAGAGAGAGAGAGAGAGAGAGAGAGAGAGAGAGAGAGGAATGCAAGATGTGTACAAGGTATACCCTTTGGTGGCGAGCTCGTAGAGCTTGCCATGAGTGGAGAAGATGATGATTCCAATATCAGCATCACAGAGAATGGAAAGCTCCTTTGCCTTCTTCAGTAGCCCAGCCCTCCGCTTACAGAAGGTAACTTGACGATGAGCAGGATTCTCAATCCTCTTCATCTGCACCTTACCCCGCGCCATTAATCCAACGGATTAGTTTTAATAAACTTGTCGTTGCTGCTTCCCCGCAGACAACCTCCCACTAGTTTGGACTAGCTTCGAGGCGGCCCTTTCTACGTATACAACTACTGCAACGCCCTCCTCCCTCTTATATATATGAAATCCCCCGCTACAAAGTCCAAGCCAGTAGAGGAAGATGATTGGTCCACGTCCACCAATCCTTATATATGCTTCACATCTGGAACTCATAATAAACCACTTTTAATTATGTGCATGTGAATCCCTCTTTATAAGGAGCCAACTGATGGTGGTGCCCACGCTGACTGTTCAGTCTGCTCTGCTGCTTTCTTCTTCCCACACTTTCGGTAACCCACAGACATGATTCCCTTTTAAGCTTTGTTTAGGTTTTTCTCTCGGTTGGCTTGTTTTTCAATGCTAAAAGTTAAAACAGAGGAATTAGAGTTTGAGCAGGACTCACCCCCTCCACTAGCTAGCTGCAATTTTCTTTTAGGAATATTAAAGGAATCTTTGTCTAATCACACCCATTAATAATTGTTCTCAGAGGATCCCCTCTCCCACTCTTCATCAAATCAAATCCTTGCATGGTGTAGCTCAAAAGGCGACATCTGGAATGCCTTTGGAGCCGGTACAAGATCGACCGGGGGCCGGGAGACAGGTGGATGCTGGTGGTTTATGTATAAAGCCCAAGATTCTAAACCCTTTTCTTTAAACAAATCAAAGAAAGCATCATATGATTTGTAGGGGATTTCCGCTATTAATCAATCGCTTTAAATTAACTATAGGCAAGTTGAAGGCAGTACTGGATGCTTTTGATCAGTACTCCGTTTAAATTATTTTAGGTAGACATGAGTACACACTCTTTATAGGAGTACTACTTCCCAGCTGCTTGTTCATGGTGAGATGGCACCACTGACGTGAAATATTAGGACATGCACACAGATTTGCTGATCTAAGGGAGAGCACGAATGATGAGATATATGGATTAGGAAGAATTTGATTAGTGTACTGTAAATCCGGTGGACCCATATCACACAGTGTCATTTTTGCGGGACCCACCACTTTCAATGACCAATCAAATATCTTTTGTAAGATATCTTTTTTTTTATTATTTTATTTCTTTGAGGATATTCATTTGTCAACTTGTTTGTTTTCTAAGCTCTAATGCTCTGTTGGAACATCTTCTGCCATCTTGCCAAGTCTTTTATTATACTACTAGCGAACTATAGAGAAGAATTTCTTTATACCAATTATTCTATCTGATCATTTAATGTACATATATATGTTGTCCTACTTTTAATTCTTAATTGCCCAAATCAATGCATTATAATTTAATATGATTGTAGCTCTAGCTAGTGTAAATAACTTCATGCCATACACTCTAATAATAATCATCCACATTTGATTTTGTTATTCAATAAAATTAATTATAATTAAAAGCCTCCTGAGATTATTGCTATCTAATTCTGTCATTTTAAATAATATTATATATGGACTGATGACTAATGCTTAAATTTTATGCCTGTCTACTCTTCACCTCGGATCATATACATATTTTTCTTCTCATGATCAGAATTCTCAAGCTCATGAGAACCTTTTAAACTAAATTCTACTTTCCGGAGAATCTTCAGCCTCCATATCGAATGCTGCAGGCCTCCAACGTCCATGCTTTCCGCACGAAGTGTAGAAAAAATTTATTTGCAAGTTGGCTGCATGAAGCTTCCGATGGATGGCAAGATCTTGCAGTGCGCGTGCTCTCCACGACCTCCAGTAAGAAATTAATAAAATTTGCTGTAGATTATTAGGGACAGATCCTAATATATGCTCTGAACAGGCGAAAAAGACTGAAAAAGGATTGAGGGAGAATCCTACCCGCGTCATGATTGTGAAGGAAGTTCTTTGGTTCTCTCGCACCCCTTTATTTAGACTTGTCAAATCACCGCGGCGGTACTGATGCTACAAGACTTTGATATACATAATTCTTTCTCCACTGATTGGCATCGGATGGTAACCTTGCGATTCAACATGGGAACCATTCCTATTAACAATTGATCGACCTTGCATGTGGCAATATAGCTTTATTTTTTTATTATTTATTTACTTTTGTTGTTTTACAGGTTAGAGAGAAGATTGATTGGCACTTAAGGTATAGCTAGGCAGCATAAATGAGTCTTGAGTTAGACTCTCCGATGAGTTTTGTGTAGGATTTCACTCGAGCCACACAAAGCATTCAAAAAGCCTTTTAGGTAAGAGTAATGCTAGACGCACCTAGTGGATGCACATCCTACATACACGTCAATGTAAGCCTTTAAAAATATTTTTTTATTATAAAATTCTATTTTCTAGAAGATAAACCCTAGGCATCAATGGTTTAGATTAACAAGTGTGTGGGATAGGTGCGTGTGCTAAGTGCAACTAGTATTATTCTTTAGCTAAAGAGCTACACAATCACCTAAAAGGAGCTTTTATACTCCAAAAAGCTTACCAAACACACTCTTAGATTTTAGATAAATTATTATCTTTATTATGAATAAAATGAAATAGAAAAGATATTTGGTAAGTTTATTGATATGTAACTGAATTATTTTGAATGCCTCTATCTATCTAGCTAAATAGTAAAAGTTGTGTAAGATCTACCAACTAAATCCTTTCTTAAATGGGTACCCATTAATCAAAATGGGTTATGATATGGGATTCTCCCTAAATTTAGGAGAGACATTGAATTCTCACTCTCTTTGTAATTTCTTGTCTTGAGTGAGAATTTTTTGTCACTCCTAAATAGGTGGAATTTTGAATTCTCCTGAATTCTCTCACTACACCTAGTATGAAAAAAAATGAAATCAGAGTATTTATTTACCTAGAATTTAATGTCAGTTACTTTAAATTCTCCATGAAACATATGTTTCTCTTTGGACTAACCCCCCCTTAGAGAAAACGCTTTAAACTGACGATCATGCTTCAACCTTAGGTGAAGGCTCATTATATCGATGGTTTCACACAAAACTATCAGTAAAATTTGATCATACCGGGGTTTGGTTGTATAATCGTTAGTAAAAATACTGTCTAAATCAAATTTTCTTTCCTTCCTCATGCCCTCAAGGCTCCCTTGTTAATGCGAGGATGGAAAATCTTAGATGACTTCATGTTGTGTTTCCGTCAATATTTATACACACTTTGTATACTTTGATATCCATGAGAATTGGATCAAGATAGAGAGGAGAGAAGAAATAGTTAGAGGAGAAAAAATAACTAAGCTGTGAGAGATATCTAGAGAAGACCAGTGAGAGAGATCAGGGGAAGATGAGAGAAAGGGTCAGACTATAGTACAGTGTCTGCACACTCTCCCACAAATTCAAGTGGGGCAGAGAATGTTGTGTTTGGATCAGATAGGCTTGAATTGAGGCCAATATAAAGGCATTGTAAACATGTTGACAACTTTAGCTGCAGAGGATGTGTTGTCGAGTGAACAAAGACGCTGCCAATCTTTTGTCGAATGAAGTGGACATCAACTTCTATTCGCTTGTTTCTACCATGGATCACCGAATAGGATGCTAAAAACACAAAGCTGACATTGTCACAGTGGTTAGTCGGTTGAGCAGTGAGACGAATATGAAGAAACCAATAGACCTATAAAGTCGATAACCATTCAGAATTGAGCGAAGCAAATGCCCAGTATTCCACTTCTCAACCAAATCTGGAGACAATATGCTGCCATTGAGAGACCTAAGAGATGATATTTCTACCAAATTAGACTGCATAGCCCGTTTGATAGTTGAGTAGTGGGGCATCCAGCCCTATCCGCATCACTGTAGCCATTTAATGAGAATTGAGTTGGGGATAGGTGGAGACATTTGCGAATTGTATGTTTGAGGTAACACAAAATACGTTTAGCAACTTACAAATGTAAGTCCTGTGGTGAGTGCATGAACTGATAGAGCGAGTTGACGACAAAAACAATATCGTGCCTTGTCATGGCTAGATGTTGGAGACTGCCAAGGAGTTGCCTGTAGGATGTTGGGTTTATAAGTGGTTCTCCAACATCAGGAGTAAGTAGTGGGCAGATAAAGGTGTGTGAGCGGGTTTAGCAACCTCCATACCATAGCTTAGTAATAAGTCAAGACTGTATTGGGTTTGTGTAAGAAGTTCGCCATTGTTGGGTATAGTCTCGATGCCACAGAATAAAAGGTAAGGGTCCAAGATCTTTAATGTCAAAGGTCATCTGTAATTCAACAATAAAGGTAGTAAGTTCTAGGAGGGATGTCCTCTGATGACACTGTCTTCAACATAGATTAAGAGAATAATAATGTGAATTGATTGACGCCGAATTAAAAGAGACAGATCATGAATCGAACTAGTGAAACTGGATCCCAGTATGAACTAAATTTCGAATACCATGTGCACAACGTTTGCTTGAGCCTACAAAGTGATTTACGAAGGAGGCAAACATGAGAAGGATATTGTGGATCAATGAACCAGGTTGTTCCATATAGATTATTTCATGGAGATCACCACGAAGGAAGCATTTTTTACATCCAATTGGCAGAAAGGCCATTTGAGAGAGACTGTAAGAGTCAATACTAATCAGATTGTGGATGGCCGAACCACTGGGTGGAGTCGTAGTCCCGGCCCGATTATTGATGAAATTCTTGTGACAAGGAGACGCTTATAACGTTCTTAGAGCCGTCAGAATGTTGTTTAATGCAATAAACCATTTACAACCAGTGATATTCATATTTGAAGTGGCGGGCACTAGTCCATGTGTGACTTTTTGTAAGAAATGAGAATTCATCCCATTTTGGCCTGCAATTGTGGATATTTTACTGTTGGGGAGTATTTTAACGGCTCAACAGGGAGATTGGATAATAAACTTGTAAGACAGAGAGACAATGGATAGAGTAAGTAAAATTTTTGGTTGTCGAGTGTCATCTAGTGTGCGAGTGATCATATGATGCACATATGGGGTAGTTGCGCCATGTGATGGAGCAGAAGTGATTTGATTTAACCAAGAGTCCCCGGTTATGATTGGTTGGCCAATGGGATGGGTTATCACAGGCATAAACAGTTTGGGTTTTGTGAAAAGGGAAGATGAAGGATCTGCATTTGGCGACACCCAGATTTTCAAACCTGCAGCACACATCGATGACGATGGCGATATCATCAAGGGCACTGTTCGTGGTCGAGAAGGAAAATATGGTGCCAGAGAAGAAGACTTTCTGGAATTGAGGTGTCGGCGAGTGACTTCGTGAGATGGCCGTTGCAGAGACAGTTGCCATTTTCTTGTAGAGTGGCGGAAGGTGTAGACGGACCATTTGGACGAGTGGGAGTCGGTGAAGAGAGCTCGAGAGAGGGGCTGAGGCTGTGAGGGGATTTTCCGTAGGGCAGGTGAGCAGTGTTGTTGCTCGTTCTCAGTCGACTGCGGTCGAGGCATCCGGGAATCGGTCGTTAAGGTGGAGCGGCGTTGCTGCAAGAAAGTAGTAAGGGCAAGACAATGAAACAAGCTTTTGATGGCACACAATTTTCTGGAGTTAGACTCACTTGAGCAAAGATGTCGGGAAACAGTTGAGTAGAGAACGAGATGGTAATTTGGCATTTAGAGGGTGAGGCAGGGCCAGTGAGTGCGTCTGTGGTGACAAACTTTGTGGCTATATAGAGGTGACATACTGGAGTGGTGCCGGTATATAATTAGCTATATTTGATCATGAGGCCATTGATGGAAGCGTAGTGTCTGTTATTAATATTCGAGATTCTGAAGAACCTTGTGAAGGTCTGAGACCGTCAAGAAGAGATGGAAGTCGCTTGTACACAAACCGCCTGATTTGGCTGAATTGGATGTTGAAGGGAACCCAGGAATTTGGTATTAGTTGGAGATGACATGTCGAGAAATTAGAATACATTGTCGTTCATTACTATAGCTGAGGAAGGGGCCGTTAGTAATCCCAAACTACCAAAGACATGGATCACAGAGACACCCAAATGGCCAAAGATGGTCATAAGAAAGAGACGACCCAAAAATTAGATAGTATGGCATTTGTCCTGGAAAAATAGGTCTGCGGAGCCGGTTGATTAAATAAAGTGTTGTCATAAATGCATACGACAAATGGAAGAATAATTATTTAGATTGAGAAAGCATAGTCAAGCCGGTTTTAAGAATATGCCGGCGCTTACGTTCTACTGCTCAGTCCTGCTGAGGAGTGCTTGGACAGGAGAGCTGATGTAGGATACCACGTTTATGAAAAAGAAGCTGCAAAGATTGAGATATAATTCACCCTCCTTTTTTGAACACATCTCAAAGTGGCATCACAAATTTTTCTTGCCATTGGTATAAAATTATTAAATATACCACAAACAACCAACTTCGTTTTATTTGATATAACCAAGAAAAATGAGTAAAATCATCCAAAATAATTAAATAAAAATGAAACTCATCCACAGATGGTGTAGGTGTCGGACCCCACACATTGGTGTGGACAAGTTGCAGTTGAGTACTTGTATGGATAGGAGTCCTGGAAAAGGGTAGTCGGTGGCTCTTTCCAAGCTGGCAGCTAGAACAAGGATGTGGCCTTTAAGATGGAAATGATGTCTGAAGGCACTTCTTTGCCAGACATCAGGAATGCACTTATTTGCTGAGATTACGCATTTATTTGCAGATGAGAGGGGATGGAGACCCCCTTTAACCTGTCGTCTATGGATTATCTGGTTGGTCTACAAATCACATATGAAATAACCTGTAGATAAAAAAGTGAAAGCCCAATTATGAGAGTTAGCCAGATGTGATATAGATAATAGTTTCTTGGTAATATATGGAGCCAAGAGCACATTACTAAGGATAGTGTCTCCAGATAATAAGGATAGGAAGTATATCCAGAATGACAAATAGAAAGATGCCGACCATTCTCGATCATGATAGAATTGTACCCAGAGTAAGGTTTCTTATCATTTACACTAGAAGCTTCAGAAGTTAAATTATGGGTGGCCTCGAAGTCCAAATACCAGTTTTAGTTTTGAGAGGAGACTGAAAAATGTTCGGCTTATGATATGGGTGTCCACACAATTAAAGACGACATTGCCATCCGATAGATCGGAATTAGTCATGTTCGACGATGGTTGAGAGCAGCCTCTTCCTCTGGAGTGAGCAGGGCATCCACAGCTCGCAGAAGGCCAATGAGAGGAGCCACGACAAGAGCGTGTGGTTGGGGTCTGTCATGGATTGGATTGTAAAGTGACCGCAAAGACAGTTTGAGCGGTAGCAGCTGTACATAGGCGTTGTTCATGATCCAATGACAAACCAAAGATATATGAGAATGTCAGATTAGGTTGACAGTTGATGAATGCAACGATATGGCCGTACTTCGACCAAAGACCACCAATTGTACTGAGAATGATGATGCCCTCATTGATTGGTTTTGCAGCATTCCCCATTGTGAGAGATAAGGATTTAACATGCTGTAAATATTCTTGGGTGGTCATTGATCCGCAGTCAATAGATGTATACGGGACAGATAAGTATCCCTTACAACTCGAGTGTGAGCCAAGCAACTCTTCCACGACTTCAGAGAGAACTGTGTTTGAGAGGTAGGAGAGGATCTAACCATGGACCATCTGATCTAAGCGTTCCCATTTTGAGATATTGTCAAAAGAAAAATGATATCAATACTTCGTGATTTTACTTCGAGGTTTTACATCGTGACATTGTAGCGTAGTTGGCGGTCTAGGTAAGAGAAAATCTTGGGTTTAGCGTGTACCCATGGAATAGGTAGATAATATTTCATTAGAAAAAGAAAAGCTTCCAAATTTATCCCCGAGTTTATCTCTTACCTGGATTACAACGTGGAGGCCATGTCAGGATGTAAAGTCTTGGAAGTGAAGAGCCGCAGTACTAATATCACCCCTCTTGTAATAATAAGATAGTGGATTGGGTTGGTTGCCATTAATAAAGCCAAGAAGCTTGTGAGTGCAAAGAACCGGGAGCACCTGCGTAATAGAAACTTCTCGGTGTTGAGTTTTTGAGATCTCTTGCAAGATATATTTTACAATAGGCAAGGGGGTGGGTTCCATTGTCTTGATTGAAAGAAGCCAAGAGTTAGCAATTGAAGAATTTGTAGGAAATAAAATTTTTGAGGATCGTGTGAATTTCCTAATGCGTTGATACCATGTGAGAATGGAAAGTCTTAGATTAGTTTGAGTTGTATTTCCGTCAATATTTCTACACACTTTGTATAGTTTGAGATCTATGAGAATGGATCTAGACAAAAATCTAGAAGAATTTGTTAGAGGAGAAAGAATAGCTAACCATGAGAGACGTCAGGAGAATTCACTGCAGGCCATTGTAAGCCTCTGGACCTCACCAAATGCCACTAGATTCCACTAGATGCCACCGGACGCTACCAGACTTTACCAATTTCGTAAAGATTTTTGAGGAAGAAAAGTAATCTTTTAATTCACAGAGTTTTATGAAAATAATATATTGATATACACGGAAAGCAATAAACTCCTAAAAATAAGAAAAGGAAACTACATGGTATCCTTAATAGGATATTCAGATTCCCCAATTCCTTAATTACCTCACACAAACATGGTAAATGTAATGAAAATTCAACAACCCCTAATGTTGAGTTGTACAAGCATGATGTAAATGCCCAACTTGTCACATAATTCATCAAAGTTAGGCTGCAATAGAGCCTTTGTAGAATATCTGCAAGTTGTTCTTGAGAATAAGTATACCAACTGAATTTTTTTCTGCTATGAAATGCCACATGTTTAGCTCTATTATGATAGACTGAATCCTTTTCAATGCTATTAGTAGCCAGACTATCACATTAAAGCTTATTGACCTCTCAAAGTCCATTGCCAACCCCATCATAACTCGCCTTAGCCATATTCCTTCACAAATTGCAATTGCTAAAGCTCTTAGTTCAGCGTTAGCACTACTAGAAACAACAAGTTTCTCCAAGTTACAAGGTTTTCTCATTGAGCAAGACTTTGTGGTTGATCTCATGTCTCTTTGGCATCCTGTTCAATCTGTGTCGGAGTATAGAACTATATCACTACATCCGTTCTTCCTGAACAAAAAACCAATTCCCATTGCATCTTTATATACATGAGAATTCGGTATACAGATTCCGTGTGCTCCTCCATTGGATAGTTAGTAAATTGACTCACAAAACACCTACTACAATTCCGATATCAGGTCCAGTATGAGAGAGATAAATGTGTTTTCCACTAAATGGTTCTTGTGGCCACTGCCATTCCTTTCTCTTCAAGACATAACTTCTTTTTGGAATCCATACGGGTGCTTGCAGGTTTACATCCTACATGCCAATCTCTTTGAGTAAATCCAAGGTATATTTGCGTTGAACACTACGATGAAAGACAATTTTCCGTATGGTTGCCATCTATTAGAAAAGAGTAATGATTCACGATAGAGCCTGTGTGCGACTCGCGGACGGGCTCTCTCACATAATAATAAAATAAAATATTTCTCAAGTTTTGTGAAATATATTATTTTATTTATTGTGAGAGAGCCCATGTGTGAGTCGTGCACGTGCTCTGTGCGCTTGTCATTCTTCTTCAGAAAATGGGATAGAAATTTTCGGAATTGTATTCCGATGATTTTCCGTCTGCAACAAGGTGTCAGAGACAAAAGCATAGAAAATACGTTTCCCATATGATTCAGACCATTGGGAAAAATCATAACTTACGCCAACGGTTTAGGACCATCATCAATGGTGTTATTGCCAATGGTTGGGTAAATCGTGGGTAGAGCAATCTTTTCCCACGGTTCCTAATCGTCAGCAATGAGTATTGCCTAAGGTTCCCAATCATAGCCAATATTCATCTTTAACTGTTTTTTTCCATTTCTATTTCATTTTTGGCGATTGTTCAAGCTTCAACGTTACTTATTGTCGACGGTGGACAAATTGTAAGGAAAAATATTTTTTTTTCCCCTATTTTTCCTCTTTTATTTTCTTACACTTGTATATAATATTTTTGCAAAGACTTACATATGTAAGATAATAAAAACGCAAATACCATAAGTAACATTAACCATTCCAAATTTATCTGAAACAAATCCCATGTCAACAAAAAGTAATACATTAAATTTAAATATCTTTAAGTCTCAAAAAACTTTCAACATAGAATTTGAGCAATCAACCCTAAGCTACATGCTACCCAACTTCCTCATGGCTGGTTGATCACTAGGCTATAACCCATCTTGCCTCAAAACCAGATGACTCGGTGGGTTGGTCCAGTGTCATCACAAACCAGTCCGGTTGGACCTGGTCCAATACACTTGAAAAAGAGAGAGTGAAACAAAATTTCAGTGTGGGATATGAGATTCGAATCGAAGACATTTGTTGTAAAAAGACAATAGCCCAACCTATAGGTCTCAAAGCCTTTTGTTGATTTCTTTCCAGCATAATTTTAAAGATACCCAATATCTTTGATATACCCTATGCCATGGTCCAATATCCTTGTTGTAGATCATGAAGAATCAACTCAACTTCGAAGAGTTAACTAGAATAGGATTCTCTCGCAGCTTCCCAAATTTCTTAAGCAGTCACATAGGAAAGAATATTCTCACCAATATCAACATTCATTGTACTGATGAGCCATGTCATGATCTAATTATTCTCAGCCTTCCATTTCTTGTAATCAAGTTCATTCTTCTTCGTATTGGAATATCCCTCTTAGATAATCTTCATTTCCTCTCCGGTAAATGAACATTATGGTGGATTGAGACCATTGGAGAGAGATTTGTCCATTAAGTTTGTGGTTGGTGATAAGAAGAGGAATATTTTCAGAGGTTCCAGACTGAGAAGAATCTTCAGAGACAGCTGGTTTTTCCTATTGCCTTGCTGAACTTGGTAGGACAACTAGGGTTTTTCAGAAAATCCATGCTACTGATACAATGGAGATTTTTAGAGGAACAAAAGTTATCTTTCCATTCAAAACGTTTGAGGAAGATAACATACTGATGTAAAGAATTCTCACGACTAAAAACAGCAAAAAAAAAGTCCTATAAAATCAGAAAGGGAAACAACAAGGAATCCTGAATAGGATATGTGACTTCAATTCCTTAATTATCTCAAGGTAACTTTAATAAAAATTCAACTCATTTCAATCCAGGTATGACTTTAGCATTAATGAGATGGTGATGGCAGTTAGCACTACTAAAAAACACACTTCCGCCGGCGGATGAAAAGTTATCCGCCGGCGGAAGACTATTCTGCCGGCGGGTGTAATTGACTCATCGGTGGAATAATCCGGAATCCAACCCAACTGCTGGGGAATGAAATCCGGCAGTTGGGCCACATTTCCTTCAAATTCATATGAAATGAAATTCAAATCGGGACCTAAGTTCTCGCGTACGTTACGCGGGTAACGGGCGCGCACCATCTCCTTTACCTCTCCTGCCCTGGAAATCGATCGATGATTTCGTTGAAGAGTTCCAGCGCGCGAAACAACTCCTGTGTTCCACCGACGACCTTTTCGCCTCCGCGCGAAACCTCTATTCTCCTCAGCACACTTTACCTCTTTCCTTCTCCGCCCTAACCTCTTTCCTTCTCCTCCCTAACCTCTTTCCTTCTCCTCCCTAACCTCTTTCCTTCTCCTCCCTAACCTCTTTCCTTCTCCTCCCTAACCTCTTTCCTTCTCCTCCCTAACCTCTCTCTGCCCTAACCTCTTTCCTTCTCCAAAGGAAAATTGAGTTTTTGAGTTTTATATTGACATCTATGTATTCTGAAAATGAATATGATGTAAAAATTGATTTCTATCTTCTGTTTCAAAATGTATTTCTATTTGACCTCATTGTTTTTGATTGAGCATCAAAAGCAAATTGAGTTTTTGTGTTTTTTTTTGTCACCTATGTATACTGAAAAATGAATTTGATGTTAAAATGATTTCTATCTTCTGTCTCATTCTCCCCTGCGTTATTAGATTACCTCCATCATTTAGAATTCTTTACTCTAGTAATGTTTTTTAAAAGTTGAATTGAGTTCTTGGGTAAAATGTTTACATTTGTTGTCACTGTAGCTTTTTCGAGGAACCATTGATGGCCTCTGCGGAATTCAATAAAAACAGGTCCAACCAATGGAGGAGAGGATTTTTTCATCCAGCTTATACCAAGGGGTAGATGAGCACCAACATCAAGATATCCCCTTGAAATAAGCTTGTCTTTACTTTTATTATCACTATTTTCCTGGTCCTAGAGAAGTTGGCATATTTTATTTCTGTCATAAGTTGATGTCTTCCTGCGAATAAGGCCTCAAATTTGGGTTTAGCTTGTTAGGTTGCTCTTTGTAGCACAAGGTTGTACTCTTGACGAGCATGCTGTATCACTGGTAGCACAAGTAGATTTACTCGCTGACAAAGATTTTTTGCTGCTCTCTGTATTCATTTCTCCAATACAAAACTATAATTGGGCAGCTGGATATTTTTTAATCGCTTATACAGATCAATGAAGTTTGTTATAGTGTTTATTTTGTTTTGTTACCGACGATGTAAGCTGCTTTTATTGAGTGAATATCACCTTTTCTCTGAGGTAATTTTCTAGAATTACCTTTGTTCCATTGTTCTTTGTCTTGTTGTTTAGTATGATTACAATAATGATTGATCTTATTCTAGGTTAGTTGTTCTTGAGTTTTAAGCGCGGATGTAACTAATCAGTTTCTTATTATTTTTGCAGAGTTTTAATTAAATCTTGTACTTAGAACTGTTTATTGGAACCACTCTTCTCCGTCAAGATGGTGAAGTTCACAGCAGAAGAGCTTTGTATGATTATGGACTTGAAGCACAATCAGAAATATGTCAGTTATTGTCCATGTGGATCATGGTATGATATTTTCCTTTTTCTTTGCCATTTGACAATTCCATTTGAAAATATTAATTTATATTAATAGTTATATGCTTCATTATGTTAACTGTATAGTGTATTGTTTGTTCTTTTTATTTGTTTTTTACCACTATTGTTTATATCCATGTATGCATGTCATTCAGATTATTTTTCAGTTTTGCTTTGTCGGTACTTTCTCCTTGTGGTTGTGATGTATTTTATTTTATATGTTTCTTCTTCCTAGTGATTGAAAACATATTCAGAAGTTTAGCTTTCTAAATGCATTTCCCTTCTTTTTGTTGTTAGTAAAATTCCACGGTGACTTGACCAATGAGATAGTATTCCTGTTTGGCTTCAGCCTTTTTTAGCTTTTTCTTTTCTCACCCTTCCATTCTGATCCACTGTACTGCTGTCGGTATTTGGTCAGAAAGATAATGAAGCTTTCTATGTCACATGTTAAAATCTTGACTACTTGTGATGCTAAACTTTCATCCTTTGTTTCTGCAGGTCCACTTGATGACCATATGCCATTGCCATCAGAGACTGTGATCCCGAAGGTCCACTTATGCTCTATGTTTCTAAGATGATTCCTGTCTCTGATAAAGGTCGTTTCTGTGCCGTTGGTCGTGTCTTTGCTGGCAAGGTCTGCACTGGTATGAAGGTCAGAATTATGGGCCAAAATTTTGTTCCTCGACTGAAGAAAGATCTGTATGTGAAGAATATTCAGCAAACTGTTATTTGGATGGGGAAAAGGCAAGAGTCAGTTGAAGATGTTCCTTGTGGAAACACCATTGCTATGGTTGGATTGGATCAGTTCATTACCAAAAATGCAACATTGACTGGTGAGAAGGAGGTTGATGCCCACCCAATTTGTGCCATGAAGGTCACTTGAAGATGTTCTCATCTCTCTCTCTCTCACTCGTCTCTCTCTCTCTCTCTCTCTCTCTCTCTCTCTCTCTCTCTCTCTCTCTCTCTCTCTCTCTCTCTCTCTCTCTCTCTCTCTCTCTCTCTCTCTCTCTCTCTCTCTCTCTCTCTCTCTCTCTCTCTCTCTCTGGTCTCTCTCTCTCTCTCTCTCTCTCTCTCTCTCTCTCTCTCTCTCTCTCTCTCTCTCTCTCTCTCATCTCTCTCTCTCTCTCTCTCTCTCTCTCTCTCTCTCTCTCTCTCTCTCTCTCTCTCTCTCTCTCTCTCTCTCTCTCTCTCTCTCTCTCTCTCTCTCTCTCTCTCTCTCTCTCTCTCTCTCTCTCTCTCTCTCTCTCTCTCTCTCTCTCTCTCTCTCTCTCTCTCTCTCTCTCTCTCCTCTCCTCCCCTCTCTCCTCTCTCTTCTCTCTTCTCTCCTCGCTCTCTTCTCGTTCTCTTCTCGTTCTTGCTCTCCGCTCTCTCTTCTCTCTCCTCCGAAATCTAATTTTTTTTATTTTTTCAAACATTCCGCTGGCGGTTGTTTGCGCCGGGGGAAGAGGTTCCGCCGGTGGTCAATTTCGCTAGGGGAAGCGGTTCCGCCAACGGTCATTTTCGCTGGGGGAAGAGGTTCGGCCTAGTTGTCGGCGGAACCTCCTTCTACCGACAATTGCTCTGTTTGCCGGTAGAAGGCCTTTCCACCGCTGAAATCCGTGACTCTCCCACCGGCGGAATCTGTTAACTCCGTCGGCGGTTGATTTTGTCGGAGGACCATTCCGCCGATGCCTCCACCGCCGACATCGTCGAACCGCCACTGGAGCTTCTGCTGGCGGGTTTTGGCTTCTCCGCCGGGAATTCGACTATTGGCGGAGACCATATTTCTAGTAGTGTAGAGATGGTAGTGGTCATTGAAGGTAGTGGCAATTGTGGGGGGACAGTGCCTGTAGGAGGTGGTGGCATTCACTGGAGGTAGTCACGACCATTGGGGTGGTAGTGGCTACCATGCGGCTCAATTTAACTTGCTTTCTTCCAAGCTTTCTCTATTGTCTTCATCAACACTAAAGCTGGAGGTGGGATTTAGAGATATTGCATGGGATTGCTCGTTAATAGGATTGATGTGGGTTCCTTAATTGACAAACCGTATATGATCTCTTTTATTACAGGATTATGTTTTGGGAGCTTCTTTTATGTATCTTGTACGCGATTCTCTATAATAAATCAATCAAGCTTTCCCATTCCCTCATGTGGCTCAAGGCTACGCTAGCTCTGCATCCCCGGAATTTTTATTGGTGAGACTTATTCACCCATGGCAAAACATGCAACTGTTAGACTTGTGCTTTCTCTAGCTTAACTCATGATTGGCCTTTAAGGTAGCTTCTCATTTTGCAAGTCATGGGTATTTTGGAAATGTTATGAGTTAGGGGTAGTTTAGTTATTTTACTGAACTTTAGTTACTTATTTTTTGTTTATTGTTTAGTTTACTTGCTCTTCAAACCATGAATGACATTATTGTAATTTTATATTTTCAGACTCTATTAATACATGTTTTAGGGTTGTAGGTCATTAAGACCTTACAACCTCTTTCTCTCCTTCTCTCTTCCCTTTCTTCCTATCTCTTCACTTTTCTCTCATCTTCTATCTTCCTTCACTAAATCTAACAGACATCAATAATGTTTCTTGCATGAGAAGCTTGAAAGAAAATATATATACGTTGCAACTCCTTGCCTTTGTGGATGGGCTACCTGATCATATGCTCAAAATTAAGAAGGCTATTTATGGTCTTATACAGTAGTCACATATATTCCGCTTCCGACTATGAAACTAGACATGCCCAAGTTCATTATGGTGCCTACACTGAATAGCTTTTCAGTTTCCATTTCTGTGTTTTGACAGTGATTTTCACAAGAATAAAAAAGAACAGTATCAACAGAATTACTGGTTCTGTCTAGCTGAGCTTTTGTTTTCAATAGTGTTTTTTTCACGAGTGAGTTCGCATATTAGATGTTCCATAATCAAATCATCACAATTGATTAATATTCCCCATGGTGTCTCAAATTTATGTCTAAGGTAAATTGGAAATTACATCACTCTTCCATATTATTGTTCTTTCTTCACTTCAACATATGCAATTGGTGAGATTGTACAAAAAGAGATCATGTCTTTTTCCTTTCACAACTTTAATAGTTCAATTTGGAAGATGCGAAAATCTCTAACCTTGTGGCTCATGTTGGATATTTCATATTCAAGTTCAAATTGTCATGACTGATTCATTTGAGAGTAAATTCTTCTAAGATGATTCCCTATATTAGTAGCATTTTTTTAAATATCAAAGGCTTAATATAATATCAGGTTACTCGGAGTTGTGTATCCAAGTAATAACTTTTGTATTTGTTGTTCTCCAACTTTTCTTTCCCTTTTTATCACCTTCTTCTTTCTTAGAGCACATCAAGAATGCCAGATAATCCATTGCCTTCAACAAAAACTTAAGAATGGCACTCTCAAAGTGCAATTTTTTTGCCATTGAATTTGACAGATTTTGTTTCGATTGTTTTTTATATCCATTACCACCGTTCAGAAATTCTTAAGGAAAACAAATCACTCAAATCTTCTAAACGTTATGAAACAGAGACAAATATGAAAATATTTGAAAGACCAACATGGAATTTGTGAGCATGGATTAGTAACCTCGAGTCTCGGATTCACCAACAAAAAGCGATGCACACAAATACTATCTGCTATGCTATCCGATTGCGCCTTTTCTCGGAGATGGATTCCAGTGCAACACGTGAGAGGCTTGTTTCGTCAATGGCGGAGGGGGTGAGGTCAACCAGAGTTGTGAGATCGTTCAATGATCAAAAGGATTTCAGATTTATAATCCCCAAGGACATTGTCGAGGATCTCTTCATCCGCCAATCTTCTATCCAGTGTGATTGTTTTCAGAATCACTCAAGGAAGAGAACGTGAAACTCTAGATCTCCTCCAGCAGTGTCGACCAGACAAAGGCCGTAAAAGTGATTTGCGATGGATGAAAATTGACGGGCTCTAACCCCATGATGAATCCCCGAAATAGAACACACAAGAAGAAGAAAAGAGATCAATTCTTCTTTAACTTTTACACAAGGTTGCAAGCCTATTTATACACAAATTTGATACCTAGACCTGGAATCCAAACAAATGAAGGGGTCATAGGAAGTCACGTTTTCACGAAGGATTTCAGCAAGATATTTTATGATTGGGGTCATGTTTCCATTCTCAGTAGTAGTACATTATTGAAATCTTTAACCGTGTGCAAAAGCCTGTGAAAGGCTCATTAAAACTCCTTTGATATGGATATAGTGCTTTCTTGGATCATAGTACACACTTGGAGGATCCCTAAGATTCCAAAATTGTTGTTAAATTTAGTATATTGAGCATAGTATGTCATTGGACAGTGGTTAAACAAGTTTTTCATTATTTAGCATGCACATCAGATCATTGTCTATTTTCTTTTCAGCATTTCAGTTTATTTCCTTGCCTATCAAGATGTTGATTGTGGAGGTAGTAAAGATGATTGTATCTTTGTGACAGTCTTCATTATTTTTTATATCTTTCATCAATTGAAGCTCAGTATTGCTCTACTACCTCCACTACTGCTCACACATGTTGGATACAAAATATATAAAGAAAAGTTGTTTCCTTAACTAAGGTTTGTATGGTTTATTGTGACAATCTTGGAGCTACTTATTTGGTTGCCAAACCTGATCTTTCATTCTCATGTAAAACATATTGTAGCTGAATATCACTTTGTGGATCAAGGTCAATCACGGCAAGTTATGGGTAGGGACAACATTGGGCCCAGCCAGGGTCGGGCGCATATTGGGTTTCACAAACCTGCAAACTCATCCTGCGGAAAACACTCAAAGGTTTGAACTTTTAAACCCATTCTCACCCCGCACCTTACAATTCTGATCCCATCTTCGCAGGTTTCGATATATGAAATCCTGTAAACATTTAATTTATCGATATATGATATAATTTGTATCGATTAAATTTTTATGATATAATTTGTATATTTATTAAATTGTTTCTTCTTCTTCTTCTTCTTTTCTTCTTCTTCTTCTTCTTCTTCTTCTTCTTCTAAATTGATATGGACACAATGAGTAGATACCCATCTTGGCCCTTATTAGGAACCCTGATGGACCACTTTATAAAGACTAAAGGTAATGGTCCCCAAGACACCAAAACACACACATGTGCTCCTTCTCCCATCTGGAAAAGTGACTAAATTCCCATAAAGGAATATGTTCCTAATCAGATTGTTGCAGTAATTACGCAACAGTTGGCAATCAATGTCGTTAGAATCAGGTATGTTGTCCAAACTTCATAGAATCTCAATAATTTGACATCATGGTTCTTTCGATTTAGATCAGTTTCTATCAAGTAGTATTAGAGCATCAACCGACTGTTCTGCACCTAGAGTAGGCCATGGTGGCGGGCATAAAACCGGCAATGAAGTCGGAAAGGGGACGCGAAGTTCCCACTTGTTTCAGATTTTTTTGGAGGGTATTACGTCACCGTCTGGCAATGGAAACCCCAAAGGAACGGTTGTTGGTGATCGGCCGACCATTCGGCAATAGTAGGAGGTAAGGATAACCTCCCGCGACCTGGTTCGGTCCATGTGAACAGGACCGGTTCGGTACGGTTTATCTAGAGAGAACCGGACTATTTTGGTCCGGTTCGAACCGAGAAAACTGGACCAGTACGGTTTGTTCGGACAGCCAGAACAGGACCAGTTCGGTCCGGTTCAGCAATGGTTCACTATAGTTTTGCATTTTCTTGGTTGAAGACCGGTTCAATGCTTTAGAAAATTCCGCTTTTGGGCAAAATTTGAATCATAGGCAGGATAAAGTATACTCTCTTTTATGGTGTATTTTTCAGAATTTTATATTTTGCTTCAATACCAATTAAATGCAATATAATTTCTTGATGTGTTTGATTCACTGCTTGTGGGTTTTATGTGGGATGGATTAAGGATTCATCATGAAAATTATTGTTTAATTGCAAGCATGGAATGTGTATAATAAAGTAAAAAGAATTTCTTTTTGTGTTTAAATTCAAATTTCACAATGTTTATACATATTTGGTTTATGCTATCATGATCATTGCCTTGAGAGCACCATTTAGAGTTAATTTCTCTATCCGAGGAATTAATGTTGTGCTAGGTTTCTCATAGTATGTCCCCAAATAAAATTATTTGTTCATATAGTGATTTATATTATTATGACATGCCTATTCATGTGAGAATGTTTTTTTTTGTTTTCAGTTAATGTTGCTAGTGCTATGGATATTCTTGCTCCATGCCATAATATCAAAATGCTAAATGGCACAAATTTTAAGATTTGGAAAAAAAATTAAGGTTGTCAAATCTGATCGTAGTGGCGAATACTACGACATATATGACGATTCAGGAGAACAATGTCCAAGATCCTTCGTACTTTTCCTCAATGTGTAAGGAATTCTTCTGTAATACACCATGTCGGGCAAATCCAACATGAACGGTGTTGTAGAGAGGCGAAAACAAACTAAGGATATGGTGAGAAGTATGATTAGTCATTCTCTTTGCCAAAGTCTCTTTGGGAAGAATCTTTAAATACCACAGTTTATATCCATAATAGGATATCAAGAAAGGAAATTAACAAAACCCCTTATGAGCTTTGGACCGGGAAAAGGCTAAACATTAGAAAGGAAATTAACAAAACCCCCATCAAAATCATTTTTTGAAATGAGAAATGCGAGATTCTCTAAGGATGTTGAGTTTGGGGGACGAGAGAATGTAAGGAATGTCGTCGTTCAAGGCACAACCCAGGGAGTAGACAACAATGTTCAGGTTGGTATTCTTGACATTGTTCCAATACAAGACGACATTGATATTATTCCTCTAGCACCACCTTAGAACAACTCAACAATCTCAAGAAGTGCCATTAAGGAGATCCACTTGAGAGAAGAGAACGATTCCAGATGATTATATTGTTGTTTTCTCCAAGAACATGCGAATGGCTTCGGTTTAATAGAGGATGATCCAATCAACTTCTGTCAAGCCATGCATAGTTCTAACTCTATGAAAGACAATGACGTTGGGATCTCGTCGAATTGCCTAAAAGTGTGAAGCCCATTGGTTGTAAATGGATATTTAAAACCAAGAGGGGTTCTAAGGGTAATGTTGAGAGATATAAGACTTGTTTGGTCACTAAAGGCTTTTTACTCAAAAGGAAGGCATTGACTACAAAGAAACTTTCTCTTCGGTGTCCTCGAAAGATTCTTTTAGAACTATAATGGCACTAGTAGCTCATTTGGACTTAGAGCTACATCAGATGGATGTGGATGTCAAGACTACATTCTCAAATTGAGACATTGAATAAACAATTTATATAGCACAACCAGAAAAAACTTTGTATCCGGTGATCCAAAGTCTATGGTATGCAAACTAAAGAAATCCTACTATGGTCTCAAACAGGCTTCCCATCAATCGTATCACAAATTTCATCATGTCATTACCTCGTACGGTTTTGAGGCAAATGTTGTTGATGAATGAGTATAGTGGGAGTAAATACATTTTCTTGATATTATATGTTGTTGATATTATAGTATTATATGTTGATGATATTCTGCTTGCTAGCAGTGATATAGGCTTACAGCACGAAACCAAGAGATTTCTTACGAAGAATTTTGAGATGAAAGATATTTTGTATTAGGTATTCAGATACTAAGAAATCGTTCTCGATGCATAATTGGATTATCACAAAAGAGCTATATTGATAAATTATTAAATAGATTCGACATGAAAGAAAGTAAACTAGGAGATGCCCCTGTTGTCTAAGGAGACAAATTTAGCATCAAACAATGCCCAAATAATGATCTTGAAATGAAAGAGATGCAAAAGATTCCCTATTCATCAATGGTGATGAGTCGAATGTACGTTCAGGTTTGCACTCATCCCAACATAGCATTGATAGTGGGGGCTTCTAGGCAGATATTTAAGTAATCTGGGTATGCAGCTCTGGAAGGCGACTAAGCGCGTATGCGTTATTTGAATAGAACAAAAGACTATAGGCTCATTTATCGGAGGTTTGACAGTTTAGAGATCATCAGGTTCTTTGACTCCGATTTCGGGATGTCAAGACAACAAACGCTCCAAATCTGGTTACATTTATATGTTGGTTGGAGGAGCTATCTTCTGGAAATTTGCTGAACAGACGATTATAGATTCTTCAACCATGACTTCGGAGTTCATAGGTTTTTTTGAGGCATCCAACCACAGGTTATGGCTACGAAACTTGGTCACTAGTTTGCGTGTGGTTGATGGCAAGATAGACAATTGAAGATTTATTGTGACAATAACTCGGCAGTTTTTTACTCAAACAACAATAATAGTTCAACGAAGTCGATGTTTATAGACGTCAAGTTTCTAGTTGTTAATGAAAGAGTTCAGGATAAACAGATTTCTATAGACCATATGGGCACAACTTCTATGCTTACTGATCCACAAACTAAGGGCTTAACACCTAAGGTTGTTCATGAGCACATTGCTCATATTGGGGTTATTTCTGAAGATACCTTGGTTTAGTGGGAGAAATTATTGTTCTATGTTTTGCTTTAGACATTGTAATGTTGAATTTCTGCTCAATAAAGTTGATGGTTTATGATTCTGTTTTTGAACTTGCTATATGTAATACTTATATAACATCTAAAGATTTCAGATTGATCTCACTCAAGATTAAAGGACCAGTGGGAAATAGACATGTCTAAGATCACATTTAATGTAATTTTCATGCTACTCATCCATATATGATCTATGTCATTAAGTATATTGGTATGGTGATCATTGTGGTTTAATCATGTTTGAATGTGATATAAGTTGTAGTGATTCCATTATCAATATATGAAATGGACCAGATTGCATTAAGAGTAGTCTAAGAATAAATAGCATACGGATGTACACCTTAGGAATTTTTTATATAATTGTTTTCCAAAATAGTAAGATGTTCAAGTGGGTCCAGAAAAGTTTGATGTTCAAGTGGGAGATTGTTAGAAAAATCTATGTTCCTATTATGAACATCATACTTATGCAATTGTATTAACTATTTAATTAATGGGTTCATATTAAGTGATTTAATTTGGCAACCCATAGAGTACTAATTGATATGGACCCCATGAGTAGATGCCCATATTTATGGGAACACTAATTGACCACTATATAAAGATTGTAGGTTATGGTCCCCAAGACACCAAAGCACACGCACGTGCTCCTTCTCCCCATCTAGAAGAGAGACTAAAGTCCCATTGAGGAATAAGGAGATTTGGTTGAGGAAGACCACAAACCGCACACGTGTTCCTGATCAGATTCTCGCAGTAATTCTGTGACAGTTGTCAACCAATATCGTCAGAATAAGGTATGTTGTCCAAAATCCATAGAATTTTAATAATCTAAAATGATGGTTCTTTTGGTTTAGATTAATTTCTATCATTACCTTCTCTGGCACTAGTAAATGCTGCCAGTTCTCAACTGTCAGTCTGTCATGAGACTCGTCACTTTGGTATCTTCTCGACAAAACGATTTCAGAGTTGGATCGTTGCTACCCTTTCAGAGGCTGCTCTCGGTCAAACCATTGGCCTAATGACAGAGTGTAATGTGGGACAACCTCAGGACTGTCTTTGCCTCAAACGACCATGCAAGACTGAATCATCTTCGCCTTCAACTCTCTTCATTACGAAAAGGGTCCTTGTCCATGAGTGCCTACCTAGACAAGGTCAAACGGATAGTAGGTGATTTTGCTGCTTCTGATCAACCTCTTGACAGTATCACCATCACACATTATGTTCTCGATGGACTCAGTTCTGATTTGAGTCCTTTGCTCAAAGCGTCACCAGTTGCGACTCTACGGTAACTTTCGATAACCTTCAGAATATGTTTCTCACGAAGAACATTGAATTTAATTGCAGGAAACGATTTCTTCCCCTGGTTCGGCTTCTCTCCTTCGCCCAACACTGCTACTAGTGGTGGCCGTGGCTGCTCCTCAAGTCGGGGCTGTGGTCGTAATAAAAAAGGTTGTGGTTCCCGACAAGGCCATGGTAACAATGATCAGCCTGAGTCCTCAAATCAACCTCTATGTCAGATTTTTCAGAAAAGTGGGCATATTGCACATCAATGTCGCAATCATTTCAATCTTTCCTATCAGCCTACTGTGACTTCATATGCATACTCTGCTCAAATCAATGGCTTTCATAACGTGGCACTGTATATTGATTCAGGTTCATCGCGCAACATTGTTTCTGATGCTTCCCAACTGACCGACAACCTCCCTTACAATGGTTCTGATGAAGTGCTACTCGACAGAGGCTCGAGTTTGGCTATCTAGAGTGTCGGTAATACTAAACTGACTCCCTCACTGTCCCTTCGAGATGTTCTTTGTGTTTTGACTTCTTTGAAAAATCATATCTTAGTCTCCTCCTTACTTCTGATACTAACTACACAGTCACTTTTAATTCTTATGGTTTCCATATAGGAGGTCTATTAGGGCAGATCACTACTCAGGAGGTGGAATAAGAATGGTCTCTAAATTGTCGATCAAGCTGCCTCTGCATCTTGTTTATTTTTGGCTTTGCCTCCCTTTTCAGTTCGACATTTGTGGTTAGTTCAGTTATTAGCACTAGATTTCGTTCCATGAATGTTGATGTTTCTAAATTCAATAACAATGAGACATGTCATTCTACTCGACTCCCATTTTCTTTTTCCTATTCTTGTTCCCCTGCCCTTTGCATACCATTTCATCTGACGTGTGGAGACAATGTCCAATTCAGTCGTTTAGTGGTTACAAGTATTACGTCTCCCTTATTGATCATTTTTATTTCTTCACATAGATTTATTTTCTTTCTAATAAATCAGAAGTAAATGTATCTTTTCTTACCTTAAAAATGAAGTTCTTCCAGTCAAACGGTGGTTCCAAATTTGGTAATAGTTGTGTTAAACAATTATTTATGAATTCTGGTATTCATCACAAGATTTCATGTCCTTACACACAGGAATGGGCCTGACTTTGCTTGACAAACGTCTATACCCAAACTCCATTGGGACACGGTTTTTTCCACACACAATTTCTTTTTAAATCGTTCACCCACACCTCTGTCGTCTCCTAAGAGTCCCTATGAGTGTCTTTTTGCAAAACCACCTAATTATTCACTAATGCGCATTTTTGGTTGTCTGTGTTATCCACATTTACGACCTTATTCTTCTAACAAATTTGATGATAGGTCTACAATGTGTCTTTCTTGGTTACCATTCAAACTTCAAGGGGTCTCGTTGTCTTGACACTAAGTCTGGCTGAATCACGTGAGTGGCAGTATGATCTTTGATAAGATATCTTTTTCTCTCTCTCAACCTGCCTTATTACCCTCTCATGTGTCTCAATCACAGCCGACTGCTCTAGTTAAGCTCTTCCCTCTTCCAGTCACCTTTACTGCCCCTCCACTCTCTAGTCAGTTGTCTCCCTCCACTATAGTGTCTCTCTTCCCAATCCTATTTTTGTATCTCCTCCCACCACGCCGGACAGCATAGTGGATTTTTTCCTGAGATCAATTCACCTTCTCGGTCTTCTACTTCTACTACACCTACCACTCCTACAACAGCTCCACGACTTGCACCTCTTGCCACTCACGCTATGACTACTCGGTCTATGACTGGTAGTCTCAACCCGAAAATATACACTTCCATTTGCCTTCCACATCTTCTTCTCTCTCTAGCCAGTGAACCAACTTGTTATAGTCAGGCGGTGAAGCATCCAAAATGGCGTGAGGCGATGCACTCTGAATTTATTGCTTCATTGGTTAACAATACTTGGCCTCTAATACCTTTACCATCGGGCAACAATATTACTAGATATTAGGCTTGTCTAGTAGCCAAGGGGTTCACTCAAGAGAGGGTCACGATTATTTCAAGACTTTCAGTCCAGCTATCAAATCGGTTATTATTCAGACTATTCTCACTTTGGCAGTCAACAAGGGATGGCCTATTCGCCAACTCATATCAGCAATGTTTTTTTCCAAACGGCACTTTGTTAGAGAAGGTTTACATGAGTCAGCCATCGGGTTTCATTCATAGTTCGCAACCTACTGCAGTTTATCATTTATAGAGTTCTCTATACGGCTTCAAATAAAGCCCTCGAGCTTGTTACAATCGACTAGCGTCTACTCTTATTGATCTTGGTTTTGTTGGCCCATGCAGATTCCTCTTTACTTTATCGCTATAGTGATCACTCCACCACTTATATTTTAGTCTACGTGGATGGCATTATCATCACTTGCAGCTCATCCAATGATATTTGCCGACTCATCTCTAGTTTACAGAAGATCTTTTCAGTAAAAGACCTCGGCTCACCACATTAATTTCTCGGGAATGAAGTCACTCATGACTAAACAGGTGTCCATTTGTCTCAGTCCAAGTACATCTTGAATCTTCTTAGCCGACTTGATCCCGCAAAAGTCAGGGTCAAAGTTGTCAAAGTTTGAAGGCACTCCATTTTCTGATGTACATAATAACGATCAACATTTGGTGTTTTGCAATATTTAAATCTTACTCGACCAGACATTCAATATGCAGTTAATCAGGTCTACCAGTTTTAGCAAGTGCCCACTGATATATGTTCATTGGTATGTTGTCAAGTGCATCTTCACTATTTAAAGGGTACTTCTCTCCATGGATTTCTTATTCGGCCCCAACTATTGATTTTGGTATAGATATTTTTGGTGACTCTAATTGGGGTGGATGTCCAAATGATCGTCGATCGGTAACAAGATTTTGTGTGTTATTTGGTGGATCTTTAATTTCTTGGTCTTAAAAAAATAGCTGACAGTGGCTCGCTCTAGTGTTGAAGCCAAATAGAGAGCTTTAGCTCTTGCTGCTTCTAAAGTGACTTGGTTGTTGCAGCACTTTCTCGAATTTCAGATATTCATTAAAGATCCTCCAACTATTTGGTTTGGCAACTTAGCTGCTACGGACATTGCAGCAAACCCGGTGTTTCACAATCGTGTCAAGCATGTCAAGCTTGACTATCACTTCAATCTTGAAAGAATTCAGAATCGGCTCCTGCAGGTCAAGTACATATCTATTGTTGATCAAATTGTTTACTAAAGGTCATTCAAGAGGTTAGTTTTCACGTTATTTGGTCAAGCTCCGTGTGTTTCCATGGACTCTCAACTTGTGGGGGAATGTTAAAGATGTTGTTTCAGAGTCTGATCTCAAAGAATCTTACCCCCTTGAAACTCCTTCCTTATACAACTGTTGTAATTTAATCATGTTAATCTTTGTAAATATTTTTTTTTTCTTGCTCAAGTCTAACTGATATACCTAATTCCAATGAGTCAAAGTTTCACATCTTACAATTTGCTTGTTTACTAGATGGTAGAACAATTTGGAAACAAAATTATTTAGAAAACTATGAGTTATATATGTGATAATATTATTCATATGCAAAGACACTTATGGAAAATGATATTTTAATATGAAGAAAACTATTAAAAATACTGATCTAATCTTAGAAAAAATATTTTGAACCATATTAAATCTCAACCATATATTTTCTTATAAAAAATTTTAAAAAATATTTCTATTAACTTAATATAAAAAAAACATTGCTGATAAAAATATATAAAAAAGTATATCAACAAGTTTATAATGTCTAGAAAGTAAAAACAGCTAACATTGGTCTGCTTTGACCGTCTCCCAAAGATGATATTTCAAAGTTTACTTTGGAAGAACAGAAAGTAAAGGCACCGATATGAACAAGTTGTCTTACCGTGAGTTGGCTCCATAAGCAAGACAGAGGTTGCCGGAGGCGTTAAGAAACTGGAAATTTTAAAAAAGGTTTCGTCTCAGTGATTGATCTGGCCGACGCCATCATGCCAATGACAAGAACTTGCCTTCTGCTTCCCGCATTCAATCGACCAAACTTTTGTCAATAAAATATACGGTCTGCTTTTTATTTGCTTGTGAGTTGTGAGACATGAGAGGTGAACCAGTGAAGCAATACTAACCGGAGCGAGGAGAGGGCGATTAACAGAAGCAGTCGTGCACGTCACTGATTTATGCACAAACCCAATTGCGAAATGCTCAAGTAAATCTTTCTGCATCCATGGGACTGCTTTGACCTTTTGTCTTCTTAAAGCATTGACATCGATTTGTCCGTGAGGTAAAGGGACAACATCAACAACAAATAAAAACAAAAAGAAAGAAAAAAGGAACAATAAAAGAAATTTCATCTACCTCAAGAAACAGCAGTGGGCAATGCAAATGCGAATGCGGAGGACTCGAGTGTCCCTCCAAAATCCTTACTGCCCAGAAGTGGTACCTACTTTACAGCCCCTCACAGAAGACGAGTACCAACGTCGGTGAATCTTCGCTCTTTGACCTTCACCAAATGATATTCCGGCATCCATTATTTCTGAATTCAAACAAATCGCATTTCCTTCGGTAAGTTTAGGAACGATCACCCAGAATGGCGTCTCCGTTTGCGTCCTCCATGCCTCTCGTCTCCGTTTTTGTTATCTCTCTGTTCGCTTCCTGTGTCGGGGAGCAGTTCATTTCTGTAATTGGAGATCCAGGAATGAAAAGCCAGAACATCAGAGTGTCCTTAGAAGCTTGGAACTTCTGTAATGAAGTAGGTAAAGAAGCTCCTGGCATGGGCAGTCCCAGGATGGCCGACTGTGCAGATATGTATTGCGCACTAATCGCTGGTCAGTGTCTAATTACTGTGGAAGTTGGGTTTTAGTTTCTCTTCAAATAAAACTGTGAATGAAAAGACGAGCCCGACGGGAGACTAATTACCTGCTCAAGTACAGATTTACTGTTTGAATTGAACGCGTTTGAAATCATCTGCTCTAACTACTTAGGTTTTTCTTCTTTTGACGATTTAATGATCATTTAAAGAAAATGTTTACAACGGAGCTGGGGGTTTAAAAGAGAATCTAAGTTATACTGGTGTAAGATTTCCGCCATATCTAGTCTTTGTTATTCACATCATAAAATAATTATTCTTCAGATGGTTTTTGCTTTCAGACATTCAAAGTTCCTTACTGAACTTCACGTATTGGGGCTGTTGGTTGGCTGTTCTAATTCGATGTTTTCATGCCTGCACTTTTAGCTTAATTCTGGTTGCTTTCAGACATTCAAAGTTCCTTACTGAACTTCACGTATTGGGGCTGTTGGTTGGCTGTTCTAATTCGATGTTTTCATGCCTGCACTTTTAGTTTAATTCTGGACTCAGAATCATTCTTTTAATATGCCAACATTGCTGTAGACAAACCTTCCAGTTTTCAGAATAAATGATGGTGAAGCAAATCCATCAATGTTTGTATATAATAATCTCATCTGTCCCAATCTTTCGTTCAGATTCTTTAGGAAATCACATTCATGGCCACGACAATGGATGTGAAGTGCATCAAAAGGTGGCAAAGTCAGACAACCTCTTAGCTGCTGGCGACAAATTTCCTGATAGCCATTTCAAGCCTTACGCTGATCCAGATTTGTATGCTGTGGAAAAGGAATTGTACCTAGGCTCACTGTGTCAGGTGGACTCTTCTAATGAACCCTGGCAATTTTGGACACTAATGTTGAAAAATGGAAACTTTGACACAAAAACTTCACTCTGTCCTGAAAATGGTAAGAAGGTCAGCCAAATTGTAACAGACAGAAAATTCCCATGTTTTGGAGAAGGATGCATGAACCAGCCTCTTGTATATCACAACTGGTCAACAGTTTTTTCTTCAAAGAACCAGCCCTCATCTTTAGTAGGAAGCTTTTATGGAACTTATGATCTTGATGCGGACCTTAGTAAGGGTGTTGGCAATAATTCATACTTCTCAGTTTCTTGGAGTAAGAATCAAAAAACAGGTAGCTGGGTCTTCTCTCACAAGCTCGTAACCTCTGCAAAGTATCCATGGCTTATGTTGTATCTTCGTTCCGATGCAACTAAAGGCTTTAATGGTGGCTACCACTATGAAGGCCGTGGTATTATGAAAAAGGTCAGTCATAGGTACAAAAGTAGTTTTTATGATTTTACCAATTAAAAAACCAAGCCTGTGAAGCAATAATTCATTTCAAAACAAGAAAATTACTTTAAATGTTCATAAACTCTATGTGATGTGAATTGTTTCGTTCTAATATTATCAGATGCAATTCCCTGAAGACCAAAACATTATTAGAAGAAAGAGTAGGCATGCTGTTTCTTATGTATCAGACTTGTATAAACACTTCTAGTTTATGGGTTCTTTCTTTTCTTTTTAATGTTAGTTTGTGGTGAGGGTCTCATCTCTTCATCATTAATTTTCCTAATTCTTTTCATCATTGAGAAGTTTCCTCTGTTTCAGTTGCCAGAGTCACCAAATTTCAAGGTCCAACTGACGCTTGATGTCAAAAAAGGTGGAGGTCCAAACAGTCAGTTTTATCTCATGGATATAGGAAGCTGCTGGAAGAACAACGGAGAACCATGCAATGGTGATGTGGAAACTGATGTAACAAGATACAGTGAGATGATTATAAATCCTGAGACCACAAGTTGGTGCAGGCCAAACAACCTTGTGTCATGCCCACCATACCACATCAGTCCTTCGGGAGAGAAAATTTACAGAAACGAGACATCTAGGTTTCCATACTCAGCTTATCATCTCTACTGTGGACCTGGCAATGGAGCTTATTTGGAGAAACCAGTTGATATCTGTGACCCTTATAGCAATCCCCAAGCACAGGAACTAGTACAGATTTTACCACATGAGGAATGGGCAGTCCATGGTTATCCTGGCAAAAAGGGTGATGGATGGATTGGGGACTCAAGGACATGGGAACTAGATGTGGGAGCCCTCTCAAGTAGACTGTACTTTTACCAGGTAAGGAAGATGACCCCTGTTGAAATTGCCCTCAAAAAACTTTTAATAGAGAGACACGTGATGTCAATGTGGACTGCACTTTCCTTCCTAAACATTCCAGTTAGCAGTTTATATTGACTCGCACGAAATACAGTTGACTGTCCATGATTTATTCTTTTCCCTTTGGGTCAACCAAAATCTGAAACTTGGAGGAGCACTGACGTGCATAAGATCGATGATTCAAGCTTAAGTTTCTTACTTTGTTTTAAATTGACTCTGTTAGAACTCTTCGAGTTTCTCCCTTCTTTTCATTCTCAACTATACAACTGAAACCAGTCAATGATCTAGTGGGAACTTCTACAAATTGATGCATCAAGTTTGAGCCTTCTTAGGGCTGTAGGACAGCTGGGTATGAACCTGTTGTTGTAAGAAAGACCATTAATGAAAATAGGAAAAAGGATGAGGTCTTCAAATGGCACATAGATTTCCTGGTTCAGCGTCCCTTGGATTTTCATAGAAATTGTTTTTACTAGATTTATCAATGGTCTCTTTAGAATCCTACTTACCCAGTACTTCTGCTGCTACAGGATCCTGGAACGAAGCTAGCAAAGAGAGTTTGGACTTCACTGAATGTGGGCACCGAAATCTATGTGAGCCAAACAGGCCAAACTGCCGAATGGACTGTAAGTGATTTTGATGTACTAATGCCTGAAACTGGTGATTCTCTGTAAATTCCGTCGTCTTTTATGTTAAAAAGTAATTTCGTTTGCAGTCTTGCACAGAAATTGTTTTTGAACTTCGTGTCCAAAATTGGAATTCTTGTTTTTTTTTCTTTTGTTGTCCATATAAACCCGTTTGATGCCTGGCCTGACCCTGTTTTTTGTAGGATTATTTTGAAAAATCCATATCCGACTACAATTATTTGTATGTTTTTTATTTATCAGTTCCTTAAACGAGTACTACATGGTGTAATGGTGCCATTAAATTGTGCTGGGTCAATCGGTCATCAAACAATACCGCAATATTTAATGTCAAACACTGAGAAACTCGTTGATTAAGTCATCAAAAAATGTATGAATGCTTGCATGACTATCAATCATTTTACTAATGGTACAATTAGTGTTGCCGGTATGGGCCTGACGGGTAGTGAACATATCTGCTTATAGACTATGTTAATGACAGTAATGGCAAACAGAGTGGTTTTGTCTACTCCAATCCGTTTAATCTACCATGAAATGCACACCCAACGAAGCAGTACTAGTTGTCAACCAATTGAGGTATCAGGAAGAGCAGTGTTCAGTTTCAATGGTGGATCTATCAGTAGTAGTTTTTTTCGTATTTCGAGTTAAAATGAGAATTTGTAAATTGCCTCCCCACCACATCGCTGAACACATTGGCATCTGACTAAGCTCGAAGATACAAGTTGGCATTACAGCCAAAAAATAAACGTTGATACAAGTTAACTTTATGAGTGTTAGCTAGAATACTCCTTTGTCATGTTGCTTGAGACACTACATCTATTTTTTCAGCAAGAGCCTCCAATATAGAGAGGGTTGAGGTGTTTTTGTTCGTTTTATATCAGATTTTGTAAATATGACCAATTACCTTGTTTGGAAGTTGTACCTTTATTAGCTTTTTGAGAACTAGAATTCGGTTGAAAGTTCAATTACCTTCTAAGCAAAAAAATTTAATGTAACGGAGATATTTTAAATTTGAATTACCTTCATCCTTTAGTTTTTGTTTTTGTATTTCTTTTCCTCCCAGATTAATCTTATCGAGTTTGCTTACTGTGGAACTAGTCCATTGATTTCAAATGGCTGCCAAATGTAAGGAATTGTTTTTTTGTTTTTTCCGGATTAAAATGAAAAAGACCTCTCGGGTTTGGAGAGGAAAAACGCACAGAGGGCGACCAATAATGCATGTGTTAAGTAAAGGGGGAGCAAGTAACCTCTAGAAGAAAGAAAAGAAAATCAACATCTCTGCAGGCGAAGTGCTGCTTCATTCTCACATCTTATAAATAAAAAAAAAATAGAAAAGAAAATCATTGCTTTTCATGTGAAGTAATTATGAAATTTTTTGGTTGCCTAATGCGAGCTAAAAATCTTGTAAAATCTTATAAAAATACAAAAAGTTACATTAGAAGTTGAAAAAGGAGGTCAAATAGGAGTAGGAATCCCACTGAAAAACAGAGAGAAGCCTGGATAAAGCTACAGGTAAACGAGTTATGTAGCTTTAGTACAAGTTTGATATCAAGCGAGCAAGAAAAACTTGCCAATGGATTGAGACTGAGGGTGATCTTCGAGACAACCATCACAAGCTTGACCGCAGGACTTTAGTACAAGTTTGATAGTTAATTTGTGGACAAGATCAAACAGGACCTGGTAAGTTATCATGTTGGCTTTTATAATACTGGTTTGAACTATTTATGCTTTCATGCCCCTAGGTACCTTAATTACTGATCATAAAGCCTTACAGCTAGCTTCTTTCAACATTCACATGATACTTCATTGCGTTAAGAACTTGAATAAAACGAACTCAGCAAAAAGTATGATAAAAAAATATTATTTCGTTTGAGAAATTTTCCCATAAGGAATTTATCTTATATTACTTCAATTTGTACAATTATCATAAATAATACTAGCACAGCAGAAACAAAATTATCGTAAATAATACATACTGCAAAAGAAAATGATAGGAACAGAGAGACAAGCCAAATAATTTGGGGACAAAAAAGGGGTTATTGCTCTAATCATAATCAATACACCACACTAGATACTTGATCTAATACTCGGCTCTCCCTTGACTAGATACTTGATCTTTAAATCGGCTCTCCCTTCTCCTGAGCTAATAGAATTAAAATAAATAAATCCCATCCCCCCTTTTTCTGACAACTCCCACCTTTTTTATATATAGTTAACCAATTAATAAGAAATTCAGTAATAAAATAAAAAATTGTGAAAAGGCTAATCGCCCCTATTTCTCTTCCTCCTATGAATCCTAAGTGCACCCCATCCACCTTGTCCGGTTGAACCATCCCTTTCAATCCTCCTTTAATGTCGGCGGTAGTGAAGAAGAAGACAGTAAGTGATCCCAAATCGCCTTGCGCAGCTGCGAAACATGCAAGACGGGATGACTTATTGACGATGGAGGTAAGCTAAAACGGTAAGCCATCGCTCCAATACTCTCAACTATCTCGTCGATGTGCCAAAGACTTCTGCCGATATGGTCGAAGTTTCAATTACACTCGTTCCCCAACCTTAAACTGGACCTATCTCCGATGATTGTCTGAGTGGTTCTTCAAGAGCTGTTGTGTCCGCACCAAATATCTCTTGAGCTCTATCAACATTCTGTCTGCTTTTCCAAGTATTGTTCCACCTGCAAGACCAGTGTCATTCGATGGTCACAATACACCAAATGTAGCGGACCTCTCCCTTACTAGATCATAAAAGGGATCGCCTGAGACGTCGTGTGGAAAGAGGAAATAGTTCACGGCCTCGTCTAGGAACCGCTGTTGCATTTTCTCCCTACCCATCCCATTCAACCCCCATTAAGCAAGGGGGTTTTCGTTGTCTGCTAAGACTCGCCTTCCAGGGTCATATGCCACCCTACCCTGGCCGGAATCCACCTTGCACCGCCATTCCTAGTCATGACCTGTCGTCCCCAAGCCCCATCGGTCAAACAAGCACCCCCTTGGATGTTGAAGGTTTCCACCGCCGAAGCAATGCCAGTCATCGACATAACCACCGGTTTCGTTTGGGCTTGAAGCTCTGTCAACTTTTGCAGCATATTTTCAATGTTTGATAAGCTCTTTTTCATCAAGGAGAATTGTCCAAGTTGCTATTCAATCACCGTAAATCATCCAATCCCTCCATGGACGATTTCAATGCCTGCACTTCACCACTCAACTTCTCCTCCAAGGCATCTACTCTCTGGGCTGTGATAATTCCTTCCCTGGAAAGTTCTCTAATACCAATTTGATTAAAACCAGTAGACCAGCCAAATAATTTTGAGTTATTGCTCTAATCGTGATCAATACACCACACCAGGTACTTGATCTATAATTTGAGAGAGAGATCAATTCTCCTTCTCCTACGCCAATAGAGAGAAAATAACAAATCCAAATCCCCCTTTTTCGGACAACTCCCACGCAAACCCAAATTTTTAAAAAATAAATAAAATCCAATAACAAAGTAAATAATAACCAAAAGACTAAATTGCCCCTGCACTGCCCTTCTTGCGTCTGATATATGTCTCGAGCGGTCAAACTGAAAAGCTCTCTTGTTGCTGTTTCCAGTAGTAGTCTACACCATTGCACATGTTTCAGGCAACAGAGAGGGAGGCCCCGTTGTCTTCCGCTGTAAGATTGAGTATCATGGTAGCCGCCTTTGGTGCCCTGAAAAATACAACGAAAAGTTGGAATTAGCATCTTTGAGTTGTAGATTTTAACCATAAGTTCATACACACTGAGTTCCTAGAAATAGAGAAGGAAAGTGAAAGAGAAGTTCATTCTGAAAAGAGGCATACGACTACTCTATCCAACAAGAAGGAAATTTCGCAGATTTAACTAGCTGGCTAGTATGAAAATGGAGCTTCTCAAGTTATTTTGGTTAGTCAAACTGGATATCTTTGGATAATTTAATTTTAATTATTTGTACTTCTTAAAAATTGCCAACAGACTTTCAAAAAAAAAAAATTGCTAACAGACTTGATCTCGAGTTTAAACCTTAATAAAGTCTGTGGTTTTGAGTTAAGCAACTGGACGACCCTTGAAGTGCAAGGAATACTTATCGTAATGGAAGATGAGAGACAAGCTAGTGGGACTACATTAAGCATAAAAAACTAGTTAAAAGAAAGGGTAATAGTTTCAGAAATAGCTGCTGCAATGACGTGGGTAAAAATTAAAGTTGAGGAAGAGAGTAATTGCCAGCCTTTATAATGACATCTTATTTTCTGATAAAAATGGCATCTTACGATTTTTAATAGAATTTAAATTTAATTTGGCCACAGCTTATTCTTCTATTAATTTATTTCAGATTCCACAAGTTGGATCAAGAAGGGGAAAGTGTTTAGACCCAAATAGTATTTTGATAAAGTTAGATATCAGGAAAACAATGATGAAATGTTGAAGGCATAAAAAAAATTTACTTATTTTCCAAAGAGGAATTTTTCCTCAAAATCTAGTTTCATAGGGTTTAATGGACATTGGGGACATGGGTATAGCGACAATAATTATTTAAATTATAAACACTAATCTCCGACACTTTCTACTCCCTGCAACTTCAACAGAAAAACGCCTAAAGAATTAAAGAAGCCAATTTTAATAGCTTAGAAGACTTAAAGCATACCAAGTATCAGGAGTTGGATACAAGGAAGCAGAACTCCCGAAGCATGAAACAAGCATGTCCGTGTTGATAACACCTGGACTTAGTGCCACAATTGCCATACCAGCAGGTAATTCCCGTGCCACAGATCGTGTTAAACCCTCAATTGCCCATTTAGAAGCACAGTAGGGGGCCACCTGTCCATTTTTGTCAAGAGGAACATTCATCATGGTAAGAAGCTAAAATAACAGTAGATTGGAAGGCTTGCTTGGCTGAGAGTTCGCTAAAAAATAAAGTACCATTCTATCAAGCTAGCAAGATAGTGTATAGACGTCATGCTAGCAAGATAGTGTATAGACGTCATGCTTCACAAGGATACCTACAAAAGAGCGTATAACAGTTTGACTGAGTAGCATTTCAGCATGCCTATCCAGAGTATTATCCACTTGATGGTGGATCAGGGTTAAGACGATGGCACCATTATAATGACAGATCATACAGGTGCCATGCAAAACAATATGAGTAGGTGACCAATTAAAGGTTAATGTCTTAGCACTTTGTAAACTTATGCATGATTTATTAACCATATATGAGATATTGATGATGAAATTCGTGAGCTCCACAGAATATGGAAAGTACTAAAACAATAAAGCAATATAAAATTATCAGGATAAAAAATCAATACTACCTCAGCAGCAGCGGATCTGCCCCAACCAGATGACATATTAACAATAATTCCTTGCTTACGCTCAACCATAGGAGGTAGGAAGTGACGAAGGACATTTGCAGTGCCCTTAATGTTAGTATCTATAACACTGTCAAACGCTTCCGCAGGCACTTCCCAGAGTTTATTGTTGGGGTTGATACAACCTGCATTGTTGACTGGTAGCCACATTTGTTTAATTGCAGAAAAAGAAAATACAGGAAGGTAACTACAAAAATAAAAATTTATCAACAAAGACTTGTAAAAGAACTTATACTAGAAACTAATGATCGCCATTGCTGAATGATCAAATGTTAAATCCAAAGGGGTATATACAGTTGCAGTTTGGTGTTTAAATTTTCTTTTACAAAGCAGAGCTTTTCTAAATGGTGTATCAATAAATATATTGGTTTCGACAAGTAGCCACAGGAAAATAGTAATGGTGAAGAAAGGGACACCATGAAAGAGAATTAATAAAACTGAGATACTACTAGGAATACAAAGGCACAGGAAACTCAGTAACAGATTCACCATTTCCCTTGAGTTCCTGTATCTTTCAAACCAAATGACAAGATACAAGTGTTGATATGTTGACTTGTTTTTTTTTTACTAAGCCAGGGGCGGAACAGTAGAGTTTGGGCGTTGATATTAAATTAGTCATATTTGAAGAGATAAGATCAAATTTTGGGACAATTGAGTTGTTTCTTCCTCCTTTTCTTCCCCTTTTATTCTCCTTTCCCCTAACCATGGAGGGTTTTATTTTTCCAACATGGAAGGAGAGTGGGTCATTGGCTAGGGACAGATGTGATCCCCAGTTTGTTTGTGGGTTCCATTAGGTGACCCACTTTTATGGGTTCCATGATGTGAGACGCAGTTTATTTGTAGGCTCCATGAAGTAGAATTAGTTTCTTTGTGGCTCCATGAGGTGAGACCTAGTTATTCTCAGCTACATTTGGTATTTTTGGTCACATCTCAAACCTGTTAATGTCTGTAAGCTGGATGTGAGGGGGAGTGGAGTGGGAAAATGCCCCACAGTGAAAAGTATTTTAAGAAGATAATAGGTTAGAAGACTGAGTATAGGCCTCCTAACTGGTCAGTCATTTGGAATAAAACTACTTGATCTTTAATGATTTTGTTCATTAATATGCTTTTATTTATTCGTATATATTTCATGGGTCAAAATTCAAATGATTATGCATTTTAAGGAAGAATTGTCTCATACTTTGATAAATAAATTACCATGCTGAACAGAGTAATCCATAGGCATGAGCAATATGGTGAGGAGTAAAGACAATGCAGATGTCAAATGAAACTGAAAAGGCTTAGAATCACTTTCTATATAGCTATGGCTTTTTTTCTACTTATAATCAAAAGATTTTTCATTCTCTGGGCTGGTATTTGAAAAAGAGGAGTCCAGAAATCCAGTGTCTACCCTAAGAATATCAGGCTTTTCTACTCGGTCAAGCCAAAATTTTAGTAAAGAGATACGAGAAAAAAAGTTACTGAACCGGTTGTGATAGAAGTGTTGATGCAAATGACTACAAAGTGACTCCTCTACTTGATAAAGTTCATTGCTGGGATAAAAAATTTGAACGTTCAATTGCTAAACTAAATAAACTATTAGTACATAGGGGTGTGTGCCCGTGTCTCATTATATTTGGTCAGTGAGGTCATAGAAACAACTCAATCTGTAGTAGCATAAACTTTTAAGCAGGATTCAATCGTTTGGCAAGACCTACCGATGATGTCTGGGACGCCCTTTGCTTCCATCACAAGTCTTGCCAGCTCGGCAATGCTGGTATCTGATATCTGCAGAGAAAAAAAAGTTTTAAATGACAATATGTCACAGCAAGTATTTGGAATCTACGGTAATTACTAAAAGTACGATAATAACATCTATCCCCCCAATGAATCTGGAGGACAACCAGAAGAATATACAATGAATAAGCGCCGACATGATGGATAACAGAAATTCATTTTACAAAGGTATATAAGATACTAATAAAATTTAAAACAACAATTGAATTTCAAAAAAGTGAATATACGAAAAAACTGAGCCAAAGTGACTGATAACAGAAAGTTCTCTCCCAAAAAATAAAAAGAATCGGAATTTTGATATTGGGAAAAACTGACAACATTTTTAAAACTAAACTGGAAAAATCTAAACTCAATAAATCAGTTGACTAATTTGAATGAGTATAACACTCTCTGGCATGGCGAAGCGCGTGAAAAGAAGAAAACCCACACCACATCGGCCTTTAGAAGGAGATGTGGAGAAGGGTCCTGCGTGTTCTGTTGCGTTTGAGAGAGTTCTGACTGCAGAGAAGCAATATTCTCTTGAGAACGGGCACACCCGATCACCGCATGTCCTCTCTTTGCGAGCTCCAATGCAAGGGCTCGCCCCAGCCCTTTGCTGACCCCTGTAATCAACACAGATTTTCTCGATGCACCAACGCCCTTCAATGGAGCCAGAGCCACGGGAGGAGTAGTCATTTCTGCTATCAGCTTCTGCGTCTCTCCTTTGAAATCTCCCTCGCTATATTAGATTTCTGGTCCCTTGTTCCTATCATACTACTAAACACAGCTATATCAGTTCTCTGGACCGCTTTTTCCTATCATGTGAAAACATGTTATAACTTATAGGACCCGACCATGGTACTGACCCGGGATCGGGTCAAAACTTCCACCTTCCTTTTTTTATTTTTTTATTAAAAAAATTAAAATAAAAAGAAAAAAAAAGAAAAAAGAAAGGACAATCTTCTCAGGCATTATGGATTCCTACTCTACCTAATTCATATTTTTACTCCCAATCCTATTCCACTTTTAGTCCAAATTCCACTTTTATTTTGATTCATTCCATGACCTTTTTTTCTCTATTCCCATTTGGCGTCTCTGTGATATGGGGCGCGACTTTCCCATGCCTAAATGTGCAATGTCCGTGTGCAGACATGCGCAAGACGGCTCGGTGGAGACGGACGCCCACATACATGTGCATGGACAACCAACCGACCAACATACACGCTTGGCCAAATGCGCATGCACAACTTGAACTCACGAATGCACGCTTGGGGCTACTCGCACATGCACGCCTAACTACGGAGTTGGGATCCTGCAACTCCTTGCATGCAACTACAAGGAGCAACCACGCGCATTTGATAGATGGCGCACGAGGTGGAACATTACTAGGCTTGTGATGTGGCAAGTGAGAGTTGGTAAACACATGGGATAAGTGCTTGCTAGTTGGCAACAACTAAGAGAGTTGGTGGTCAACAATGAGTAGGCAAACACATTGGGATAAGTGCTTGTTAGTTGCCAACAACTCATAGAGTTAGTGGGAATCTATGGGTTGGCATGAGTTGGCATTGGTTGACAAGCACTTAGAAAAATGCTTGATAGGTGTCACCAACCATGGGAGGTTTTGTAATCTATAAATAACTAGTAGAAGAGTTTGCACTTCACTTCACTTCATTCATTCAATAGAAGCATTTTTTCCTCCCAAATTTGGAGTCCTCTTTTGTGTTTGTGTTTAGAGAGAGTTTTAGCACCAAGAACAGAGTGTTCTTGTGCTAAACTTCTTCCGACAGGCTGACTAGCATCCAGACGGACTTGGAGATTAGGCCGCACGCTACTAAAGATCAAAATTGTGCTTTGCATAATCTAGCGGCGTGACAACTGGTATTAGAGCGGGAATCAATCCAATGGCAACTTTTGAGGCAAAAAACGTTCAACTCAAAGGTAAGGAAAGAATGTCTAAATCTGAACTTTGTTTTTCTTCTATTGAAGATAGAATTGAGAAGGTGGAGGCTAGTTGTTCTGGATTGGAAGAACTAGTTCGTGAGAACCTCAATTTTAGAAATGGAAGTCTAAAAGCGGTTCAATCGTTGGAGGAAAACGTCTATAGTGCTATGGCGGTGTTCCGAAGAAACCTAGATGAGGTGAGGAACGATATGAAGAACGAGATGGATGAATTACGGACAAACTTGCATTGTTGGAGCGTGTTATAGCTAACGAAGGTGCAAACACGAATGAAGCAACAAACAAGATCAAAGTGCCCGAACCAAAACCTTTCAATGGGGTAAGAGATCCCAAAATCATTAACAATTTTGTAAGACAAGTAGAGCAGCACTTCCGATCTGCAAATCTCATTGAGTGCCAAAAGGTAAGCACAACTTCTATGTTCCTTGTTGAATATGCTCTACTGTGGTGGAGAAGGGCTATGGATGAGGAATCCGGCACTTCAACCGTGAGGACGTGGGATGATTTCAAAAAAGAATTGTAGAAACAATTCTTCCCTGAGGATGTGGAATATCAAGCTCGGAAGGAGTTTAGAGCTTTGAAACAAGACTACGTACAAAAATTTACTTCTCTAATGTTATCCATTTCTAATATGTCCGATCCGGACAAACTATTTTCTTTTCTGAATGGTTTAAAACCTTGGGTGGAGCAAGAGCTAAGGAGGTGGGAAGTAAAGACTTTGGCCTCAGCTTTGTCCACGGCTGGGAGGCTTACGGAGTTTGAATGGAAGACCAAGAGGTGGCTTCAAAAAATTCCAATGGTGCATGAGACCAAAAGGATGACGAAAAGGAAAAGAGGTTTGAGAAGAAACTTGAGAAAAACTCTCACTTCAAAGAAGAGGCGGGTAAGTCATTTCGCAAAGTTAAATGTTTTGTTTGTGAGGGAGAACATTTTGCCAAGGACTGCCCGAAGGTGAAGTTATTGAATATTCTTTCGGAGGAAGGAGATGTCAATGGGGAAGCGCCACGCATTGGTTCGATGGCATTGCTCAATTCACTATGGGCATGTAGTGAGAAGACTTCTACTCACCCGGTAAGGCCTACGAAAGCTACTTTTTCTCGATTTATCTATGAAAGGTAGTAAGACAAAAGTCATGGTAGACACAAGAGCGACTCACAACTTCATCACAGAGGAGGATGCAAAACGCCTCAAATTAAAGTTAGAGGCGGACAACAGTCTGATTAAGGCTGTTAATTCGGCAGCCAAGGCGGTGGCCGGTGTCGCTAGAAACGTTCCGGTTACCCTTGGTAAGTGGGTAGGCACTTTGGATTTTTCTGTGGTTCCAATGGACGATTTTAATGTAATTTTGAGGATGGATTTTATGTTAAAATGTAAGGCATATGTGGTGCCACATTTGGGAATTGTAGGGATCCTTGATGAGGGTGGACCTTGTACACTTTCTGAGACATAAGCGAATATTGAAAAAGGAAAGGATATAATGTTGACCGCCCTACAACTTAAGAATGGTCTTAAGCAAGGGGATCTTACTCAAGTTGCAGCCTCAGCAGAAGACAAAGGAGTCAAGGCTAAGGGGTTGCTGCCTCAACTTTCCCCAAGAAAAGTTATTATTCATGAGACGGAACTGGGTGCCAAACCGCAGAACTTTGGAAACTCAAAGAGGAGGAGGTCCCAGCATAGCAAGGGCGCAAGCAGACGAGGGCATCTGCCTTATGGCGGTGGGAGCATGATACGGGGCGCGACTTTTCCATTCCTAAATGTGCAACGTCCGTGTGCGGACATGCGCAAGATGATTCGGCGGGGACGGATGCGCACATACATGTGCATGGACAACCAACCGACCAGCATGTACGCTTGGACAAACGCATGCACAACTTGAACTCACGGATGCGCGCGGAGGCGCATTCACATCTACCAGGTTCAGACGCACGCACACCTAACTACGGAGTTGGGATCCCGCAACTCCTTGCATGCAACTACAAGGAGCAACCACGCGCATTTAACAGATGATGTGGCACTTGTATGACGTGGCGCATGAGTTGGAACATGACTAGGCTTGTGATGTGGCAAGTGTGAGTTGGCAAACACATGGGATAAGTGCTTGCTAGTTGGCAACAACTAAGAGAGTTGGTGGTCAACAATGAGTTGGCAACCAAATGGGATAAGTGCTTGCTAGTTGGCAACAACTGATAGAGTTGGTGGGAATCTATGGGTTGGCATGAGTTGGCATTGGTTGGCATTGGTTGGCAAGCACTTAGAAAAGTGCTTGATAGGTGTCACCAACCATGGGGGTTTTGTAATCTATAAATTGCTTGTAGAAGAGTTTGCACTTCACTTCATTCATTCTATAAAAGCATTCTTTCCTCCCAAATTCGGAGTCCTCTTTTGTGTTTGTGTTTAGAGAGAGCTCTAGCACCAAGAACGGAGTGTTATTGTGCTAAACTTCTTCCGAGAGGCTGACTAGCATTCAGACGGACTTGGAGGCAAGACCGCACGATACTAAAGATCAAGATTGTTCTTTGCCTAATCTAGCGGTGTGACACTCTGACCCTCTACTCCATTATGTTTCTCACTCCCATTCCACTCCATTTCCTATTGTCCTTCTTTTCTTTATTTCATTCTGTATCTTCATTCCTCTCCATGCCCCATTCTTTTGCTGTCGGTCACTATAACACTGGTTGTCCCCATTCCATTCCCTCTTCCCATTTTCCTCCTAGTCCCCATTCCACTCCCCTATCCCCATTTTGTTCTTAGACCACATTGTACCCCCTCCCCATTTTTCCTCCTTGTCCCTATTCCAATCTTAGTCCACATTCCACTCCCCTATTCTACTATAAATCTTCATTAAGTTTGTGGTCCAGATTTTGCCCTTTATCCCCATTCTGCTCCTGGTCTCTATTCCATTTCTGGTCTCCATTCTGCTCCTAGTCTCCATTTTATTCTTGGGCTCTATTGTGATCTAAGTAACATTACAAGTTCACATTGTGCTCGTGATCCATGTTACACTCTTGGTCCCCATCCCACTTCTACTCCAGTAACGTATTCACTCCTGGTCCCCTATTCTTGTTATCCTGGTCCTTATTCTGCTCCTAGTCCCCATTCTGTTCCAGCGCAGTCCACTTTTGGTTCTCAATCTACACCTCATTATTCCCAATTTCGCTCCTTCCCCTATATCTTTCTGCTACTTGAAACATTCTCCATTTCATTTCAATATCTTCCTTCCCCTTTTCTCCCCATTTTGCACCCTCTAATTTACTCCCTCAGTTCATTTTCCTCTCCTCATTCAACTCATCATTCCACTACCTCTCCCTATTCCATTCTCTCTCCATCCTTTTCCTCGGTGCCATTCCACTCTTTGACTTTATTCCACTCTCATAACTCATTTTCATTCTCAACCTTATCCCACTCCTTATATGTATTCAACTCCTAGTCCTCCTGCTACCAATATACATTCCACTCCTGATCTCTTTCCACTGATCCTGTGCCATTTTCCACTCTCTGTCGCTACCTCATTTTGATCCTTGAACCGTTCTCATTCCTAGTGACACTTTAGGTACCTAACCTACTCTTGGTCTTTGATGCTATCTAGGGATTTTAAGGTTTATCAAGTCCTCCCTTTAAAGAATATTTTTCTCAAGGTTCACATAACACTATTTTAATGCGCCTTTGAGATTAAACATTTGTAGAAACCTTTGCAGCTTAAGATACACCAATCTCTTAAGTGGGATGTAGATTCTATTGTGTCCTTATGAGCCGGTAGCTCCATATGGTTTTGAGCTGCATCTAAATCTCATTTAAGGTGGCGCTATGTGACGTCTTGAAGGGAATGTAAAATTTTAGGAAGGATTGAAGTTTAATGAAGGATAGCACAGTGGGTAGTGATTGTTGGGAAAATAACGGATCCAAGATTCGGATTTCGACCCGACATAGGGTTAGGACCCATTTACCAAACCCACTTATTTCTTTACCGTTTGTAAACTGTAAAAAACTAGAGATACGATTAATTCGGATCTCATAGCATGAATGGATTAAAGATGTTTGTTCGTGATTTTGGGTATAATGGGTGTTCTCTTGAAAACCCATACACAGAAAAATTGGGAATCTCTGGCTGTTTTCCTCGGTTGATCACTTGCGTGTCCTCTCTCTCTCTCTCTCTCTCTCTCTCTCTCTCTCTCTCTCTCTCTCTCTCTCTCTCTCTCTCTCTCTCTCTGACGTCTCTCTCTCTCTCTCTCTCTCTCTCTCTCTCTCTCTCTCTCTCTCTCTCTCTCTCTCTCTCTCTCTCTCTCTCTCTCTCTCTCTCTCTCTCTCTCTCTCTCTCTCTCTCTCTCTCTCTCTCTCTCTCTCTCTCTCTCTCTCTCTCTCTCTCTCTCTCTCTCTCTCTCTCTCTCTCTCTCTCTCTCTCTCTCTCTCTCTCTCTCTCATAATCTCTCTCGCTCTCTCTCTCTCTCTCTCTCTCTCTCTCTTTCTCTCGCTCTCTCTCTCTCTCTCAATGTCTCTCTCTCTCTCATAATCTCTCTCGCTCTCTCTCGCTCACTCTCTCTATCTCTCTCTCTCGCACTCTTTCTCTCGCTCTCTCTCTCTCACTCACTCACTCACTATGTGTTCTCTCTTCTCCGTGCGAAATTTCTTCCTCGCCATGCGACTGTTCTTCGGCTCAAAAACTTCTCTATGCGTGGGTCATCTTGGTCTGGGTTTCTAAATGACTCCAACCCTCTCAACGACGAGTGCACGTCCATCTAAGAGTGCTCCGTGACCTTGGGAGGCGCTCGGCTTGTGGCTCCGCACTGTGGTCGCCGATCACGCCTTTAAGGCAGTGGATTTCTTCAGGCCGCACATTTGAAAAGCGTAATAATCTCCATAATTCACCTCATGGGAAAGAAAGAATTCATTGACCTGTCAAAGTTATTACTCTTTATTAGGCAATTAGAAGTTGCTTATGTATTGTTCTCAAAACATCCTGAGACAGAACTAGATGCCAAAGCCAAATATGAGAGGGACAATGATTTAGTAAGAGGACATTTACTAACTAGCGTGAATGAAAACCTTATGAGCTTGTTTGTCCACATAAAATCATCTAAGGAAATTTGGGACATTTTGGAGCAAAGATAAGGAGACGAAGCCGCAATGAAGAAACATATAACCCAAAAATTTCTTGAATTCAAAATGGTCGATGACAAATCTATAATGGAACAAGTGCATGAATATGAGAATTTACGTTTAGAAATGCTTAGTGAAGGCTATAAGACATGTGATATGTTCCAAGCTGATTGGTTGTTGGATGAGTTCCCATCGTCTTGGAGTGACTATAGAAACACACTCAAACACAAAAAGAAGATACTGACACTTCAAGACGTTATAGGCCATATGAGAACCGAAGAGGCTTATCGCCTCAAAGATAAACAAATCTCCTATTCATTTTCTGTTCCAAATTCTAATTTAATTGAATCTAGTGACTTCTTTTCCAGGAAAAGGTTTAAGAAGAGTCAAAAGAAAGGAGAACAAAGGAGACAATAAGAAGCAGATTGGCATCATCAAGTCCAACAAAACATTCGGGAAGTACTCAAAAGATCAATGCTTTGTTTGTGGTAAGCCCAGCCACAAGGCATATCAATGCTATCATTGTCAAGGGCAGCAGCAGAGGATGAATGACAAGCCTAGAGGCAAGTCACCAAACCAGACTAAACTTGTTGAAACTAATGGCATCATATTTGCGGTCGTCGTAGAAGTGAATTTGGTGGAAAGCAAAACCGATTGGGTGCTAGACACTAGAGCTTCAAGACACTTTTGTGCTAACAAGGAGCTGTTCCATGATTTTGAAGAACCGTTTGAAGGAGAACGTGTGTATATGGGAAACCAGATATAGCTAATGTGCTTGGCAAAGGCAAGATCCTCCTCAAGTTTGACTTCAAGCAAAACCTTGGCCTTCCGCAATGCTCTTTATGTACCCTCCTTATGTAGAAACTTAGTGTCAGATGCCATACTGAATAAAGCTGGTCTAAAACTTGTATTTGAAGCTGGCAAAGTTGTAATGACCAGAAAGGGGTGTTTGTGGGGAAGGGTTACCTCAATGAAGGATTATTTGTATTGAACATTGTACCAGAAGTTATTATTGAAAATCCATCTTCTGGTTTTGCTTAAATTGCCGAGTCTATTAATTTATGGTATGGAAGACTTGATCATGTAAACGTGGCTTCTATTAAAAGACTTAAAAATCTAAACTTAATTCCCTCCATGAATATAAAAGAATTTTCTAAGTGTCCTATGTGTGTAGACGTCAAATTTGCCAAGAAGTGTTTTAAAGCAGTTGAGAATAGAAAGACCGAACTTCCAGAATTAATTCATACGGACTTAGCGGATTTCAGAATACAATTAGTAAAGAACGTAGAAGGAATTATGTGACCTTTGTTGATGATTTCTCTAGATACACAAGAGTTTACATGAAGACTAAAGACGAAGCAGAGGAGATGTTTCTGAAATATAAAACCGAAGTTGAAATTCAGGTCAACAAGAAAATTAAAACAGGGTTAGGACTGACAAAGGAGGTAAAAATATTGTATTATCTTCCTTAAGGAATTTTGTGAAAATAATTGCATTATACATGAGTTTAGTGCTCCAAACACTCCCCAATAGAACTGAATAGAGGAGATGAAAAATAGAACCCTTAAGGATATGATGAATGTTATGCTTGTAAGTTTTGGATTACCTAACAACATGTGGGGGGAAGCCGTTCTTTCAGCTTGTTATATATTTAGCAGAGTTCCTCACAAGAAATTAGATAAAACACCATATGAGATGTGGAAAGAATTCACCCCTAACATGAAATTCCTTAAAGTGACCCGCCTTGCCAAAGTAAGTTTACCAACTCCTTAGATATCTAACAAAGGACCAAAAACCTATGATACGATATTCATAGGCTATGCAGAAAATTCAGTTTCTTATATATTTATGTCATTAAATTACAATTCAATATCTGAGTCTAGAGATGCAAAATTTTTCAAACACCTGTTTCCTTGGAAGAAAAAAAATACTAGCGTTGATCTAGGTTCTTCTAATGCACTTGTCACTCTACCCAACTCTTCTCCAAGACTAAACAAATATGTAGATGAACCTAGAAGAAGTAATGAAAAAGGATAGAGACTAGTTTTGGATCGGATTTCGTTACTGCATTCTTGATTTAGAAGATGAACATGTGGCTTCAGCGTTCTTGATCGACCCTAAGACATACAGAAGCAGTAACTTTTGTTGATGCTAGTTTTTGGAAAGATGCAATTAACAGTGAGCTGAACTCAATTATATCCAACCATACATGGGACTTAGTGGATTTGCATAAGGGGTGTAAACCTATTAAATGTAAATAAGTTTTTAGAAAGAAATTAAGACCTGGCGGTTCCATAGACAAGTTCAAGGCCAAACTGGTTGTTCTAGGTTTACACAAGATAAAGGCATCGATTATTTGGACACATATTCTCCTGTGACTAATATAGCAACTAAAAAAATTCTGATGGATATTAAAACCGCATCCGTTAATGGAGATTTGGAAGAGCAGATTTATATACAACAACATGAGGGGTTTGTTGTTCAAGGTCAAGAGGATAAGGTGTGAAACTGAAGAGTTCCCTATATGGTTTGAAACAAGCTCTAAAGCAGTGGTATGAAAAATTCCACCACTCTATGATTACCAATGGATAAGTGGTAAATGCCTCTATACTCAAATCTGTGTGGTGCAGACTGTGTAATAATATGTCTATATGTGGATGACATGCTAATTTTTGGCACTAATGAGAACATGGTGATTGAGACAAAGAGATTCTTATCCTCCCAATTTGACATGAAAGACATGGTGGAAGCTGATATTATTATTGGAATAAAGTTAACTAAAACTTAGCAAGGCTTCTCGATGAATCAGTCTCACTATGCTGAAAAAAAGTTGAAGAGATTCAACTGTTTTGAGCTTCTGCCTGTTAGAATTCCTTAAGATCCTAGTATCCACCTTAAGAATAATAGAGGTGATAGTGTCTCAAACTAAGTACGCTAAAATCATAGGGAGTGTGTTGTTCCTCATGAATACACTCATCTAAATAGCTATGCACTCAGCAGACTGAATTGTTACACCCATAACCCTAGTAGCAAACATTGGACTGCACTTTATCACTTGATGATATATGTGAGAAGCACCATGAACTGGGGATTGAATTTTGGTAAGTTTCTTGCCATGTTACAAAGCTATTGTGATGCCAATTTGGTCTCTAATAAAGATGAAGTTAGTTCTACTAGCGGTTATGTCTTCACTTTAGGTGGAGGAGCGATTTCCTGGAAGTCTGGAAAGCAGACCTCCATTGCTCGCTCTACTATAGAATCGGAGTTTATTACACTTGAATTAGCAGGTCAAGAGGCAAAATGGTTGAGAAACCTGCTAGGAGATGTGCCACTGTGGGGGAGATCTAGCGTGCTTGTCTCCCTTCATTGTGATTCTGAAACATCTATCAAGATTGCCAACAACAATGTATACAATGGCAAGAGGAGACATATACGCATTAGACATAGTGCGGTCAAACAGTTGCTGAGAAACAGAGTGATTTCTTTAGATTATGTGATATCTGAAAGAAATATAGCGGACCCCTTTACTAAGGGTTTGTCCAGAAAATTAGTTCTGGATAAGTTGAGAGAGATGGGCCTAAAACCTTGTGATTGAGGAGAAAATGGTGGACCCCTCTCTTGTGGTCAAATGAATCCATTTTCTTCTTGATATTATTTTCCATCCCTGTGGCGTGAGATTGAGCTTTATGCTCGAATGTGGGAAATTGTAGCCCTTTCTTTGGGTACTCCTACAGAGATGGACTTGACGGTTTCATAGCGTCATATTGAGAAACTGTAGCCCTTTCTTTGGGTGGTCTTATAGAAGGACTTGACAGTTTCATCATTTTTGTGAGGTTGAACATGTAGTTGCTCTTAATGGGTCCATAGCCCTATATGTGGTGGTGCAAGAGAGATGCATTTGATGGATCCACATACGTGAGTGTGGGGGTGTGGCCGCCTCCTATGGAAGACTTGGGGCTTGTCTTTCTAGAGCACTAATGAGAATCCCGACGTATGTGCACGGCGTTATAACAGCGCAACATTCTATCATGAGAGTTCGTTCAAAATTAAGAGCTCGATGCGTATTGTGCGGGTCTCAAACAAGGTTCACTAAATTCAAGAGCACATCATTTGGTGGTACCATTTGTTGCCTCATTTTACTACACAACAATTCAAATCGAAAGATAATGATATTTAAGTATTCAACTCTTGTTATGCCCAAAACAAATATTCATTCTTCTGTGTGTCATTTTGTGGAGGATTGTTGGGAAAATGATGGATCCCATATTCGGATCTAGACCCGACTTAGGGTTGGGATCTGTTTACCATGCCCACTTTGTTCTTTACCGTTTGTAAATGGTAAACAACTTAAAAAGATCCGATTAGTTCGGGTCTCATAGCACAAACGGATTAAAAATGTATGTTCGTGATTTTGGTTATAAAGCGTGTTTCTCCCAAAAACCCATACATGGAAAAATTGGGAATCTCTAGCTGTCCTCTTCGTTTGGTCACTTGTGTGTCCTCTCAAGATGTTTGACAACTCTCTCTCTCTCTCTCTCTCTCTCTCTCTCTCTCTCTCTCACTCTCTCAATGTGTTCTCTTCTTTGTACGAAATTTCTTCCTCGTTGTTACTGTTCTTCGGCTCAGAAACTTCTCCGTGTGTGGGTCATCTTGTTTTGGGTTTCAGAACGACTCCAACCTCTCAGCGACAAGTGCACGTCCATATGAGAGTGTTGTGTGACCTTGGGAGGTGCTCGGCTTGTGACTTTGCACCGTTGTCACCGATAAAGTCTTTAAGGTAATCGATTTCTCCACGCCGTAGCTTCAAACCGATAAGTCCTTTTTAACTCTTTTATTTAATCGATTGAGGATTTTTATGATAGTTTTAGAAAACATGTATAAGTGGTTCTCAAGGTATTACATTTTTGTATATGCTGGAATGTTGAAGTAATATACTCTTGTTATATAAATATGCTGTTGTGGCCTTTTTGTGCTCATTATTATTGATTGGTTTTTGTTCTGGTCATTACTTAGTTTAGGGACAGATTCGTTTGAAGTTATTTGTTGTTCAAATATTTGGAATAGACTTAGCCTCTTGCATATTGCTATATTGAGTACTACTCTGTTATATATTTAGATTATTACTTTGTTAATTAGGAAGATCTTATTGATTGTCATTGTTGGTTCCCTATTGTTTAGTTCAAAATTTTGTTGTCTATTCTGATTCACAATAAATTGTGACTACAAATTTATTCTGCTCACATACTTAATTCAGGAAATGTTAGTATATTAATTACAGTATTAGACAAGTGTTCTTTTAGTATGTGGATTTAGTTGGTTCTATGGTTGTTTTTGATTGAGCACTTATTTTATTTTTATCAACATAAAATATTTATGTTATTTGATTGAAAAGTGCTACTTAAAAAGAAAAGAGCTCAATTTGTTTTATCTCCTCTCGTTGTTAAATTAAATAGTTGCCTTTATTCAGATTGTTTTATAATTAGGTATTTTCTTATCCATTAGGTCCAACAGATCACCCACTTGAAAGGGAGTAGCCACAAAGGCATAGCATTTTGCCCATTATAAAAATCTCATCCATCTCAACAGCTAGTCAACCACATTGCAATGCAGATTCTTTTCAGAGTAATGATATAGCCACTCTGCGAGTGCTTACCCTCGGCCACATTCTGACGTGGAAGGCTTATGTGGCCATCCACGTCAGAAGAAGCTGACGAAGCATTCGGTCTCCTCCAAAATTCCTCTCTAGCCCGCCTGCGTCTTCACCCACCCTCCTGTCTCGCCCGCCCTCCTCTCTCGCCCGCCCTCCTCTCTCGCCGCCCTCCTCATTTGCCTGCCCTCCTCTCTCTCAACGGCAATCTCTCGCCCTCGCCCACCGGCGATCTCTCTCCCACCGGCGATCTCTTCGACGCGTGCTTGCCCTCAGCCGCGATTCTCTCGCCTGCGCTCCTCTCGCCCAAGTTTCTCTCGCCCGCGATTCTCTCGCCCGCGATTCTCTCGCCCGCCCGCCACGCTCCTCTCGCCAGCGCTCCTCTCGCCCACCCTCCTCTCTCTCACACCCTCCTCTCTCTCCCGCCCTCCTCTCTCTCCCACCCTCCTCTCTCTCCCGCCCTCCTCTCTCCTGCCCCCCCTCCTCCTCCTCTCTCCCCCCCCTCCCTCTCTCCCCACCGGCGATCTCTCCGGCGAATCCCTCCTGCCTGCCCTCTCCCTCTTGCCCGCCCGCCATCTCCCGCCCGCCCTCTCCCTCACGCCCGCCCTCTCCCTCCCGCCCGCCCTCTCCCTCCGCCCGCCCTCTCCTCCCGCCCGCCCTCCCTCCGTCTCCCACCCGCCCTCTCCCTCCGTCTCCTCCCGCCCTCTCCCTCCGTCTCCCTCCCGCCCTCCCTCCCTCCATCTCCCCCGCCCCTCCCTCCATCTCCCGCCCGCCTCCCTCCTGCCCGACCTCTCCATCCATCTCTTCCTCTCCCTCTGTCTCGCTTCTGCCGGCCCTCTCCCTCCGTCTCGCGTCTCGTTTTCGCCCCCTGCTTCTGGCACTGCTTCATCGTCATCGTCTTTGTGTGAGATTCTGTCACAGCGTGAATTTCTTCCTTGGCCGCTTCAGCTTCTTCTTCCCCACGATCTCGGCCCGCCTCGCCGTTTCCCAAATCCTCCACACCCTCCTTTCTGATACGTCTTCCCCTGTTCGTCACTCATCTGATTGGCAGAGTAAGCTCCCTCACCTGTCCCCCACGGTCTTCGTCAAAATCTGCAACAGAACGCCCAGGTCGTCTCTATCGACGAGAATCCCCAATTCCTCGCACTCCCTAATCTGCTCCTTCGTCAAGACATCCCCGGCCCTCCGCTTCAGATTCCAGTAATAAGTCGGCGGCGGCACCGTCTCGTCGTTGTTGGCCAGCACCACCGATTTGAGCCCCGACTCGGCTGTCCCCACGTCCTCCGCCGTGAACTCAGCGAACTCGTGGAACCCCGTGAAGTTCTTCAGGTACGCCACCGCCGGGGCGAGCTCCGGGACGTTGCCCACTGCGTGGTCGAGGCGGCGGAGGCTGAAGTCCAGAGGTTCCGGGTCGATGGGTTCGAATCCGGGGAGGAAGGAGGACGAACGGTCATCGGGGTCCCGGTGACTGACGTAACGGAGGACGACGTCGCCGTAGAGGGAGACCTCGGACGTGACTGCTTTGCTGTCGGGACCGAGAGGGGTCAGAGACGCTTGTTCGAAAATCGTCCACGACCTCGAGCGCGACCGCACGGACGGCGAGGCCATGCGAGGAGGCGAAGCTCTGGAATTTGGGGAAGGAGAAGGAAGGGATCGAAGTGCCGGAGTTCCGAGCGGCAGTGGAGATTGAAGGCGAGTAAGGAGCGGAGAATAGGAAGCTTCGAGCTTCTTCTTCCCCACGATCTCAGCACGCCTCGCCGTTTCTTTGAGTGAGAGGGCGGACGGGGGAAGAGGGAGGGAGAGGGCGGGTCGGAAGAGGGGCAGGGGAGATTGAAGCGGGCCGGTCTTGGATGTTGATGCAGCATATTACGTGGATGGCCACATAAGCAATTTGAATGAATGCATATAGCATTACTCTTCTTTTCAAGAACAACAATTCACCACTTCCTTGTGTTCCATCTGGGTATGACATGATACATCAGCAGCTAGTACCCTAGAGCTTAGAAAACTTAGAAGTAATGTTTTTTTTTTTTTTTTTTTTTGTCCTATCAATGAGTCCTAAGGGAAATGCAGTTTAAACAAGTGATTGAAGGCCATAAGCATGGAAGCTTCTATTTTGGACACTCAAATTCTCAGTTGCGGCAGCAACAACTACAAATGAAACTTACTTTGGATACTAGATTAGGTCAACCCTCATGATGAATTTCCCAGTCTTTAATTTCATCCTTAAAGTCTCTTTAAATGTGAGAGTATCTAATTGCAATAAATATAATGGTTGGGTGTTTCGCTTTGTAAATTCAACTCCATAATGTAAACCCTTTGATAACAGAATTAGCAACCTCAGTTAAGGTTGTCAACCACTATAAATTCCTTTACTTGGTTTTTATGCTGTTTTCCATGAACATAACGGTTTCTGCACTGTATTTTGATTAATTAATGTACTGGAGTGTCATCTACAGGATGAAATTGGAATTAACCATTGAAGCCATAAACTTTTATCACAATGTAAGACCTAATATAGGGTAAGCCTCCTAAACTACGAATAGTTTGTGCGCCTTTTGTTTATTTTTTTGGTTCAACTCGTCTTTTTTTCATTAAACCGCTCTTTGTTAACTAGCAGAAAGATGACATTTGGCGCACTTGATTTTACCAAATAAAATGATGTTTCCCTTACAGAGGCTTTGTAATAAACAAATGCTCTTAAACTAACTGATCGGCTCAGAAATTCAACAAATGAACAGATATTCTGGCTTATAATATTCAACTCCCTTTGCAACACTAATCAAAACCTCAAAACACATTCAGTTTGCATTAAGGTTCCAATATGTGAATAGACAAGTTACATCTAGTATAGAATACAACAATTACAATAACAGTTATCTGCATTAGAAATTCGAAAACAACTAGTTTACATGAATTTCACAAGGATCCGACAAGAACAATATATTACACAACATGGCATTAGACTTCTGTCCAGAGAAAAAACGACAATGAACAGAATAACCAATTGCAATGGCAGGTATCTGCTGCTGTTTAACTCCCAAATTACACAGGAGGACATAAATTATTTATTGCTTGAGTGCAACATGAACCACAACTTTACAGCATGGTTTTCTGACCTTATTGAATTGCCTGTATTCTAGTGTCAGGTGAGGCGGAACTTGGGTCGAACTGCAAATACCCCTGGCCTTGCATTATCGAAGTAATATCTGCAGGATTCACCAAAATGAAACTTCCTTACAAAAAGAAAATCAAGTATATATCAACAGCTTTTGTCAAGCTCAATGGATAGGACTGCCATACCCATTTTCTATGAGGAAGGTTCTCACAGCTGCAGGAAGTGCCGCTTCTCCTTTGCTATGGGTGCCAATCCCTACATTAGACATGAATAAGCAAATTTCAATTAGACATTACAAACATAAATGTTCACAGACAACAAGTTTGCAACTAGTACTAACATTGACCAATAACAGACGTCTCTTTGCAGCCTGTAAATTATTTTATTTACACTCAGCACATTGTGCCTCTTTTCAAGTTTAAGAAAACGTAAGTGCTAGAGGAAAACAATCAAATTTACATCACTAGATAAAGAAAATACAACCAAGTACAAGAATGACACGGAAGAAGTGACACTTCTTGGCTCATTCCACAACTCTCAGATATTCCAAACTTGTTCAATCCTAGAGTCTCATTACGATAACGCACATAAATGATACTGAAGAAACCAAGAGCAGAAGCAGGGGATAGAGAAGGGTGGTCAAAGATGCTGTTTTCATGATATAGCTTATTACTTTTGTGGAATTATGTATTGATCCCACTTTTCCTAATTTGAGTGAATTAAACTAATTAGACATATACTACAGTACAGCATAACACAATGCCCTTGTTTGGCCTGAAAATTATTGCTTCTACTACTTGAACAAGCTAAATAAAATAAAGGGAACGATTAAACTTTTTTTGTGTTCTTTTTACCTCTAACTCCAACAAACAAATTAACTAACTTATTTGCATGAATGTGTTATTAACACCAGGCAAACACATAGATATCTTACCTGTAATAACATGTAGAACTTTCTGTCTGTGACCAAGCAAAACCCTTTGTTTCCTTTCCTCCATGTCGGAACACACGACAGATTCCAATGAAGAAGATATACCGTCTCCTTTTGGATAGGCAGGAGAATGCATAGATAAAGGCATGTTAGTCTCAATCTTGTGAAGATGGTCTCTGAGTGCAGAAATAGCTTCAGATGCATGCAGGCCATGCAAATCCAACTTCCATGGGTCATAATTCCTGTTCCGAATAAACAAGATTTCTTTGGCTGCATTAGCATTCAACTTCTCTGCAACTAACCATTCCTCTTGGGCCTTTAGTGAGAGCTGTCGAGCAGAAAAGTGATCTCCTCTCATATAGGCATTATTAGCAGCTCGAGAGTGCTGGGCTGCTGACCTATCCAAGAAAGAAATAAATTACTAACCCTATGCATATTTTCAAAGATGTCATGACTATTAGTCTGCAAGGAAATAATGTGGAACGTTCTTTTTTCTTTAAAAGTATCATATGACTTGAAGAATGAGTTCATATGCAAAACCAATAGCCAAAGTGCTCTGTTTTAATATAGAAAACCAGTATATATTTTGCCACTGCCTTTATTACTGCCCATCTTTTCAAGACTTACACCCTTCCCAACCTACCCCTCAGACTTATTCCCTCCTTCCCAATCTTTATCCACTAGCACATAGCCATTAATATAAGTCATACAGTGAGACAATCTTTGTCCATTATATTTTTCACAGAAAAGTGCTTACATTTGCTTAACAGAAATCAAAGAATACTCCGACAACGTATCTGTTCAAAGGCTTTAATAATGCAAAAAATATATATATATATATATACCTGACCCTCGTCATTGCATCTCTCCGATGGCTAATATAAACATCATCGTCCTCCCACTCAGGTTCAACTGGCACTGAAAAAATTTGGCCTGAAATCAAGTCCACTTGATTTTCACTCGGTTGATGATTTTCTTGTGAATTGCCTACTTCAGAATGATCAGATTTGTCAACCTGGTCCGCATGAACAGATCTTCGTTCAGTAGAGTCCATCTCTGAAACTTGGGCATGAGGTGACTCCATTGCTTCCAAAAGCCCAGACGCCTGGCCTTCATCATTGTTTACAGCTGATAGGATGTCCTCAATTAGACTTCTTTCTGCCCAGCTGTATGTCTTTTTTAGCTTCTCAACAGTTGGCAGATTACTTGTTTCCCCAGCCATAACTTTTTGACCGAATAATATACTCGCTGATGCTGCAGAAGGTTGAACAACTGAAGAGAATGTCCTTGTTGATGGTATAGAGTTCATTCTTGAGTTTTTCAAGGAATCAGAAGAAATCACATCCAATAATGGTGGAAAAGAATCGACTTCACTCTCGATTTCAATTCCATGTTTTTTCCTGTGGTTGATATTAAAGGCAGCCCAACCAGAATTTGAGTTTGCGGATTTTGGCATTTTGGAGTTGCGAGATTTGGAGATTGTCATGCGGAACAGTTGTGTCGGTTCATCTGCACGACTTTTTGCATGAAGAGATGGTGTTTGCTGATGCCACACAAAACTTTCCAGTATAGAGGCTAGCTACAGTTTAGCTGCTGGAGTTCCAGTAATTTCTTCCTGTCCCAGGAGCCAGCTTCAAACAAAGTCTAATACAAAACAAAAGCCGGCGTCAGTATAGTTTTGATGGACAAAGGAAATCATTCCATACATAACATTAGGATCTATACAAAGTTATATACACGCTATACAGACACATATCAGCTAAATACAATCGTATAGTTAGAATAAATTTCGAAGAAGGTCAAACGTTCTCGGGAGAAGGTGTAGCGTATCCTCAGAAGTATCATCATAAGTCATTCGCCTAAATTATACTTCATATTTGTAAAGTACCACAGAAACAAACCCACAACAGCGTGGCCTCGGCAGAAACAAATAATTCATCAAATCGAGAGCTACGACCTACCGGAAACTATATCCTTCACACATTCTCGAGCCCAATAAAATACGAAACTTCAGCAGCAACTTGGAGAAAAATATAAAACACTTTATGAAAAAAAAAAAAAAAATATGTCATACCCGGGAAGTGGAAAAAGGAGCCACTATTCAGAAGCCCTAATCCAGAGTTCTGGAAACCAAAGCGTTGACGTCGTGGAGAAGGTAAGAAATGACGGCTGATGCAGGAAAACTGATTGACTGGATCGCTGAGAAAAGATGATCGACGAGCTCGACGACTTGCATTTTGCACCCATAAACGCGGGGTAAGGAAGGGGTATTGGAGTCAAGAGTTGAACCGAGGAAGGGAGACGGAAAGGAGGTGGAAAAGGATGATTACTCTGTTTCTTGCTGTGAGCTCGTGGCGGGGGAAAGCCGACGAAATTAAACACGGCATAAAAAAGTTAAAAAACGTGACGGGATATAGAATAGAAAATAAAAAAGGCCTTTCTTTCTTCCTGAAGTTCGAGATGTGCTGTAAGAACTGGCAAGGAGTGGATATCAAGGGGTGGGTGCGCAAGAGTCAAGCCTGGTCTGGTTTTGAAATAACGGTGAACGGGGTCAAATCAAATGGGGCGGCCACAATCTCGAAACTAGGGCTGGAAGTAGTAACTTCTACGGCTCTACTTTTACACGATACCGGTTACTTTTACCAATCGATTATTAAATGAAAGACTAATAAAAATAAAATATTTATTTCCGATTACCAAATTACCAATTATCATTTCCCGTATTATTTTTCAATAAATGGAGGAAATAGAATAATAGTAAGGATAGTAATAATACAATAATTTTTGAGATAATAACTCTTACCTCCTAGAATATTCTTGTTTCTATTTTTTTTTTGAACTATTTCCAAAATCTGTCGTTTATTATTATTAGAATGGTGATATGAGTATCACCAAGTATTACTGAAGGGTTTATATCTTGATCGCACGTTGCACTTCAAATAAGAGATAAAATCGGAGATAAAATTGTTAAGATTCTAATTAATTAATAAAATATTGTTTTCCTAAACCCTTAATTTTTGCTTACATGGACCGCCAATCAGTGTTTTAAAAAGGGAACCGACCCGGCTGGATCGACCGGGGTCAATCGGAACTGGGGCTATAAACGGTTCGGTTTTCTCATAAACCCGAAAATAGTCAAAAACCGATTGACTTGCGGCTTTTAGCGGTTCAACCATTGAATCGTGAGTCGGACCAGACCGGTTGAACCGGTTTTGCTATCCTTTTTATTATTTTAATAATTTTTATATTTTTAAATTTGTTTTTTGTATATAGAAATCTTATTATGTTTTTTTTAATGAGATACAACTCATACTGGTTGAACCAGAATCAAAAGCTCCACCAGTTCAATTACCGGTTCGATTTTTAAAACACTACCGCCAATTATGTCATCATGTCACTATGTAAAACCCCAAATTAAAATAAGACAGTACTGATATCATTTTTCTTATTATCATTATAATATTTTAATTTTAAATTTTTTTAATATTTTTTGTGTTTATTTAGCGTTTCTCACCCAATTACCTATCAGAAAAGCTGGTTATAATAAAAAAAAAAAAAATTCAAAAATTAATTTGACTAAAAAATTATAATAGTCAGAAAAGGTAAAAAAAATAACTTATTCCGTTTCATTGGTATAGTGTTCACACAATACAAAGTTAGCCTTTAGCTATGCTTTTGGCTAAAGACTTTTTGAGAAAAGCTTCTTGAAACAATCTCTTTTAGAAAGAATTTTATTAAAAAGGATATGATTTTTACCTAATTAAGGCATTGCTATTCATTTGTCAAATAAATTGTAAGGTTTCAAAGAAGTAAGAAGAGTTGATTATGGAAAAGCCTTTATATACATTTGTAATGATGCCAAAGTTTGTGGAAGAGGTTTGCAACCGTTATGATTAGACAATCAAAATTCTTCACACTAATAAAGAAGGTGACTATTGCTTAAAGCTTATTTTCAGAAGAGTAATATTAGCCACACCTACGTGAAGTACCCATCCGAAGTACAAGCCAATCTAAAACACTTTAGAAGATAAAAAATATTTTTTATTTTATAAAATCCTAAACCATAAAGCTAACATTTTCCTTTTCAAAATTTTACTAGTCAAATGGAATATTTCATATATTTAACATGCCTTATACACAAAATGGAGTGGAATGGCTTAGGAGAAATAGAACCCTGGTGGAAATCATGAGGTTAATAATGTCATTTGCAAATTTATGGACATCTATTTAGGGAAAATTGTCATCATCTCTAGCTTATATATTGAATTGAACACACGAGTATTTTGATATGGAAGACACCAAGTCTCATACATTTGAAAGCTTGAAGATGTGTGGCATGTATGTTAGGCTTTGAGCCAAGATATAAGTTGAAACCGAAAAGAAGGTTATCTATTATATGACCCAAAAAAAGTAATTAGCAGCAATAGCAGGGCTGTATCAAAAATGCGAAATATATTGGGTACCCAAAAATGTGATACATATAGGCATTTAGGGATACATATTGGCCTGTGTATTACAAGACACAAGGTTAAGGGCGAAAGAAACATAAAAAAATTCAAAAAAAAAATTCATAACTGAATTTACTTCATCTACTCCAAATCCTTATAAATCTTGTCAATAGCACTTAGAAAATTTTAAGTAAATCATTCTAGGGCATCAATAACTCCTTATAATAATACAATACTTAATACGTTGTACTTAGTGCATAATCATTTTTTTGTTCACGACTTAGTGTATTGGTTAAAATAAGTCTACAACTATATCCATCGGCAACCAAATATTATAGAATTCAATAGACTCAAATAGTCATAATAAAGCTTAGAAATCAAGTGACTGAAAAAATGAAGAGTTACTATGTAAATCAAAATTACAATAAGTCGAAAGCTCACTAGTACAAGATTCTAGTGCATAAGATCCTAGGAGAATGCTATTTTCACCTACATGTTGTACCCATCCGATGTACCAGCCAATCTAAAACTCATTTGCATCGGGTTTATCATTTAGAATTTAGGATTTTTTAAAATAAAATATATTTTTATCTATTTAAGTGTTTCAGAATGGTTGTACGTCGGATAGGTACTGCTAGCATTACTCTAAATTATATTCATATGTTAATCTACTTTCATGAAGAAGATGAGTAAGATACGAATTTTCTTTAATTTGTGGCTCAGTCAAAGATGAATCGGAAAATTGAGAAGAAAGTTCATTAGATGACGCTGCGGAACTACTTCTAACATAACCATTGCACCTCCATGGCTATAACCTCCGTAATATTCATTGCCACCCTCACAAAATGGTTGTTAGGGATATCCTTGAGAACTTGGTCCAACATAAACACCACAACTAAAACCTATGTGTTAGGGGCATGACGAATTCAGGAGCAATGGGCGCACAACTGCAACTGTACATATCCAAAAGCGGATAATTTAGTTTGGGTTTCCATCCGACCCGAACCAACCTCGTACTGTACAGTTGGCGGATAGGTCAGAGGGAAACACACCGTAGTGAACCAGACTAGAGGATGAACACCATTTGAATTCAAATAGAGTTTTGAATTTGAACTGGATATAAATGGTTTAGATTTAGATTTACTTGTACATAATTTCTAGATAAGATAAGATCATAACTTTTTTTAGGATTAATGTTTTTTTATTCATTAGTCGAACACCTATAAATAGGTGGTGTACTTTTATATTTCTTTATCAGGAACTTATGGCTCAGAGGAGTTTAATCATTGCAGGAATAATAGAGGAGACTTTTCCCCTAACCATTTGAGTGTGTTATTTGTCAATTTTCGTCAAGGTTTTGGGTGGAGTTAGGCTTACTAGCCCTCAGACGGACTTAAGAGCTAAATCGGGTTTGAGTCTTCGTCAATCTGGCGGCATGGCAAACTGGTATCAAAGTGAGTTGACGTAATGACAAATACGGTAAAAGAAATCTGACCTCTGAAGTTTTTCTTAACTCGTTGATCTCCAGATTGGTGGATCTGGAAAATCTCTACACAAACATAATGGACCTTGTCAAAAGGCGAGAACAAAAAGCTTGAAAAGAAGTCTCTATTACCAATTTGCATTATGGCGGGGGGAATATGTTAGGGGGCGCGATGAAGCTAAGTGCAATGGACGCACCCAACCGCAGTCGTACATATCCAAAGGCGGATCATTTAATTTGGGTTTCCATCCAATCCAAACCAACCTCAAACTGTGCAACCAACAGACAGGTTTGGGGTAAACGGACCATAGTAAACCGAACTAGAATAAATATTTTTTAAATTCGAATGGGATATAAGTGGTTTGGATTCAGATGGACTTGAATTAAAACTTAGGTAAGATATCATTGTATTTGATTTCTAGATAGGATAAGCTTATATCTTCTTAAATATTTTTATATCTTTTTATACACTAGTCGAACACCTATAAATAGGTGGTGTATTTTCTTATTTATCCATCTGAACTTATAGCTTAGTGTTAATCTTTCCCTTAACCGACATAACACTATGCCTAATATTGCAAGCACTTGTGCAGCTGTACTGTCATATACTTCCTTAGCCTTATTAGACATGCTTATAGCAGTCTCTAGGTCATTTCCACCTAATGATTCTGCATGGAGTCATTTGGTGAACCCACATGCACCTGATAAATAAGGTATCTCCAACTCGAGGGCCCATAGTGCATGGGAATGGCCATTAGGATTATAATGTAATCTAGGACGATGGGGGTCCAGTAATCATCATCTAAATTTGGGTGATTTCTTAACTTTGTGCATTTTTAAACCTCAATTCTTCATTACACCCAACATACACAGTCATTCAGTGTGTCTGATTTTAACCTCATTTCAAGCCTTACTGTGAGAAAGGCAAGAGTGACTGGATCGACCCAACTCATACTTTCAGCTACCCAAGTCACATAACCATAATCTTGTGAGGTACATTCCGATAGATGCTCCACTGTCATTGATATGAGTAGTGTGGTCCGCTACCACACAATGGTTTCCCCAATTATTATTTATTCACGTCTTCCCGACGCAAAGATAGTTTGGATGAGAACAGATTCTATTGTCTTTATCAAGTACTAATGAACTAAGCCAGCAGATGCTCTTCAAATCATTCGCATACTTTATAAGATAAATGTGCATGTCTTGTTCCTTTATTCGTTTTGATTCCCCAGAAAAACGAGGTCTCCCAACAACTCTCTCATTTTAACAAAGATTTCTTGATGCTTGTTGCTCCTTTCTCTTTGGATTTTGCAGTAACGAAACTAAATCCTTTTTCAAATTTACATTAATAAAAAATTGAAGTGTAAACCTATTTCTGGGTAAACGTACAACCATGACGCTGGTATTAAAAGATTTATCAACAAGAGTGGATCGGATGCTGGTTGAACTACGAAACTGCAGCCACCTTCCACCTACTACATTTCTGAACAGACACCCAATGCTTAGGGATTAAATATAGATGTAATACCTAAGTCTAACAGGTGAACTACAAAATACATGAATTTCGCTCAATTTTCAGTAAGATGAATAGGTCACTGGCAATCTTGAGTCGTATAAAACTCGCCTTGAATGAGCCCCATGCTGGCTGTCCATATTTGCTTCAATTACATGTCTATAGAAGTCAAAACCAGTGGCCCTGAGATCTGACCTAGCTAGGACCATTACTAGACCCGTTGAAGCTGTATATATTTAAAGAGATTATAAACAAACAAAGAAATAATAAATTCTAGAGTAATTAAAGTAGTATTTCAATTGAAATGACACAAATCTAAAAGAAATATAATCACCTTTCAGAAAACGTGAGTCAATTTTTGACTGTATCCTGATGATTTATACGGTGATGACAAACGAGTTGGCACTTGGAGGTTTTCATTTTTGTTTGGATGGATAACATCCAATCTTTTTTTAAATGAGTTCAAACTAGGAGATGCATGCTCACCCTATTTTTGAGGTGTTTATCTTGTCCAGATATTTGTCAAACACAAAAATTTTACCATTTGCATTACTTCTACATGGTCTACCAGGGAAATCGATAAGAAATCAGGACGAGAAAAAGCACATACATAGGTCATCCATAGGAAAAGCTATCAAAAAGAATGCAAGACAAGTTGCACAAGGGGGTAGGAGACAGTTATAGATAGACTGTTGGAGACAAGGAATAAGAAAACGCACCGCAAATACTAATGTTCTATTGTAAAGAGAAACAAGACCAGAGAAAAGCCTGACAGCATAATCTGCAATCTCTTCCGATCCATATTCTACAAATGCATATCCCCAAAGACGATTGGTTTCCTTCTCTCCTAGAATGTTCAACTTTACTATAGGTCCACCCTGAATCATAATCTCATAGAGCACTCTTTCATTCACTTTTTCATCCAAGTTTCCTATGACATTAAGCAAAGGATCAGAAAATAGTTCAACAGATAGGTCTTTAGAGCTAGCAGATTAGCTTCCACACTCCAGTTCTTCATCAACCCACAAATAATAGAGCCAAGAAAAACAACGAAAAGCCAAGCTTCGTCGTATAATATTTGCCTCGTAAAGTAGATACTGATATAATAGAACCACAAAAAGGAAAAGGGAAAGAGCTCAAATTCTTGCCTGTAATTACCCGGAGACCAACCATGCAACAAAACAATGAATCAAACAAACATATTCGAAAACCCTAAATTTTTTCCCTTTATCTTCACTGAAAATGTATGTGACAGAAAGGAGAAAAACACAAACCTACATAAACTTTGCAACCGGGGCTTCCCGACACTACAAGAAAACTCGGTTCTGCCGGCGGATGGTATGTAATCCGCCGGTGGAATACTATACGGCCGGCGGTTATGAATGGTGTGTCGGCCGAATCACTCGAAATGAAATCCAGCAGTTGGGCCGGATTCCAATTAGATTCAGATGGGCCTAAAGGGCCATCTCCCTTTTCCTCTCCCGCCCTGAAAATTAATGAAATTCGTCGAAGTACTCCAGTGCGCGAAGAACCTTCGACGTTCAGCTTCCAGCCACCATCAATTGAAGCACCTCCGGCGGTCTCTTCCCGGCACACGTTTTGCTCCAGCCGAAGACCCAGCTTCCACAAACCCTTGGGGTTTGAAAACCTAGTCTATTAAAAGACTCTCGGGGCGAGTTCTAGCAGTCTCCTCTGTGTTCCGGCCGCCCTCCAACATCGTCGCCGTCAACGGAAGGCTCTTCCCCCTTGCCACAAGTAATTTTGTTTCTTGATGGAATCTAAAGCAATATCTATATTCCCAGATGTAGTTCACGCTAAATGATGCCATTGAAGATGCTGGAAAACGTGTGCAGAACTTGATTAGGGGAATACATGCTGGAAATATATTTGATTTGGAATCTACATAGGTACTTCACTTGTTGATGTCATGCTCACCTACAATTAGATATATATTTGCAGATATATTATACATTGTTGTTAATTACTCATTCAAAAAGGTTCTATTTGATTTGGGAAATATGCTTGCTGCTGTAATACTAGCAGTTTGCCTGTAGGCAACAGAGACTTGCAGCCAATATCTACGTAGACCAAATCAAATATATTTGTCCCTCTTTGGTAAACTTTCCCTCTTATAATTCAATTGATGTAATTCAATTGATGTATTGTTATTTGAATACAATGTTCTGGTTTAAATTTTTAATTAGATGGTGGATGTGTTTATTTCAGTGTATGAGCTCTCGATGGTGTTTAATTATATGTGTTGAATGATATCAATGTTGTTTAATTATATGTGTAGAATGAAATTCGATGATGGATGTGTTTATAATTCAGTTATTGTTTATCCTATCTCTCTCAATCTATCTCTCAAAATCTTTTTCAATCTATAATTCTCTATCTATGAAGCTTTATATCTGTTTCACTCATTAATTTTTTCTCTCTTGTTTTTCACTCTCTAAGTTTTCACACAAGTTTAAACTCCCAGCTTTCTCTCTTGTTTTTTCACTCTCTCAAAATCTGTTTCACTCTCGAAGTGATAATTGAAAGCACTTTGGTTAATACAGGTAATCCCGATTTCTGTATTTGATAGGAATTAAAATGCAGGAATCCCTCTAAATTTTCTCTCTTTTTTCTCTCTACTTCCTCTGTCTTTCTCTCTTAGCTTTCTCTCTCTCTGACTTCATTTCTTTCTCTCACGGTTTTCTCTCTCTCTCTCTCTCTCTCTCTCTCTCTCTCTCTCTCTCTCTCTCTCTCTCTCTCTCTCTCTCTCTCTCTCTCTCTCTCTCTCTCTCTCTCTCTCTCTCTCTCTTTTTGATGCACACCATGACCTGTCCTATCTCATTGGAACACAAATTCGGGGTCAATTGCATTTCCCACTACATCTCCAGTAGTGTGACCTCTCTCCGACTGCATTCAAAAAATGGTTCATAGAAATCAATGTAAGACCCAAAACTAGCTATTTGTTCTTGTAATGGTCATAAGTACTAACCAAATAATTTTTTCTTTGTAGCAAAAATACAAGTTTGTTAATGACATGGCTGAGCCCGTGACTGAAGCCGTGGCGATGAAAGCTCTTCAGCCAGTTGTGTAGAAAATAATACGAGACAACCAGAACTCGTATAAGAAGCAGCACTATGACGGAAAGACCCCAGAGCAGTGCCAAGACTGTTCCATCAAAGGTATGGCCCCCAAAAAAGTGGACATTGCTAGTTAAGAACAAGGCGAACAGATAGCTTTTAAAGACGACTTACTCGCTTGGAACTCAGTCCCTTGCCCATTTTTTAGAAGAAGAGGTACTTATATGATATTTTATTTGTCTTGTCATCAATTTTTCCATTTTTGAATTGCATAATACTTATTCTATAATTTAAATTATATGCAGCGACAAGCTGAAGGTCTGAACTTCGTGTTTTTGAGATTTATCTTCAAGGCACAAAAGTGGAAAGATGGGACATATCCTGATGAGGAGACAACAATATTATGTGTAAGTTATGAGGTTCCTTACAATTGAATTTCATACCAAGTGCATGTCTTAATTAAGTTATGTTTCTTATGCCGAGGAGCTTGTCTGGAGCTCAACTGAGCAACAGGTCCACAACTCAGTGGACCCCGGGGATTTGACACCTATTATTGATAGGGTCTTTAGGGGTCACCACGGGGGTTATGAAAGAGGACTTGAGACTTGTGCTCTGCCGCATAGGAGTTCGGCTAATTAATGATGGACAAGATGCAATTGATGGAGACTCAATTGCAAGCACTCGTCCGTGGCGACCCTCTGTCCAGTCGCCTGCAGGTTAGTATTATTTTCAATTCATAATTCATTACTAATGTTATATATTTCATTACGGCTTATCATTAAACTAATATTGATGTGTAGGGCCTTCTAACCAACAAGGCAGCAATCACTCACACTACTGAACAATCTTCATTGTTGTGTTGTATATATATATTTTTACCAGTTTAAACATATTGTATATTGTTTAATGGATTAAAGTATTGTTGCATACAATACTTAAATGTAATGTATATATTTTTCGGCTGTCAATTGTTGCCTAAATTATTTTTTAAATGTATACATTTTTTTCACACAATTAATAGGGGTAAATTAGAAATTTAAAAAAAAATACTCTGCCGACGGTTGAAACCATCGCCAGAAATAACCGTTATAACGGTCAATACCGGCGGCGGTTAAACCCGGTGTAGGTGGATACTCTATTCGCCGGCGTTCGTAATCGTCAGCGGAATGGCGTTCCGCCGACGAATTTCTGAATCAACCACTGGCAGAGTTGAAAATAGCGACCAGCGGTTGTTTTCGTCGGCTGAACCATTCTTCCGACGCCTGACCCGCTGACTACACATCACCCGCCGCCGGCAAAACCGGGTTTTCTAGTAATGTGACATGTTTTATATATTCTTTAGAAGAAAAACTCAGAATTAAACTCCCGTGATAACTTCTACATGCAAACTTGCCAAGACATCAACTTAGTACTCGATCACGCCAAAACCCAGATTTCAAAAAAGAGAGCTGTACAAGCAGAACAGAAATCTCGAAAAACCAAAATTCAAATTTTCCACTCAAACCTCATCCTTCACGACTACTTTATAGATCCAGATTGACCACCGGCAAAACTCTTCATCCTTATGAACTAACTACTAAGCGAAGATAATTCTATTCGAAAACTAACACAACTAAGCAAAGATAAGGATAAGTAAGCTTATTAGATCTTACTGGATATCCGATAAGAATCCAATAAGCTGGTATTGTATTTTATACCAAATAAGGTTCTAATAATAAGGATCATTAACATAAGTATTACTCATACTCCATGTGCAACATATGCCAGATGTTAGAGAAAACTTTGCATGTGGCTATTTGTTGAAACAATTAATGAAATTAGTAGGTTATATTTGGTTACACTATTAACTCATTTGATGTATGGCTTGTATGGCATGCTAGTATGATATGTAAATGTGAACACTATCAAAGGAATGATTATCTTAGTTTAATTTCTAGGTATGACATAAATGCAAACAATAAATTTGAAGTACATTTTTAATCTAAACAGCCTAGTAAAGAATTTAATTAGTGAGTGGGATTTCTAACTTATTTGAGCTAATACAAAGTGGACTTCTACAACATAAGAGATACTTAAGTAAGAGGTTTTCGTTACCTTCATTAATGACGTGTCAAAATACTATAGTGCGTATACACAACTAAAAATACTCATTCGGCCAATGGACGCTGTTGGCAGAATGAGAATCGGCCGGCGGACCTGGGCCAGCCGCCAGCCGATTCTATGGGTTATTATTCTCCCGTCGGCGGACAGATGGGCCTGACTTTTAGCCCAAAACAAGTGTGCTTGTCAAACCCATTTGTCCAACGACGGATAATTTTAATTTGATCATACCGTTACATGTTTGTAACGTCTAATATTCCTCCCGCCCTGAAAATCAACGGTTACGTTTTTTCATTGTTTCCCCGCATGCGCTCTCTCCTCTTCCGCCCCTTGCTCTCCGGTGTACTTTTCTGATCGACACCCTTCGGAAATCCTTCAGGTGGCCGTTCTCCTCCGATCGAAAGCATCTTCGGTCCTCCGCTCTTTGAAACCCTTCAGAAATCCTTCAAGCGAGCTTCGACCTCATCCGGCCTTCTCCGCGCTTGGTCCGACGGCCCTGATTGAGCTCGCGCTCCCTCTGTTTCCTGAGCTAACATTCTGCCATTTCACTTCCATACTCATCTGAATCCATCGTTGGACGAGACTCAGTTTGATTCGAGCAGAAATAGGGGCAGTGTTGTTAAATTCGTAGCTCAAACAAGGTATCTTCTCTTTCGATTACAGAATGTCTATTTTTCAGTTTTCCCTTTTCTTGAGCTTCTTGTTCAAATCGAAACAGTATTTCATTTCTCCCTTTTTATGCGAAAGTGTTTCTCTTTTGGTACTACTTAATGTATAACCTTCATATGACTGTCGTGTGATTTTACTACTGCATATGTGTCATTTTTCCACACTCTCTGTTATCTCATATGTGTCATTTTCTCCTTGGTACTTCGTACTCTTATGAATTATGATGCAGTAATATGTTTGTTGTTGCAAAGAGAAAGTTTTGCTGCTGATCATAATGTATCCTTCTTGCAGTCTGATCTGATTTAACAGGAGGTGATCCTTCTAATCACATTGGAGGGTGAATAATGGGGTCAGCCCTAGTGGTATCTATTTAAAGATATTCCTGTAGTTACCAGTGTTGCCAGTGTTGAAGAAAGTGTGAACAAAAACACTACAAAATTTACTTCTCTATGATCCTCCCTTTGGTGTTCACATCGCATGTTCTTCTTGAAATATGCATCCCACAGTCATTTGAAAATTTTAGAACTAAAACAGTGAGGGTAGTTACATAAAACTTCAAATGAGTACTAAAACGTTTCCAGCTTTAGCTTTCAAAATACAAGAAAGAGGAAGGATCATCTACACTTTAGCAAAGCTTTCGGACACTGATAATCTCGTGACTGTACACCTGCTCCTCATGGATATCTATGCATAAATACTTGCAATTTTGGTGTCTTAAAATAGTGTTTTAACCTTCTAAACCAGGTATGAAACGATGTGTTTGTGTTAGATTAACATATTTTGAATGCTCAGTGTATGGTTAACATTTTTGGATGCTGATGGAATAGTTGTTGTGGAATTTCTGGTCTCTGTGAAGGATTTACTGAACAAACACTCTTTTTGCTGTTAAATTTGGACTTCTTGGATCAGATACTCAATTGTGGAACTTAATATCAAAACTATATCTTTTATATATAAGTTACTAGCTTAGGCACTTTATGTATCATCTATGGTCTTAATTGTTTTATGGTTGTATGTACATGTGGTGATTGATTCCAACCGATTGGTTGTGGGGGATCACTCTTGCTTGCAGCTGTCTATTTTGAACTTTTTTCGTACCTTGAACTTCCAGTTAGCAAGAGTTATTCTTCTGAAACTATAGTTTCAGAAAGATTTGCTTAGTTGCATTCTTTGGGATCGTGAAAGAAGTATTAAAGTGGTTTTTCTCATGAGATCATGTCTCACAGGTGAAAATATTGGAGTCCATGTTTTTTTGCTTGCAAAGCTGGTTGGTCTGAAGAAGAATAAGTTATAATGATCTTTGTTATCTTTTTAGTCATTAGTTTGTTTGCAATTGCGACTGGCCATAAATTTTTGGTGGTGATATTACTTACAAATACATCTGGCTTCCGAAAATTATGTTTTACATCATTACATTCTTTGGTACAGATTTCCCTATTAGCAGACTGAAGTGCTACTGGCCATTAATTGCCTTTTCTTCTACAGAGGAGATCTTGCAATGTGTGGCTGCAGGGACTGATCTTTTTGACTCAATGTATGTCAGTGGAAGCCCTTTACATCTTTTCAGCTTTTGAACTTGAAAATTTGTTCTTCTAATCACGCCATTAATTAGCTTTACCATGGACAAAGTCAATCCACCACCATTTATTATTTTTTACTATCTCTAGGAGCAAAAGTTACAATTCTTTTTTTTTCTTGTAGATCGTTTGATCTCATGTTCTGTAGATTCCCGAACAAGTGGATTGTGCTGAGAGTTTTAAATCAAGAACCTTGTTGTTCATCATTATTTGGAATAGTGATTGAGAATTATGAGTGAGTTTTTCACCCTCTATGTATATGTCGTTTGCCGGAATAAGTGGACTGTGAGTGAGTTTTTCTAATTTTAACTTTGCATGTACTTTGTAGGTGGTGTTTTCCTCTGTTTTCAGCACATTCAGTAGATAGGTTTTTCTGAGGTGTTGCTTTGAATGCCCTATACATATTGTCTTCTATTCTCATATTCTCCTTTGCATATATGTGGCAGTTTAATGTATTCTTAGATTATAGTTTTTAAACTGTGTTTTTTGTTCTCTATTTAATGTTTTTAGTATTTCTTTTGCATCCATCTTGATTCATTCTAATTGTCTAACCCTAAATCAAATAACTCATCTATGTAAGTCATCGTTGTTTCATTCATGTATGCCCGAACCGAATTTGGAGAGTGCAAGTAAGATGGAGATAATGGAAAAGGTGAGTTTCCCAATTGAGTATTAAACACCCATTTTTTTGTTTTGTGTGGATTATCTTTGGTAATTATCGTGGATATGGACAATTTTAAAAGGGAATCAGGTGTGAAGACTTACGATGCACACACGAAGTCATTCTTTCATATGCGTACAATAGTGTTGTGGACCATATCGGACTTTCCTGCACATGGCATGTTATTTGGCTGGAGTACAAAGGGGTACAAAGCATGCCCCACCTGTCACGTGAACACCAGTTCATCATATCTACCCCATAGTTGAAAATGTGTTTGCATGCGAACCGAAAGTTTCTACCGAATGATCACTGATGGAGGGCGGATAAGAAGTCGTTTGATGGGACCGAGGAACTTGATGAAGCCATCAAACATACCTGGGGAAGACATTATCAATAGTTGGGTAGGACATGAAAAAGTTGTGTTCAGTAAGGGGAAATGGATTCAAACGAGACGGGTCATTTGCTTGAACTTGCATTTTTTGACATCATGGTTTATCTGACTATACACCTAGCAACAGAGGTCAGATTAGCAAGGCCAGTGCAGTACAGATGGAAGTACCCAATTGAACGTCACTTGCTTAAACTAAAGAATTACATTCATAACAGAAATTTGTTGGAGGACTCCATTGCAAAAAGATACATGATGGAGGAAGTAACTACTTTTTACGAACGTTATGTTGAGAGGATGGAGTCAAAGATTATTAGACTAGTAAGGTATGAGGATGAACCTTGGGAACAACACATCCTCATTTGGTCACCAAAGATGCGGTGTACCAGCTCCACCGTTTTTTACTATTTAACTATCCAGAGTCTCGGTCGTACTTATTGTAATTATAAATTCAGTCCTTCCACCAAATATTTCTCCTTTCTATCCATAAAGCACGTCTTAATTAATCTATTTTATTTATTTGTAGGGAATATGGAGACTACTTGAGAGGGTTACACCCCAATGGAACCGATCATCACATACAGAAATAGCAACATAACCATTTTGTACAATGGTTTAGAACACAAGTGAGTTTATCACCCAAAACAAAAATTCGATGTTTAAAATAACATCAAGCATCTCTTCTCTGTTGACACCTAAAGTGTTCATTCTTTTGTGTAGGTAATAAATTTGTCACAGGAGGGCAATTGAATAGAGGATTTACAATATCTTACGCGTGGCCCAAATTGTAAAACTAAGTCTTATAAGGATTTTTTTTTTTTTTTTTTTGGCAATGGTTATAATTTTGAGATAAAAGCGGTTGACAAGATTCAAACCGCTCAAAATAGTAGTATTGCCACTGTGGGGGAGGGGGAGATATATTTTACGGTGTTTTGCAATTGGTGTTAGAAGTGTACATTGGGTCATGGACTCCCATTAACATATATGGTTCGATTGATTGGTCGTGTGATTAATAGATTTGATGACACGTTAGTAAATACATCAAAGCAAACTTATGAAGACGAACCATTCATCTATCCATCTCAAGCCCAACAAGTATTTTATTTTAATGACCTCATTGATCCATCTTGGAGTGTTGTGTGTCGTTGGAGACCTCGGGACACATATGACATCCCTCTGGTTAATGTCAACATAAGGGCGCAAGAAGATGAGGCCTAGTTGTTGGCACAAGATCCAGGTGTCGGAGACGTGACAGAGTGTAACCATGAAGACGATGTTTTGAGGGTGCATAATGACCTGGGTCCAGGATTAAGGATTAATAATGCAGATTTGAATGTAACATAACATAGGTTTGATGGATTACCATTATTATCGTTTTGTTTGTACCAGGAAATTTCATTTATTTTTTTTATATAGATGACAATCCCTATTTATTTAATTTTGCAAGGTAAGTATACCACCTAAGGGAGATAACATTGACTCGTCACCACCTATATCAGGAAGGCTCAAACATCCACGTGCTCCACTGCCCGGACTACACTAGTACCGGCTCCGGCTCCACCAGCCCGGGCTCCACCAGTCCCAGCTCCGGCTCCACCAGCCCGGGCTCCACCAGTCCCAGCTCCGGTTCCACCAGCCCGGGCTCCACTAGTCCCAGCTCCAGCTCCACCAGCCCGGGCTCCACCAGTCCCAGCTCCGGCTCCACCAGCTCCGGCTCCACTAGTACAAGCCCGGGCTATAGCTGCTTCAACATCACAGTCTGTTGACAAAGGTACCAACTAAAACTCTTCTCTAATTTTTTTTGTAGTTATGTCATCAAATTTTAGTTTTTTCAAATTATAACTGAATGTATGTGTAAGTTTAGAGAGTTCTTTCTGGAATACGAATCCTCTGAGAGCCACTCTTCAGGTAAATTTTTAGTATTTTAGTTTATTGCTAAGTGTTATATATATTGTGTTCTAACTTCCAATTTGGTAGTCCCGATCCCCCACCGTTAAAACCTGATAAATTTTTTTACCTTTTTCAGGTTTTAAAGCAAACCGAACTGTTCGAAACCCCAGGCTAAGTTGGTTTTTAAAACACAAATATTTTCCCTAATTTTTTTATTTTTAAAAATTTTATCAAATTTATTATTTTCAGTTTAGTTGCCGTTTATTACCCAATTACCCTTCAAAAAATAAGAAGAAACAGAGATGGAATAAGTTTTTGTAATCAGAAATGTTATATGGAAAAACCTATTTCGTTCCGTTTATTTACAGTTTACACCCCTACACAGTATTGTCTACTTTGACTCAAAAGGGGTCGCTTGTGTAGCTCTATTTCTCTTCTCAGTTTTGATCTTGACAGGATTATTGATCTTCATCAAGGTTCTTGTTGTTGCCGTTGAGTGACCCTCGCTGAACTTCTTTACTATGGTTAAAATGTTGGCTTTGATATTGACTTTATTTGGATCTTGCTCATTTGATCCGAATAGTTAATGGACCCTCAACCTTTTCCTGGTACAAATATATCAGACATTAACAAAATAAGACAACAAAATATAATTTCGCTAACATGAGTAACCACATGAGAGATATATTATCAAAAGTTACAGAATCATTAGACACGTAACAGGTCGATTTGCAATCGAAAGATCAATGATTTATAATGACGGTTGCTCTAAGAGATATCTTGGAGATGTGTAGATGATGCATAGCGTTGACAATCATCATGACTTTTATTACTGGGTTTTAATGAACAGATTCGAATTCCTCAAGATCCCGAGTTAGGTAGGTGGGCCATTGGTTGGTTTGAACTCGCAACTCATCCCAAGTCCCATGGGATTTTGTTGAAGGGGCGAGTCTACCGACCGAACATGAAAATCCATGTTTTTATTATCATTCTCTAGGTTTCCTATGATTTTTCCTACTAAAAACAGGAATGAACCGAGCACCATTGTCATGCATATAGGGATGTAAATGGGAGCCACCACCTGCTTTACTGTCCGACCGATTATTAAATCAGTTTACCGCTCTACCATTTAATAAATGGAATGGAAACAAATATAGCTTTTCCAAATTAGTTTTACCTGTTTACCGTTTAAGTAAGGGTAATACGGTAAGTTTATATATCCACTTAGTTTACCCATAACGTTTTTATTTTTCATATAGATAACCTTATTATCTTTCCAATATGTTTTTATCACTTATCAAAAAAATTTGTAAAGTTGAAATATTTGGAGAGAATTTGAATATTTTTATATTTTTGGTAATTATTAGAAGTAAATATATATTGACTCATGGTTTCATAGTCATAGTCATAAATGATAGATCATATATTTTTGGTAATCATTAGAAGTCAATTTCTGAAAACGAGGATGAAATTATTTTTTCTTGAAGATTGAGGAATAAGGAGTGCAAATGTTTTTTTTGGATTAGACAATTTTGAATATAAAGTATCAAATGTATTTGAATGTCAATTTAAGTGTAGGGGATATTTTATATTTGTATTCGATTTTTATATTATGTAATTTGAGTTTGAAATCTGAAAAATAAAATGTTGTCTTTGACTGTATAGTTTTTATCAATGTTTTAAAAACCGAACCGGTGTTCGAACCGCTTCCGATTCTGGTTCAACCGGATCACCCGGGTTCAACCGTGGTTCAACTGGTATGAGTTTTTTCTAATTAAAAAATACATAATAAGATTTCTATATATAAAAAATAAGATTAAAAATATCGAAAACTATTAAAATAATAAAAAGGTAAGTAAACCGGTTCAACCGGTCCGGTCCGATTTCCGGTTCAGCGTTTGAACCGCTCAAATCCGGCCTGTCAACTGGTGTTTTACCGTTTTTGGGTCTTTGAGCGAACCGAACGGTTCAAAGTCCCAGTTCAGTTGAACCCGATCGAACCAGCCGGTTTAGTTCGGTTTTTTAAACACTTGTTTTTATACATTGTTTAGTGATTTTTCCTAATTTTTCCTTTTTTGGGTTTTTTTTAGTGATTTTTATTTGTTTTTTGTACTTACCTGTTTATTATCCGGTTACCTATCGAAAACTGGTTATAAATGAAACAGTATAAAACGAAACTAAACGGATACTAACAATAAGCGGGTAAAGGGTTGGAAAATGTTAACGGTAAACGGAAACCCCTTACCCGTACTGTTTATTGCCCATTTACATCCCTGCATGCATACCACTCCTTGTCCATTTATCCATTTAACTACTATATACACTAGGAAAATACAAGGAAACAATAGAAAATACAAGGAAACTCGAAAAATTAGATAAAAAATTAGGAGAACATCAAAATAAGAAAGATATAAAACATACTTAAGTAATATCATGTAATATATATTTAATATATTAAACTTATTTTTATTATTCAAAAGAAATAGGTTTGTACTTAATTAACATACATAGTGATTAATATGATACATAACACTTTTGATTTATTTTATTTTAAAATTATTTTCTAGTATTACTTTTTTGTTAAAGTAGTTTAAAATAAGATCAATGAAAAGATAGACTTTTATTTTTATTAAAACATAAAAAGATTCAATCAAATTAAATTCGTACATGAGTGGAAGTTTGCTATGTACATATAGACAATAATAATAATAATAATAATAATAATAATATGAAAACCAGTTAAGTACATTAATATCTTTTAATTATTCAATTATATTGTAGAAATGTCTATTAAATAAGATAGTATATTATTTTAGCATTGGATTCATAAAAAAGGTACACACCTATGAAATATTAATGTCAAATGTATAATAGTATAACTTATTATCTTTAAAAAGAATTTTATAAAAAGAGCTACAGTTATGGATACAAAAACATAAGAAAACTGAAGGACAGACAAACGAAAGGAAACATATGAAAACATAGGGAAACTTATGGAACTACACCTATTTATCGTTAAATAAGATACTCCATGGGGTTATCTTTTCTTAAGTTTCAAAAATAGAGATATATAAGTACTTATCAACCACGCAAGAGTTATGGGATGATCTTGCAAATACCATCTTCACTAATTTCAAGTATTCAAGGGGCTGCTTTAAGAGCCACTTGGGCTACAACTGCAGATCTTTCCACGGTTATAAGAGTTACAATACTCGTATCATGGATCCCTCAACCTCAAGAAGTGATAAAGATGAACATAGATGGTTCTTCTATGGGGAATCCGGGTCCGACAAGGTTCGGTGGACATTTTAGATTACACAATGGAAATACAACATTATCCTTCGTATGGTAAATGGGTTAAGAGCAAGCTCTGAAATTGATCTTCAAACGTAATAGGTTGTTTCTTCAAACGTAATAGGCCGGTGTAAAGAGACCACTTAGGAGATTTTCCTCAAGATTTAAGTAAGGTTTATGTAAAGTATCGAAGATACATAAAATATCGGTAGTTATAGAAACAGATACATATCATAAATACGTATGGATATGCTAAGATACACAAGTAATAAGTAATGATATTTTAGGAAAACTTATTAAAAATATGAAAAAATATAAAAACTAATTAATATTATTAATATTATTAATATTAAAAACATAATATTCTTATTGATACAAATATTTTAAAAATTAAAAACATAAATATCTAAAATACCTTTACTTAGTCTATATTAAACCAAACACATTAATAAAATATACTATATTAATTAAACATTGAGATAAATTAAGAATATTCTGAAAAATATGCCATAAAATTGAAAATCTTTTATTTTACAAGTGGTCCAAATTTGATAAAAACAATGCACTTTTCTAAGTCATTTTAATATAAATATTTTTTTTGAACCTGATCCAAATCGGACCGAACAGGTCCGATTCATGGGTTCTGGACCGGGCCACGGGAGGTCATCCCTAACCTTCTAGACCGGGCCACGGGAGGTCATCCCTAACCTCATGCTGCCAATTGCATTCCAACAATCCTTAAAGCCAGAGATTGCAGCAAAATTGTTGTCAAACCACTGCCAAACCCTAAACCCTATTTTATCTCCAAGTTTATCTCTTATTTAGACTGCCACATAGATAGCTTGTCGGGATGCAGTACTCATGGAGTTGGGGAAGGGTATCCTTACACACTACATGGTGGAAAGGGAACCATAACAATGAATGGATGTAATTTCATGAAAAAATTGCGTACTATCCCCCTAGGTAAAAGGTTACAAATATTGAACAAACCCAAATCAGTTATGAGCGACCGGGTGAAAAGATATATCCTGTTCTCTACCAAATCAATTCAGAATCACATATATGTACATCCATACCATGGCCAACAACTCTCCCCAGTCCTGGATTTGTACATCTTTGAGTGGACTTACCAACCCCATATTCCAAGATGTCCCGACCAGAAGGCCGCCCCTGGATAGGACATAGGCTCTGCCTAGTTTTCACCGGTACGAGATAATAAATAAAAAAAAAACATTTAAGCACTCAGTCTTTAAGATGTAGCTTGTCTTGCAGAATCACATGATATGTACACAAGATCCAATAACTCCCCAAAATAACAAACCAACCCAAAAAAAAAGCCCTTATCCCTAGAACTCAATCTTTCCGGTCCGTAGCACACTTGAACCATGCCTCTGTGCCCTAAGCAACCTCAATGAATTTCTAATAGATCAACTGACACGAGTCCTCTTAGTTCTTATAAATTAAGAAAGCTCATAAGTTCATATACAAAATACAGGATAAATATGAAATCGAGCTCAATTAGACCCTGTCGAGATCACTTGATAAATATAGAAAACCTCGGGATTCTCAGGATTCTGGGTATCCAATACCTTCCAGATGGCGAAAAATTATCATTTGTGCAGGCGTCTGAAATGAGGATACAATTCCAGGATGCGCTCTGGCATGAAGTCATGCCGAGTGAGAATTCCTGCAACAGGAGGCCTCTGAAAGGAAAAAGATCATCGGCAGTTAAAGCAAGTTATAATTTCACCATAACATCATAATAACATAATTGACAAAGTTTGCATGTCGGGTTCACTCAAGTAATAATCTGTCCAATTATCTCATAAATGAAGGTTTGATCACAGAACCCGGGGCCACATGAATGAGGAGAAAAAGTCAACAAGCAGAACAGAAGTACAGATGGAATCTGACCCAACTTAGGCAACAAACTCCTAATAATAGAAAGATGAGAAAATATCCATCCATCCATCAACACTGAAAGAAAATACGTTTTTACTTTCAGGACATTTAGAAACAACGACTAAGCATTATGAAAATATGATTGCTTTAAATATCAGGACATTAGTTTCCAAATCCTTTTCAAGTAACTTGGGGAAAGAAATTATTGTTCTTATTATCTGAACAAAAAAGCATGCATGAGAAAGTAAGTGAATGAAAGGGAGAGGGAAACGGAGAGTACCCCAGTGGTCTTTGGCACTACCAGAAGGTGCCTAAGCCCAAGTGCCCGGAAAAGCAATGCAGCCTTAGCAAGTGACATAGTCTCTACCACCGTGTAAGGCGAAGCATTTGAGATTGGATGAAGGTCCACATACATTTCCATCTCATCTTCATTAATTTCCAAATCCTCCAACTTTGGCCCTTTGCCTGAACCTGCCTTACCAAAATCAAAAGTGCCAAATTTCTTCATGGTCTCCCGCCCAAAGCGAACTCTATCTTTTGAAAACACCTTTCTTTGTAGCAAAACCAAAAGATGAGACCTCAAGATTAGTCCACATAGCTCTGGCTCTTCTGAGAAAGGTGGCTGGTCTACCACAGGAAACCCATTATGACCTGTCAACTTTAGTGCTTGCAGTATGTTGCCGACTTTTTCAACCCCTGAAAAATGAATTATTGGACCTGGTACCACATCCCTCACTACCAACTGCCTCATGTAAGGTTCAGCATGAGCCTCCATATAAGGCAAACCCTTCATCTTCACAATCTGATCATAAACTCCCCTGTTAAAACAGTCAGCTACTGTCTTTGATATAAGGAGAACTAGCATAACCAGGGGGAGCATCAAAAGATTATTCGTGAGTTCAAGAAGTATTACACAAACAGAAACAGTCATTCTCATGGTTCCCCCAAGGAAAGATGCTGAACCGAGGAGAGCAAAGAGACCGACATCAAGATGAGAAATGGGATTGAGGAGTCGTCCTACAAGGCGACCATAGGAGGCCCCAGCAAGGATGACAGGGATGAAAAGTCCAGAGGGAACAGCAATACCATAAGTAACGATCCCAAGGCAGAATACAGCAATAAAGAATATTGAAAGTGAGGACAAATCAAATTCAGGAGCAGTCCCTGAGCTGAAGAGATTTCGGATAGCATCATCGTTGGTGTTGAGAAAGAGAGAAGCAAGGTCATTGTAGTGGCCTTTGGGACACTGGAAGTTTTTGTAGTTCCCTGATCGTCCGATGGTAGGGCACTGATCTTTCAAGCCTTCAGGGCATGGGGTGCAGCCGGCCAGCCAGGGTAGGCCAAAGGAGCAACAAGAGGTAATAAGGGATATGCTGACTGTAAGGAGGATCTTGAATGGCGCTCCCTTCCTGCAAAAGTAAAACTTCAAGTGACGATCTTACAGCACAAATACTCAGAAAAATTAAGAATCACGTCCGACATTGGGCTTCTTCCATAAAACAAGTATGCAGATACACCATTCAAGCAGCTAACAACCTAAACATTAGGGGTTTAGAAATTCCTAGGAATCCCTGAACCATGACTAATGAAGAAATAGACAAGCAGAATAAAAATTTCCACAGGATAATGGAATGCAACTTACTCATTGATAATGCTGTATGTGCGAAGGGTCTTCTCTATGAGGAAGTTGTACAGTCCTCCAAAAACTCCTCCAATTATCCCAATGAGTATGACAGCTACAAGATCAGGTGTGCTATATGTGGTAATAGCTGAACTCACATCAAACATAATTAGACCCCCCTCTCCAAACAGCCCACATCTCCCACTTCGGCAATACTCTATGAGACCTCTTAATACAACAGCTACCACAGCAGTTGTAAAAAATGTTCTCCAAAGAAGAGCACTTCGCCACCTAGAAAAAAAAAAAAAAAAAAACACATAAGTAATTTAAACCAAGGAGATGAGAAGTACAATAATGTATAGATCAAATAGGTCTCTGCAGTACTAAGATACCAATCCAAAATGTCCAGAACTGATCTTGATCCAGATGGATCTGAATGGAGATTCTTCTAGTGAGTTTGTAATAGAGATAATTTCAACCAGAAAAATGCACCTCCATACACAAATGATGTTGTGTAATACTAATTGTCAAAGATGCATGTTGCATACATGCCAGATGTAGGCATGTGACTAACTGACCCTTCAATCTATAGATGGTTTTATGCAACCAAGCGGTGAAGCCTTTTCAAGTCAGTGCAAGTATATTGAATTATAATTCTTCCCATTTAGATATTGAGCAATCAGCTGTGAACCAGAAGCATCGGAAATAAACAAACAGGCAAAAGAACAATGACTCACCATGAAGCAACTTCTTCCAAAGCCATCAGGACACCGCCAACTGGCGCCCGGAATGCAGCAGCAACACCAGCTGCAGCTCCACAAGTGATCAAATCACGACGATCTCTATCATTTTTAAAGTATCTGAGCCATGTCCAGGTGAGATGGTATTTGCGAGACCCACCTTGCCCAAGCAAGGAGGCAATGCATGCTCCTGTGTGTACCATGGGTCCTTCCTTACCCAAAACAAATCCAGCTGAAACTCCCAAGACAGAGCCAAAAATCTGTGTATTGTATCAGAAGTAATCAAGATGCATGGGTAATCCAGCCACAATACTGCTTAATTCTACATGTCTTTCATTGCATCCTCTTTTTGCTTATTTACTTTCATGGTAATTAAAGCATAGAGCTTTATAAAGCTTGAAAGCATTAGGTTGTTGTTAATTAACCACATCCCAATTAGGTCAACTGACACACAACTCAGCAGTAAAGTCTCTGAGTTAATTCACAAGTTAGATTAATCAAGACAATGAATGAAATACTCATTTGTTAGTTACCTAGCCAATATGCCAAAAGCTCCAGAGCTGATGGAACATGGAATTAAACCCTTAAACCTATCCCATACTAAGCTGGCCCAACCCAGTGCCCATACCCCAGGCTGGGCCCCACAGGATTGTAACAATTCACCACACTTCCGTGCCGACGTCCATGGCGGCCCACTCTATGACGGCTTTCACTCTGGACCAGGTAGCCCTTTTCACCCTTGTGACGGCTGTCACTCTGGCACCAGGTAGCCTTTTCCAAAGGTTGCCCCCTCCACGGTTCGAACACGTGACCTAATGGCTGCTCTGATACCAATGTTAGGTACCTAGCCAATATGCCAAATACTCCAGAGCTGATGGAACACGGAAAGCTAGGCCCTTAAACCTATCCCATACTAAGCTGGCCCAACCCAGCACCCAAACCCCAGGCTGGGCCCCACATGATCATCATATCATTCTTTCAAACACAAAAGTTCAGGTATATGTCAGCAGTCTTAGGAATCCTTTGCTTCTAATTCGAGGATTCCAGCCTTGACGATGGTTAGCAATGTTAGCACAATGAAATAGGAAATGACAAACTAAAGATGACACTATTTTCTCATGCAATATTTCCAGCCTTAACGGATGTATAGCAACTACCTTATATAGTCACTAGTGTATAAAAGTAAAGTGACTAACTCAATATATCTCTTTCTGGGAGAGAGGTAATTTGAACACCTAACCATAGTAAAAGTCCAGTTACTCATATCTATTAAAAAACACAACCTAGACATTTCCCGTTCTAAAAAAATTACATCTTTTCACCATCTCTAACAACAGCAATAAGTACCCACCTTAACAAAAAGAGTGCTAGGAGCCAGTATGGAATGAGCATCCACACCATTTAGATATGCTTTCACTTCAGGTATACCAGATCCAGCAGCAGCAGGAGCAATATAAGCACAAAGAGCTGCAGCCAAAGCTGCCAAAAAGACATTACAACCAGCATATGATATGAATGCCACATAGTACCTGCACTGGAGACAACATCACAAACAGTCACTTCTAGCATGAAACCTCTTTATGTCCTTGAGGTAATGCACAAATATATTTTTCTTTAAGACATTATCTGGAGAGGTTGATACTAATTGTTTAAATCTCTACTAGATTGATACAAAGTAAATGACACAGCCAAGGATGCATGGCAAAACAAACAGGAACTTTGACCTAGTTCTTCATTAACCAATTTAAAGATATCATATTGCCTATCAAGGTCTTCCTCAAAACACAAAAAATTATATATAGAAAATAATATCTGATGTGCACATAAAAGCAATTTATACTTTTAAAATTTCAGGTAACTTTTCCACTACTTTTAATCTATGTTCTATTACATAAAAGACATGTTTCTCCAACAGCATACCTTACAGTTACAGTTAAAACATGTTTCATAGATAAAATGGCTTTGCACATTTTCATGTTCAAGTACAGGATGGTGCCAGTAGCCTGGGGCAGCCTTTGATGAATACATGAAGCAATATTAGCTGTCTGGGACAAGCAAAGAACCCAAATTTCTAAAAATAATGTAATAAATAAGGGTACATTAAAAAAAGGACGAACAATATTTAGCAGTGGCAAACTTTTTTCGTTCAATCAAAGGAAAACATATAGAGGAAAGAATAGAAAAACAAATGACCATTCCAACTGATGGACCAAACAGGATGGAAGTGGAACAAACAGAACAGACCTTTTCTGGAGTTGAAAATAGATTTGGACAAAAGTATCCATTATTAGTAATAGAATGAGTCTGCAATTAATTTTGCCGCAATAGAATATTTATGAGGAATTGAAAAATGAATTGAAGTTGGTCTAACCTATCCTTGAGCATGAGATTGCTCGTAAGTAGCAACTTAAATCCAGCTATGTTTTCCACTGCAAGGTTATTGAAGAAGCCAACAAGCCCTGTACCCACTCCTATAAGAAGTGCAAGAGTCCACTTGAGGACAACATACTGAAATATCTGAACCTTCTTTCTTGATCTCCAGTCCTGCTTGAATAAATCATTTTCCACAATCCTATAGTATATAATATCAAGAAATTAACTAATTTTCAAATAAACGTGCCAATTGTATGTGTAAAAATCATCATATTGACAAATTTCATAAATACCAATCACTTTAGGTTACTTTATTCATTTATCCTGATCTAGAGCAGTAAAAAGTGATATTAGAGAAGATAGCCACGCAGGGGATTTTAACGGATGTTATCATCATTCAAGTTTAAAAAGGTATATATAGCACAAATCAGAGAATGGTGGCAAGACTATAAACTTACTCATAATCGAGGCTCTCAATAGAACAGACATTGGCACCAACAATTGCAATTTGAGAAGAAGTGTTCATTCTCCTCCGTAGTAAAGGTTCCCTTATTGTGGAATCCTTATCTGAGAATTCTGATCCATTCCTTTCTATGTCTTTTGACTCCAAAAAACCTTCAGTGTCGATGTCAATCCTATCTCGATCCATTTATCTCTTCTTTGCAATATAATAATATGTCAAAACAGCAGCGTATTGGTATTTATTTAGTGCTTGACCTGGAAAGAGAAAATTTCAGCGTCGCTGTAAATGAATACATATACTTCTGTTCTGAATTGCAAAAGCACTCAAAATTGAGGCATATTTATAAAACTGTGGCATGTCTTAATTTCAACATATCTAAATTTTAGAACTTCAATTTCTACGCCCAAAGAAACACATGATCTCATTCACAGTCACCTATCCATCGGGTGCACATCAAGCATCGTACAACCTTAGTACACTAGTACATTGTGTTGCCATCCTCTTATACTAAGTCAACATTGTGGGCTTGCTTTATTACAATAAATATCACCCACTTCACATATAATTTCACGTAAAGTAGCATTTCAATTCCATTTTGAGCAACATTTTCAAAACATATGAACTTTTACATGTCACTATTCTATATTTATCAACTAAATTTCTGTCTAAAACTTTTATACACTAAAAAGTTTCCTGGACCACATTTCTGAATCAAACTATCAGAAATCTCAGAAAGAAATAATAAAGTTAAGGTAATTCAAATTATTAAAGGTTATAAAGCTCTCAATAAACCTAGCTTTTCAAGACCAAATAAGACTTAAAATAAGAAAACACTAAAAGTGTTTGCCCAAAAACTATTATGCAGAGTAATCTCCAACAAATCACTCTGAGCAAAACGTGCCCCCAGTCATCATCAAAGAATGAACACACTCTGTGCTCGGGACCTGGAACCTACCAAACCAAGTATGCCAGATGACGAAATAAGGAAAGGGTTGAGTTGACCACCTACCTCTTGTAGTTGTACCCGCCAGCCTCCCGTTATTGCGTGCCACATCTTCCCTCTACTTGTTGTTAATCAGGGGCCTTCGATGCGATAACCAGAGACGAATCGAACGCGAAAAGCTGCAACTAAGACAAACGAAATCCCAGCGCGCACACGAGATTCCTCCGGATTCTGCTCGAAGCCCACGTGACAAGGAAAGGCAGAAGCTTCGAGCTGCCGTTCCACGAGATTAAAATATTTACCAAATGATGAATGGCGAATGGCGAATGGCGAATGGCGAATGGCGAATATTATCACTATGCGGCCACTATCGGAGGAGAAGATCCCTGCGAAGCCGTTTCCAACGGAAACGTTTATCAGAGAGAAGCAAAACGTTATTTCGAGATCTGCAACGAAGACATGGACCCACGAAGGGACACATTCCGAACCGCAAAAGGCAAGATACATTGGATCGTGAATTCCAAATCAGCCAGCTTTAACCATTAAAATAGTTTTAACAAGGGGACAGATACATAAATACAGCCAGAAATAGAAAAAGTGCTTCGTGCGCGCCACTTAGTGATGGTGGCGTGGTGGTCATCCATTCGCCTCAAACGCGAATGGATCTCATTCCGCACGCGATCAGCAAGTCCCGTCCATATCAGGGACATGGCCTTTTTCTGATTCACCTGACAGACGGAAGTTTCAAGATCAACTGGAAACCATGGCGATTTAGATCGCTTGGCCAGGTTTTCCTCCCAAGGCAACCTCAATTTGAGATGGCCAGCAAAAGAGAACTCGTTATTAGAATTCTATTTCTGTATAGACAACTCTGACATCCCACCGAAGCAGAGCACCAAAGAAAAAGGAAAAAATCCGTTACACTACTTCGGTTCCAAACTGTATCTCCTACTTTCGATTGGTGTCCTCTTTCAATCGTCTTAAAATTGAAGTCGAAGACAAATTTGTTACAGATTTACAGGAACACTAGCGAAGAAAGACTGAAAATTTAGGCAAGCCATGCCACTTGCCAGAAACTAAAACTGATTTTCAGAGGCGATAAAGTCCGTACATATGCAATAGAAAAAATATATCTTATCATGAACATCGAAACAGTGCTGTATCAGAAAACGGAGTCAGACTCAGAAATATCGTAACAATAGACAAAAAGTAACCTCAACGAAAAAAAAATCACAACGAAATGAAATCGATTATCAAACCTCAAGCAGGGCCAGCAAAAGATTGAGTTAGGCGAAGATAACTTCAGATTCCCAGTTGGTCCGCCAAAAACATCAGCTTACCTCCAATTTTCTCTTTTCCCTCCCTCGAATCCCTCAGAACCGAGTCTCCGATCAATCCGTGACAGATACAGGAGCTTCAATCCCTCTATAAACCGATCAATCCGTGACAGATACAGGAGCTTCAATCCCTCTATAAACCGATCAAATCCAGAGAAACCTGACAGTAACACTACAAACTACAAAACACGTAGTATTTCCGGCCAACGATTTCTTTTATACAGGGATCGAAGTCACGAGCCGACCCGCGATCGGAATCGAAATAGTGAGCTGCAACTCACGGATTTCTTCTTCTGTTTCTCTTTGATGTGTTTTTTTCTCCGTGATGTGAAAAAGCAACGCAAGGAAGATGCGAAATCACGGAGCTAATTGAGATAAACGAACTCGTTTATACAAGTCAAGGGAAAATGAACAGGACTGAATTAGAGAAATAGGAAAAGTATTACCATTTACTAAAATAAGTTAGAAAAATTCCAGCACTTACCCACAGTATCTAGTTAATCTGAACCATTGATGCTTAGAATTTATCCTCAAAAATATAGGATTTTATAAAATAAATATTTTTTTAAAGGCTTAGATTAACATGTAAGCGGGATAGGTACTGTACATAGGTACAACTAGCATTACTCAAATAGTTATTCTAATTAGTTCTTGTTTCAAAATTTTTCAAAGTTGAAATTAAATTCAGATTAACTTCTTAAAAATAAAAAAGTCAATTGGCTCATAGAAGAAGAAAAATATTAATACCTAAATAAGTAAAAAAATGATATTACTATAAGGTTTTACATCGTGATGTGATTGTCTTCCATAAGGTTTAGCACTACCATAGAATAAGAAGATAAATCCGACTTATCTCTTACCTGCTAACAAGGACATCAGGTCATGCTATAAACTGTCGCAATAAAATATGATCTTACACATATCACCACTCAAATAAGTATGACAAGATATAAAAAGAACTCAAATAAGTATGACAAGATATAAAAGGAAGTTTGCTGACCTTATAAGTTATTTGCTTCCCACTTTCCACAAATTCAGTTCGGCAATATCAAAATCTTATTGGTGTGATTTTGGTAGTAGAGTAAATGAACCCGATTCAAGGGGCCCCTAGTGGTCCAAATGTCTCATGCTACATTATAAAATAGAATAAGAAATTTTCAAATGATAGTATATGTAATTATGTATAGTTGGATTAAATGATTTATTAGTAAATTTTCAAATAAAAAAATAAAAATTTTGAAATGTCAAAAAATGAAAGGTTGATTACAAGAACCGTGATTTATGGATTAAATATTTATAATTTTAAATGGAAGTATAAATATAAAGTATAAAGTATGTTTTTGCAATAAATATGAATAATTTAATATTTTAAAATAATCAGATGATTATGAAAAATATTTGTGGTTTTGTAATTTCAGTAAATAAAAAAAATTAATTTAGAACAAACTAAATTGAAGGATTTATAAAATATTTATATTAACTAAAAGCTCTAGTTAATGATATATACATTTATCAAAAGAATAAATAATTTTTTTATGTTAGTTTAGCACCTAAAACAACATAGAGATCGTGGCAATATAATTTGGAAATAATAAGTAAATAATCGTGCAAATATTTGAATTTTGAAATGATTAAAATAAATTATTTTTAAAATTTTGAAAAATATTAAAAGCACTTAAATATGTTGTTTATCATTTTTATGATTTAACATAGAGGCAGTAGGGGGGGTTGGGAAGTACCCTTGTTGTGAATGGGGGAGCCTCCTTCCCAACACACACCCAACTATCAAGTAAAAACCGAAAGTACAAAAATGGTTAAATATATACTATTATCTCTATTCGTAACACCATATACAAGCAGGCTGCTTTATCCTAAATTTTCTTCCATTGGATTCGCATTTGGAGATTCGTAAATAGGCAACTCGTGTATAAACCACCTACAAGCAAAATCTATGAAGTCTGCCTCAAGTCCCTTCTTTAGCCAAATACATCTTTATATAAAGTAATGAAAACAAAAAATTCAAAAGGAACTCAATAATATTGTTCCATACTTTTAAGGTGAGGTTATGTATATATTATTACTCCCACAATGTTTAAATGAACAGTTAATAACAATGAAGCACATTCAAGAGCAAGAAAATCAGTTATATATAGATTCAAAAGTACTGCCTGATGTTCTACACTCTTAAAAATATTGTCTTAAAATTTACCAATAACTACATGAAACTATGAATGGAATACAATTAACAAACCATCCAAGCTGATCAAGTACTAGACAAAGAGCCTCAAATCTCACTGTCTCTATAAAATTTATAGAACTTAATAACCAATAAATTAATTGGTGAAAATGGAACCCCAATTGACTAAAGTAACTACATGTTATAAGTTGGATCATTGAACGTATTGACGTAAAGTTAGCTAGAATATGAGAAAGAGCCATGGTGTCACGCCGCTTCAAATTATCGCGAAGCAATCTTGCTCCTTAGTGGCTGCCTAGCCTCAAGCCCGTACCTAGTCAGCCTCTTGGAAGAAGTTTAGCACAAGAACACTCTTGTGAAGGGAGACTCCGAATTTGGGAGGAAAGAACTCTTCTATTGAATGAATGAATTACAAGCCTTGTACATGGCTATTTATAGATTACAAAACCTCCCATGGTTGGTGACACCTATCAAGCACTTCTCTAAGCGTTTGCCAACCAATGCCAACTCATGCCAACCCATAGATTCCCACTACACTCTATGAGTTGTTGCCAACTAGCAAGCACTTATCCCATGTGCTTGCCAACTCATTGTTGACCACCAACTCTCTTAGTTGTTGCCAACTAGCAAGCACTTATCCCATGTGTGCTTGCCAACTCACACTTGCCACATCACCACCCTAGTCATGTGCCACCGTGTGTGCCACGTCATGCAAGTGCCACGTCATCCGCCAAATGCATGTGATTGCTCCTTGTAGATGCATGCAGGGAGTTGCGGGCGTGCGAGCAGCCCAAGCGCGCATTCGTGCTTGGTAGATGCGTATGTGCGCCTCCAGCGGATCCGTGAGTTCAAGTTGTGCATGCGCGTTTGTGGCGTGCATGCATGCTGGTCGGTTGTTGTGCACATGTATGTATGTGCGCGTCCGCCTCGCCGAGCCATCTTGCGCATGTCCGCACATGGACGCGTTGCGTTTAGGCAGGGAAAGTCGCGCCCGTATCATGCTCCCACCGCCATAAGGCAGGCGTCCTCACTTGCGCCCTCTATATCTTGGGACCTCCTCCTCCTTGAGTTGCCAAAGTTTTGTGGTTTGGCACGGGTTCCGTCTCTCATGAACAATACCTTTTCTTGGGGAAAGTTGGGGCAGCAACTCTTTAGCCTTTGTCTCCTTTGTCTTCTGTTGAAGCTGCAACATGAGTAAGTTCCTCTTCCTTAAGACCATTCTTAAGTTGGAGGCGGTTAGCATTATATCCTTTCCTTTTACAATATTCGTTTGTGTCTCGAGAAGAGTACAAGGTCCACCCTCATCAAGGATCCCTACAATTCCCAAATGTGGCACCACATATGCCTTACATTTTAACATAAAATCCATCCCCAAAATTACATTAAAATCGTCCATTGGAACCACGGAAAAATCCAAAGTTCCTACCCACTACCAAGGGTAATCGGACGTTTCTAGCAACACCGGCCACTGCCTTGGCTGCCGAATTAACAGCCTTAATCTGACTGTTGTCCGCCTCTAACTTCAATTTGAGGCGTTTTGCTCCTCCTCTCGAGATGAAGTTGTGAGTCGCTCCGTGTCTACCATGGCCTTTGCCTTACTACCTTTCAGAAATAAATCTAGAAAAAGTAGTTTCGTTTAGACCTTCACGGGTGAGTAGAAGTCTTCTCACTACATGCCCGTGAGTGAATTGAGCAACGCCATCGAACCAATGCGTGGCTCATCCCCATTGACATCTCCTTCCTCCGAAAGAGTGTTCAATAACTTCACCTTCGGGCAGTCCTTAGCAAAATGTTCTCCCTCACAAACAAAACATTTAACTTTATGAAATGACTTACCCGTGTCTCCTTTGAAGTGATAGTTCTTCTCAGGTTTCTTCTCAAACCTCTTCTTCTTTTCGTCATCTTTTGGTCTCTTGAGCCATTGGGTTCTTAGAAGCCACCTCCTTAGTCTTCCGATCATACTCAGTAAGCCTCTCAGCCGTGGACAAAGCTGAGGCCAAAGTCTTTACTTCCCGCCTCCTTAGCTCTTGCTCCGCCCAAGGTTTTAAACCATCGAGAAAAGAAAATAGCTTGTCCGGATCGGACATATCAGATATGCATAACATTAGAGAAGTAAATTTTTATGCGTACTCTCTAATTGTGCCTTCTTGTTTCAAAGCTCTCAACTCTTTTCGAGCTTGATATTCCACATCTTCGGAAAGAATTGCGTCTTCAATTCTTTCTTGAAATCATCCCATCGCTTACGGTTGAAGTGCCGGATTCCTCATCCGTGCCCTTCTTCTCCACCACAATAGAGCATCATCAACAAGGAACATAGAAGCGGTGCTTACCTTTTGGGTCTCGCTGAGATTTGCAGATCGGAAGTATTGCTCTACTTGCCATACGAAGTTGTCAATGATTTTGGGATCTCTTACCCCATTGAAAGGCTTTGGTTCGGGCACTTTGATCTTGCTTGTTGTTCCATTCGTGTTTGCACCTCCATTAGCTATAACACGCTCCAACAATACAAGTCTCGTCCGTAATTCATCCATCTCGTTCTTCACATCGTTCTTCACCTCGTCTAGGTTTCCTCGGAACACCGCCATAGCACTAAAGACGTTTTCCTCCAACGATTGAACCGCTTCTAGACTTCCACTTCCAGAATTGAGGTTCTCACGAACTTGTTCTTCCAATTCAGAACAACAAGCCTCATACCAGTGTCAAGCCGCTGAAAAAATCTAAGAACGAAAGTGATGTAAGATTTCTTCACTAATGCCAAACAGGCAATGAATTAGGTGGTTAAGATTGCCCTCCCATGGTTGGTGACACCTATCAAGCACTTCTCTAAGTGTTTGCCAACCAATGCCAACTGCCAACCCATAGGAGTTGCCAGGGATGCTCATCCGCCAAATGCATGTGATTGCTCCTTGTAGATGCATGCAAGGAGTTGCGGGCGTATTCTAGATGCGCTAAATCCACTCCATCATGATTCATAAAGTCGTGGAGCTAGGTGGGTACTCTTGTTTAAATATAGTATTTTTTTTAAGTATAAATTATTCGATAATGTCAACTACTCGAGCTATTGCCCATGAAAACCTTATGATCAAGATCTCTTACGCATAAATTATACTATAACTAATTTCGAAAATATTAAAGCTTCATTAACTTGATGCTCTGATCATATTAATTTTATTATTTTTGTATTAAGTTGAATATTAGTGGTCAAGATCAGAAGAGAGGAGGCGGCAGCGCAGTCTATTATATGTATCTAGCTTGTCCTCACTTGGCTCAGTAGTGTTTGGTTGTTCTATAGTAAAATATGCCTTAGATTCACACCTAATTAACAAGAGGACCCTTTATGCCGCCAATATGAGAAAGAGTGTGGACTAGTACTAATGTCCCGTGTTGGGAGGTTGTTGATCTATTATTCTATGGGTAAGTTTAATACATTGTCAAGATACTCAAGGATATTGGTTAGTAACTGCTATTATAAAGTAAATCAGTATAATTACAATTTATAGAGGAGAATACAAAATCAATTTACAAATGTGGAAATATTCCATTTACAGTAAGATATCGAATAGCGGTAGATTGAAAATTTGAATGAGATTTGGCCGACAAGTCTTTTGCCAACCTGGGTAGTTTAGTTGTTCACTAATGGATCTTGACTTCTTCAGTGATCATTAATTTACGCACCTCGGCCTCAGTACTTGAGATATGGTTAACTTGATCAGGAATCGATATGCTCACAAATTTTCAATTTAGGTGAAGAAAAAGAAGAGGCGTGGAAAAGATTTGCTTCACGGAATCACGGGAAGCACGAATCTAGGATTTAAAAAGTTGTGGACAAAAAAAAGAAGAATCTAGAATTGAAAATCGTTCAGAGTCACTTTAGCAGATGAGACGTGCAAGTAAAGAACAAATCGTTTTGCCAACTCTGACCCAGCCGAGTGTGGCGAATATAATCGTCCCGGAAAATCAGACATGTACGAGTCACTATCGGATATTCATACCAAACAAATGTCACCGACTAGAGACTATAAGGAAAACTGAAGTTTTTATTTATTAATTATATCTTCTTAATATTCAAAATTAAGTAAAAGTTTTAAACATATTTTAGAATGCAAACGCATCATAGAAATGACACTAATACTATCTTATAAGCCTAGGTAAAAAATTAAAAAATTATATATTTTTCTTTCTTTCTTTGTTTTGCCGTAGGTTTCTGTCAACCAGTAGATCTCCCTTTTAATTTGAGCTGGATCCTCAAAAGATTTTTTTAGTATGTTGTACATAAGGAGACTATCGTCATAGATCTTCAAAGAAATGAACACTGTTGGGGCCAAGAAGGTTGGTTTTGGACTCAAAACCTTTTCTAGGCTTGGGCCAAGCTGTACTTAGAACAGGTCAAAACCCATTTGACTAGTCAAAAACAATTTTTTTTTTCAGTGTCAATGTCTTATAACGTTGCTCATTGATTTGAAACTATGGTTAGTGAAAAGAGATTTTGAAGTTATATGGGAATTCAAAGTAACTGAAAATAAATTATGGGTAAGTGTTTTCCTTGATGTAATTGTATCATGTTTGGTGTAGTTAAAGAATTCGAGAGAATTCAAATTTTCACTTATTTATGGAAAATAATTAATTCTCAATTAAGGAGTAAAATTACACAAGTGTGGGACTTCAAAGTCTCTCCTAGATTTAAAAATAATTTGATATCCTAACCATTTATATTCATGGTTTGCATTATCAATATGTCTGGTCATACATATCGATTTCTTTTTACAAAAAACTAACCCTCATGTATCGTCAAATTTCCAATGTATCGAGGAAACCTGCTAATACGATACCCAACATTTCGTAACGGCTGGGGAAATACAATTCCAGGAAAATCAGTGAATCACGAAATTGGGATCTCAGCCTTGAAAAAAAAATTTTTTATGAAAACTGATTCGATTTTATGCCCCTTTGGTTTTTTTTTTTTTTCTCTGGCTAAATCAGTTACCTGCCGGTGATGTAACTACATGCAAAACGGTCCTCAATGGTGCCCAATTTCAAACCCGAGAATCGGACGGGTTTGGTTTGGTGTTGGTTCACTAAAAATTATTTCACATAATTGGTAAAATGACTTAGTAAAGTCCGTTTCGGATGAAATTTGGACCATAGGCAAAATAAAATATATTCTATTTTATTGTATATTTTCAGAATTTTTATAATTTATACTGATTTTCAATTATTATGAAATAGTTTTTGATGTGTTTGGTTTAATTCATACTAAGTAGTATTATTTTAGAAAATTATGTCATTTTTTTTCAATAATTGTATCAATAAAAATATTATTTTTTTAATATTAATAATATTACCGAATTTTTATAATTTTTTCATATTTATAATAAGTTTTCTTAAAGTATGTATACTCATTACATGTGTATCTTAGCATATCCATGCATATCCATGATACATATCCGTTTCCTCAATGACCGATCCTTTGTGTATATCCGATGCTGCAAACCTTGCCTATATAGTCCACTAAAAAGTTAATTTTCTAGAACATCATTATAGTTAAAACTGATTTCATTCATTACTAACCCCTTGTTAAGTGTCTTGAAAGAGCTCCAAAACTAAGTGTTTCCCAAATGAAAAATGGTTGCTACACAGTACCTATCTGACGTACGTGACATAACTAGCCAATTTGAAACATAGTTGCCTAAAGGTTTATCCTTTAGAAATTTAGGATTTTATAAAATAAAAAATATTATATTATTTTTTTAAGTTTTCCTTTTGATCGGTGACATCTTGTACATCGAATAGGTATTGCGTCCTAGGTGCAACTAGCATTACTCATCCCAAATAGGACTCTTTCAAAGTTATTTCAAAGAGTTATCTTTTTGAGAGCTTAGTTAAACACTGCTTATAAGGTTTTGAAAACAAAGAGCTTTTCTACTGATTTTAGCTAGCGATATTACATCTTGTTACATGTTACTTGATACATACTATTCTAGATGAGTTTTACACGCAGTGCCACTTGATATGGGAAGTGATGATTGGCTATGTTATCTAAACCTTTCATTGAAAATTTTAGTTTTAAATAAAAATAAATTTAATTAGTTTTTGTAAAACTTGCTTAAAGAGAATTCATTACTTTGCAAAGCGTAAAAAGTTCAGATCTCTTTGTTGTAGTAGTATTTTGTTACTACACCCAATTATAAAGATAAAGATGGGTATAAATACCATAATCTGTTACAAAGTAATTTCTATATTAATGGGTACTTTCTGAAGTATATTATGTGGACATTATTTAAGAGTAGTGATATGACACTGATAAGTATTATTTCTCATGTTTACATCCTAACATAGCATCCACCATGCAGTCTAGATAAGAGATATAGTCGGATTTATCTTCCGAGTAATGCTATATGCACTTTACTGTGGATACACTTGCACTTTGTGCACTTCGCCCTCACTGTAGTAGTGGGACATTAAAATTTTAAATATTCTTGGTGTGGGTCCCACTGCTACGGTGAGGAGGGAAGTGCACAAAGTGCATGTACAATATAAAGTGCACATAGCATTTTTCTTTTCTTCCTATTTGTTGGGTAAACCCTAAACCTTATCACATCACGATGTAAAGCTTCACAATAAAATATGGCAATATCGATATCATTTTTCATTATTTAAATAACTTGAGTTGGTTTTTGTGATATCACTATATAGAGATATTAATTATAAAAAACTAGAATATAATTTTAAAAATTAATCTAAGATATCAATTTCATAATCTAATTTATTTGGTAGACATAATCAATCTTACAAAGAGTTTGAATTATTGACCACAAATAAAAGCGAAAAAATGAACCATTTTTTTCTGTGAGGTTTTACATCGTGATGTGACTATCCTCATAATACCTAGTTGGCAGTCTAGATAAAGTTTAGGGTTTACCATAGATTAGGAAGATAAATTTGACTTTATCTATTCCTTACCTGAAAGGTGGACACCATCAACACTAGCAATAATATTTGGTAGTACTCTATCACCACTCACAAAAGAATGTCATCATAAGTTATAAGTAGAAATTAGGAAAACAAAAAAACTTACTTCATCCTCGTGAACAGTGAGCATGCTACTTTACAATGGGAAGGACTAAAAAATTATGAAGAGTTGTAGAGGTGATAAAATATTAATTTGGAAAGTTGAGCTAAGACCAAAGGGACTACCTCTAATTTGTCCATTGTCATTTACATTTGTAATTACTTGAAAAAAATGAACCTGATTTTATCATAACCCATACACAAGATGTCACGACATTCTAATTTACTTCATCAATAATTAAATGTCTCTAATTTTAATTATGGTACTTCATAGGTTAAATTGCAGTTAAAGTAATATCTTTATATTATATATATTATAATTATTTTCAATTTTCATCATTCAATCATGCTTTTAAAAAAAAAAAAAATCTTCTGTCATGCAGCCTGCTCATTAAAGTGATTGGAGTTCAAGCTCCCACTGCAGCCATTATGCTCTAAGACTTGTAAATCTGTCTACAGACTCCGAAGGCTCAGGAAAAAAAGTGAAACACAAGACGGAAAAAGCAACTGGGCAGCTATTCATCCAGTAAAGAATAGTTCAGTAGGACGAAGTGTAGGAAGAGCGCGCTCAAGAGGAAGCCATTCCATGGAATCGACTGGTTTCCGAATGGGTTTCTGTTCGTCGTTACGTCTTCTGTGTCCCACTTCATATTTTTATTCTTTTCGTCTCAGAAGGTCTGCGCGCAAATTCGCTAAGAGCTCATCCATTTCTCTCAGCTCCCTGTGTAACAATTTCTCCCCACAAACTTCATGTGAGATTTCCTGTAATGTTCAAGTAAAATTGAAATATTTCCTGCAAAATTGGCCGAAACCTGGTCTTTCCGTGGATTGAGAACATTTTAAGGAATCCATACCTGCTTAAATTGACATTTCATGCCGTCGTCTTTGTGCAGTGGAAAAGGAAGAGGGTTGTTCCCGTTCCCATGGCTGTGGTGAAGCTATTTCTGAGTCTGCTCGGGATAAGCTTCTAAATGTGGTACTAGTTTCTCCTCAGGTATGGTTATACATCCATCTTAATCTATTGCAAGAACAAAGACTGGCGACATACTTAGAATTATCATTTGCCGCCACTCTTCATCGTGTAAACCTTTTTAAAGGCCTCTTAGTGTTAGCTAATATTTGGAGAACTGAAACTGGCGTGTTATTTTCTAACAATATAAGTGCACGGGTTTCTGTGCAAGCAAGAAAGGTAAACAGGTAGTGGTTAAGGACAAGTCAAGTACTGGATTTTCAACTGGTTATTGGAATGGTTAGCTTGCTTAGGGTTTTTCATGCTTGAAATCACTTGCTTTCCGGTTCCGTTTTGCTTAGAACACGTGACTGAGCACTTTGATGGCGTGATTGTCATCTATTTTGACTATCCTGTTGTCATTTATTTGGAGCCAAGAGAAATCAATGAGGCATCCATTGATTTACATGTTAAGGTGGGCATTATTAAGGTTTTGCGGAGAACCCAACTTCACAGACCCAGGGGGTTTTCGTTTAGCCTCATGGGTTGGAGATGGGGATAAATGGATGGATTGCGGACAAGGTGAGGTATGGACGTACGGTCAGGGGTGGCAATTTTACTTGATTAAATGATATACCATTCTACTTGTTTCATTAGAAAGGATAAAGAAGAGAATTATGAACACATTTGCGAATTTGGATAAAGTTAACCAATTATCTATCCCCTGATTCCTAAAAAGTGTCTTATGTCAACAGTCTTTCATTCTCATTTAAAGTCCTAGCTCTCCCACCCACACTTCCCATTATTTTCACCTAGAGATGTTAGGAATCCAGAGCATCAATACCGAAGATTGAAATCCTAAAACTGCTAACAAATGTTCCTCCACTGAACTGAAGAATCAAAAGAGCTGAAAAGTGAAGATTCATTCTTTCATATTTTTTTCCCCATCCTTTTTGCAACTTTTCTTATTTCATTTTTGAAGTATACCTAATATTTCCAATTTTGCTTTTAAATTGCATACTTCTCTTTCAAATAAAAACTTTGATTGCTCAATGGGGAACAAAATACCTTTTGTCCAGTCTCCTTCTGAAACATTAGATATTTAATTCCATTTCTTTTGCTCATTTTATGGATTCTCCAATGTGCGTCCAGTCCTTGCTTTTTTACCAGCTCGAATCTTCCCCCTCCCTCTGTCACTGCGAACTGCATAGTTGAACCACACCTATCCCTTGCCCTTTCAGAGTCTCTTCATCTGCTCCCTTGTTGCACCTGTCTTGCTCTTTGTAATCTTTTCAATTGTCAGTCATTTCTTCTTTTTACTCTTAGAATCGTGTTGAGCTGGAATAATCTTACATTTATTAAAGTTAAGAAGTGTTATTGGAGTAGTATTTTTTTTTTTTGAAAGTTGTGTTATATTTCATTCATGAAGAGAAAAATACAAGTTAAAGATCCCTAAAACTAGGATCAAACATAATAGTGTAGGATATGGCTTAAGGCTTCCAGACAACAAGGTGTGATTCATGCACTAAGAGCATCAGCCTCACAATTAGCACTTCTTAAAACATGCTTCCAGCTAACAACATGGCGAGATAGATCAAAAATCTCATTGTAGGAAGATCGGTGCCTCCAAGGGGGGGGGGAGAGGACGCCCCCTTACACAACGATATAATCACTTGCGAGTCACCCTCCACATGAAGAGGACAATGAATGTTCATATTAATGAAGCATTTGAGGCCCTGTAACAAGCTAAGAATCTCCGCAGATGTTGAGTCGTATTGAGATAGAACCATAATGAATTCTTGACTGATATCGAAGCAGAATAGTCGACATTGGTTAGTGTTAAGAAGTAGGATTAGGTTATAATGCTGAACAGTAGACTCATTTTTTGGGGATGTAACTTGACTCAATACTATGAAACCACCTTCTGTCTTTTTTCTTTCTAATTTTCTCTGGTTATTTTCTCTTACATTATCACTTGGATTGTAGGCAACCTCCATTCATGTGCCTTGCATTGAGCTTTCTCTTATTCTTGGCAGATCCCTGGAAATACTGGATCTATAGCCAGGACATGTGCTGCTTCTGCTGTTGGTTTGCATCTTGTTGAGGTTTGGTTAGTTGTATTATGCTTTTTTATTTATGTTTACAACCCTGCTGGCTTACTCTTTCGTCATTGAAACTCTCTTCCTAGCCAATGGGGTTTAAGATTGACGATACCAAACTCAAGCGTGCCGGTTTGGACTACTGGCCGTATCCTTCTCTTTCTGATAATCAGTTATTATTGTTCAAGCCCAGGCACTAGTTTCTGTTTCTCACCACTTTTCATAATGATATTAGTTTATTTTGTACTTATTATTATTATCAGTGTTATTATCATTACTACTTTGTGGGTACTGATTAATCTTTTGATTACATATTCACAATTTTTGTACTTCCTTAGCACCCAAATGTTAGATATGTTGTTGTAAAGGTACATGACTCATGGGGAGAGTTCATCAACTATTTCAAGCACAAGGTTCTCTTTGTAAAAAATATGACTCACCTTGTGATGTTCATTCTTGTCTTCGTTTTAAACTATTGCTCTTGTTTATTATGTTTCAGGCAGGGGAAAAACGGTTACTTGCATTTACGAAGAGAGGAACCAACATTCACTCAGTTAATTCAACTCTAGTCATTTTTGCCTGTGGATGATACATGTCTTTCACATTTGATGTCTCTATCACGTAACGCAAAATTCTGAAAAAAAGCTTGCCATGGTTGTAGGATTTTTCATATAAGCAAGGGGATTGGCTCATTTTTGGTGCAGAGACAACTGGGTTGCCACTTGATGTTCTACATGACTGCCAGAATGAACCATTTGGAGGTGGAACACTTCGCATTCCAATGGTTGAAACATATGTTCGATGTCTAAATCTCTCTGTAAGTGTTGGTATTGCTTTATATGAAGCAGCACGCCAGTTAAATTATGAGCAGCTTCAATTTGTTTCAGCTCCTTGTATAGATAGCCAGAACTCCCATGTTAGAGAAGATGTATTTATGTAATCGCTATATATCATCTAGCAGTTTCTGCTCGTTTTAACTTGAAGAAGACTGGAAATGCATTTACCCCGTGCAGCCACCAAAACAAGCAGAGAGTGGCACGCATGCATGTGAACATAACCATTTATTGTGCCTTGGACTTGTTTGGTGTGTTTGGTGTGAATCCTTATTGGTTTAATGGGGCCATGGATCGAGCTTTTGGTCTGAATAGGACATTGAGCAAGCACTCGAAGAGGTTCTCGTCTGAAGAAAGCATGGCTGGATAATATCATAATCATAAAAGCTTGCAGACTATCTGTAGTGGGCACAAGCTTGTTGAACAGGCAGAAACACTTCTAAGAGAGTTGTCACCAAAAGGGCACAAGTTTTCCTAGGATATTAAGATGTGAACATTGTTCTTGTGTGGTTATGTTCCCATAGCAGGAACTGCTGAAGGCCCTTCATTTGCGGTACTAAAACTTGTTGGAGCTCCGACCTTGATTTTCCGTTGATTGCCTTGTTATAGTAGAGATACCTCATTGTAGCTCCAGGCTGTTGTACCTTCGTCTCAAGTTGCAGGCTCTATTATATTCTACCGCTAAAGTGGTAATACCAAAGGAATCTCTCTTTTATCCCGGCTGTCATTGATCAAAACTCAATGATTGTTCTATATTGGTAATTTGAAACAAACTACCGTTTGGTTATTCCAGAAATTACGGTAAGAAACCATCAAAAGAAATAAATCCAAGTGTAACTTCTCTATATTTTGGTGAGGATGACTAAACTTGAAACGGAACTAACTGTAAAGTTGTTTGTGTCTTAGGGTTCGGTGTTCCAGAGATAAGGAACCAAGTATGACTAGAAACACTTAAAAAAGCGAGCTCACAATTTTTCTCGATTAGCGAGCTGAAAACAAAGTCTGTCTAAATTTCAAGCACAAGATATCTAAATGTAGAATCTATACATGGAGGCTTTCAAGGAGAAAAAGGATAGCTTCCCTGATTTAATAATAGTATTAGGTACTACTAATATCGAGATTACAGACCAATTTAATTTAAATTTTCCCAATTCCCGCATAAGATTGTTTTCTCCTCCAGATGGGTATTTTTGTGGCTCCTCCAGATGGGTATTTTTGTGGCTCCCACCAAATGGCGATTTTTCTTATTTTTTGCTGAACTTATAAGAGAGAAAGTTTAGCCAGTTTTTTTGTTTCGGATTGGATAGAAATAGAAACCTTTATGCTCCAACGAAAAATGCTGTCTAAAGCTGGAATTATACATTCATGATAGCACAAAACATGGATAAGTGAATATAAAAAGAAGTTCCAAATAATCTTTATGGTCTCTTTCGTGACCTCAAGCAGAAGGCTTCCCATTTTGTATTTTACTTTTCTTTGTTTTCTCAGTCTGAATCTGTTACCTTCCACACGTCTCTTTTCTGAGCATTCTAAATACCTGATACATATTGGCTTTTCTACAACCTGATGTGTATATGGAGTAATATACTTATGTAATACCCTTAGCACCGGTTTTTTGTATGTAGCAATCCTCAAACATTACTACTGAAGGAGTCTATTGATTTCCCCCACCAAAGGCATTCTGAAGATCGCAATTTCAGACCCAAGAAAATGGCAGAAACAACTAATACTGACAAAAGACCAATTTTATCTGTGGTTTGTTTCTTATTGTGCAGAAGGGAGCTCAATGGAACAATGGCAAAATACCCCACTGATGCAGGAAACCTTCACCAGTAGTCACTTCCAAGACCACCAACACGACTACTGCTAGCATGGCAGCCCTACCATTCCAAGTTTCAGCACTTTTTGTCCATCCCCACTCCCAGACTGTCACCGGCGGTGGGAGCTCACGGCGTTGGGAATCATATGCAGCCAGTAACTCTTCAACACTGCCCAGTGGAACTAGTGACTGCAAAAATGCCAATTTCCCAAAACATTCAGCACAAAAATACACCAAGCTTAACAACAAAGTGCAAGACATATGAGAGAAGGCAGGAGGACCTGACGAGCTTCAAGGTTGGAGACAGCCATTGCTCCTACATATGGTAGGCTCTCAATAACTGCATCTGCTAAATCGGAGATGAAGGTTGGTTCAGTTCCAAGGGCTGGAACACGGCCCCATTTCTCTATGCCAGATTCTAGGGCCAACTCTTTGTACTCTATATCAATTTCTTCTAAAGTTTCAATGTGCTCACTCACGAAGCTGCATGTAAGATGTACAAACTGACAGTAATGAATATCCTGCTTCATAAGATATAACTACACAGGCATCTTGCATATCTCAGAGTCAGGACTATGCAGTTTATTTAATTATGCTCGATTTCTCATACTTTTAATTTTTTTATTCTACCATGATGAATAGTTCCAAGAACCTCATGCGCATATTCTAACCTCTAAGATGATCCTACAAATTAAAGAGTTCAAGAGGAGTCGTAGACCTAATAGGAACAGCAAGCATTCTTTTCACACCCTTTTTGCCTAGCTCAATAATTGTGTCATCAGTGTATGGTTTCAACCATTCAACAGGTCCCACTCGGCTCTGGAAAAGCAAACACACAAACATGCTAAGCATTGGCAGGAGAAGAAGAAAACAAGAATGTAGAAATGGTTAAAATGAACTGTATTAAGTATATACTAAATTAAATGAAAATTTGAGAGGTCTGTTGGGAAAAACAATATCACGCGAACGGCAATTGTAATGCTTCAGCTTTTTCTGACTGCAAGTGGCATAAATGTGTCAGCTGCTTTGCATGATACTCGTGCATTTTCAATTTCTTCCATCAGAAACGGGCTCCATATACCCTCACTTTCTAGTACAGTGCAATACAGTAAATATTTTGTCCCAACTGATTTTGGATGTAGTGTGCACAAAAACAATTAATGAAACATTAATTACACATAAATACAAAAAATATTTTGTTACAAATGATTTTCTGGATGTGGTATGCATAGAAACAATTATTACAACAATTACACACTAAGTTCCACACTGATAATTGAGCAAAGAGATGTATCGAGAGATTTAATGTGTGCCTAGCTTAGTTAGGCAAAAAGTAGGCTAGTTCCAAGATCTCTAAGGAAATGGCAAAAAAGGTGATACAGCTTTTGGGGAAAACACCTTGCATGAAATTAAAAAGAAATTTAAAATGCCAATCTATAGACTAAAGAGGAGGATAATAACCCCTATCTCAAATCACATGTGCCCCAGTTCCAATCCTCCACTGAAGCAAGAGGATTACTTCTAACTCAAATTCAAACATACTCATCAAATCCCATGTTTATAATCTTCTCTAACAGCCCCATGTAAACTCATTCGAACGCCCATAGTCAAAGTCAAACCTTTGAATTCAAATTTAAATTAAAATTTTCAACCAACCTCGGCTAACCTACGAGGTTGGCCAACTTACCAACCAGCTTGCCCCCTGCAATCTGGGCAGCCCACATGCGTGGACACTCTTTGCTAGGGATGTAAACGGGAGCCGATTACCCGTTCTACCGTCCGCCCGATTAATAAACGGAACTAAACGGAAATAAAATATTATTATCTGTTTACCACTCTATCGTTTACCCGCTCTACCGTTTAATAAACGGACGGAAACGGAAATAGCTCTTCCGAACCCGTTTTACCCGTTTACCGTTTAAGTAAGGGTAATATTGTAAATTTATATATCTACTTAGTTTAACCATAAAATACTTATTTTTACATAAATAACCTTATTATATTTTTTTATCACTTATTATAAAATTTTGTAGAGTTGAAAAGTTTGGAGAGAATTTGAATATATTTATATATTTTGGTAATTATTAGAAGTCAATATATATTGACTTTAACTCATGGTCTCATAAAGAATCCTTAGTCATAGTCATAGACTCATAGTCATAAAGGACAAATCATATATTGTAAATTCATAATTAACTAAATAAGGTAGTATGAGTAATCTAAGATTAAAAAATTTATTTTTCTTACAAATGTCAGATTTTATACAAATGACAATTATTTTTATAAATGTAAACAATTGTCATACAAAAATAAACATATTATAATTCATAATAAAAATATTATAAAGATTAGCATAGTAATTAACAAATACACGAGATGATTTCATATTTTTTCAATTAGCTTACATAATTCAAATTTTTTGGCCCATAACATTTTACGTCATATACCCTAAATTCTTAATAAGTTATAAGTAATATCATTAATTTTAATTACTAGTTACTTACTTCTCTAATTAATTTTTGTTTTTCCCTCCCTCTCTAGTCTCTAGTCATTGACTCATTGCTCCCTCTCTAGTCCCTCTCTAGTCCCTAGTCAATTTTAAGTGTAGGAGACAATTTATATTTGTTTTTGATTTTTGTGTTATGTAACTTGTATTTTGAACTCTAGAAAAGTGTTGTATTTGACTGTTTATTAGTAATTTTCTTAATATTTCTTCTCTTTTTTGGCTTTTTTATGATTTATATATTTTTTTATTATTTACCCGTTTATTACCCGTTTATTACCCGATTACCCGGTTTTCCGGCGGGTAATAAACGGGTAAGAATTTCACGGAACTAAACAGATATGGACGGAAACTGGTAAGGGTTTCAAAAAAATAAACGGTAAACGGAAACCCATTACCCGTACCGTTTATTACCCGTTTACATCCCTACTCTTTGCCATGTGTGTGAGGCTCCTTGCCTGTGGATCCTAGTTTGGGCTGATTGCTTGCAGTGCTCCATTCTAGCAAGCGGAGCTTGACTTGTAGCGCCATGTGCTCCTACCCGCCCCATTCTACCAACCTAATTTATTGTGCACCTCTGCAAACCCGTCAATTCTTAAGCTATGCACCACCGCATCGTCAACTCCTTAGTTAAGCATGTGTCAGAGCTAATTGTTTGAATTTTTACACATTGTGTGGTTGCGCTTCCTGGCCGTGTATTATTCTCCTAAACCATAAGCAAACATCCTTGTCACATAGCTCTTTCGGTTGCCTGCTTTTCCTCCCAAGAACTTCCTCAGGTTGTTTTACTGCAGGAAAAAGATTGTACTCTGCTCCGATTTCTTCAGTTACGTGGTTAGTAAACTCTCCACACTCAAGTTTCATGTTCAAAAAAGAAAAAAAAAAAACAAAAAACAAAAAAAATAAAAAAATAAATCTCTTTTCTAATAGGAGGTCTGCAAGCATTTTTCCTCCGCGTAGTTGCCAATCTACCTCACCTTGGAATAGAAAAATGACCCTCGTTTATCCATTATCCTATTGTTCCAAAAGAGGGCATTACAGAAGTCTTATAAGCACAAAGAAAGTCCATGCCCAAAATTATATTTAATTCATCCAAACGAACAAGGGTAAGATCTACTTCACCAGCCTACTTCCCAACAAAAACTTAAATATGCTCAGCCACTCCAAGGACTGCTTTGGCTGTTTTGATTCAATTATAGTCTAATTCCAAACCAAATTCAATCTCTTTGTCACCTCCTCCGAGATTAAGCCATGGGTTGCTCAGGTACTACTACTACAGCTTTTGCCTTCCTGCCATTAAGCTTGTCAAAATTCTGGATGGGCCCGTTGGGCCCACATCTCCACATTGTAATGATACTGTCCACTTTGGGCCCAAGCCCACACGGTTTTGCTAATGGGTTTTACCCCAAAAGGCCTCATTACAATGGAGATGTGGGTTTCTTCTTTTATGCCCATGATTCTTCTCATATACTTTCAATGTGAGACTTAACAAAGCTCAATGTCAAGGTACAAACAAATCACATCTAGTCCTTACCCAATGCATTTTGATGCTTGGAAAGTATTCAACAACTCAACTGAACCAATCGCAGGCTCCATCTTCGTTTCCTCCATCCAATAACCTTCTCTCTTCAAATTATTTCCAGCATCTTCGTGGAACAATTTATAGCTTAGTGTTCCTCATTACAAATAAAACACCTAGATTTTTGTCTAGACATAGATAAGTAGAACATATCATCCTTTCAATTATTAGATTTCAGGGAAACTGAAGTAATTATCAACAACTCAACTGAACCAATCGCAGGCTCCATCTTCGTTTCCTCCATTCAATAACCTTCTCTCTTCAAATTATTTCCACATCTTTTTTATAGCTATTCCTCATTACAAATAAAGCACCTAGATTTTTGTCTAGACACCATCCTTTCAATTATTAGATTTCAGTACAACACATTTTCCCGTATGCCAACAGTACATTATCCCGGAATGTAAATGAGTTCAGGCTAATGTTACTTATGATACTTCATACTTGAAGAAAGTAGTAACATGGGTCGAGATATTAGGATTTTTCAAAATCTCGAAAGTGACTTATGAGCAGCAACCACTATAAAACATTAGTTAACATTTTGGGTACACTTTCTGGAAAATTATTATGCATAAGAAGAAAGCAAAAGAAGACAAATATGCACCTGATAAGCGAGTGTATATGCATTTGTTATCTTCCGCTTCTCCAATTCTTCCATAATCAGGTCAACGCACTCCTCCATCTCTGCTTTGTATGGATCACCAGCTTCTTCCACATAGGCAAGTGGAACTCCATGAGCACTGAAAAATATCATTACCTAATACACATTTTCGAGTTGGCAATTAAATAACCACAGCACTATGACCTTCTTGGAAAAAAATGATTTTTTGTAACAGGGTATTACTTCTTGAGGCAAATCAAACTTTTGTAACTCTTTCTCAACTAGATCTGCCATTGCCTTGATATATCCTTCACGTTGGTACCAAGAAGGTATAACTGTGTGTTGCATGTTCACAAGGTACTCATCCTCCCTAATTTTCCAAATAAAAACTAATGTCAAATTTTCATATAGAAGCAATAACAGCACAAAAGATTGGTAGGTAGGAAAAAATTTTAGCAGGATAGTGCATAATACATGTAAATCTGATTTGTATATCACAGGATTAAGACAGTGGTAAGATTCAGTACTTAAATATATTCTCCAATAACCGAAGGCTTGACCCACTGGTTGAAATTGAAAACTGAGGATAAAGTGGAAGCACAACAAGCTTTGTGATTCCATCCTTCTTAATCTGCATTGCAAGCAACAAATTTCAATAATGATAGATGATTAAACAAAAGGAAAAGTACAGTATTAAAGCTTCTACTCACAACCTGAAGCATGTGACAAACATAATTAAGAGAATATAACTGGTTGAAGACATGCTCCCAGTTGCTAGAACTACCACAACTAAAGTGAAGGTTGTATGAAAAATGTTGCAGATGTTTTTCTACTTGGTTAATTTTAGGTCAGGAAACCTAACTCACATTTGAAGCTCTGCCCAGTGCAGATTCCCAGTTCAACAATAGTTAATAGACCTTTATGATGAAGAAGAACTTCTGGATAGATACTGTTTTTGTAAAACTTAACCTGTTTTCTGATCATTACAAAAGAACATAATTGCCCCTCAACACAAACTCCCCATAATTACAACTCAGAATAAAGTAGAACGATATAACCTGTCAATGATGACATACATACTCCAATGGTAAAGGTGTCGAGGTACAATCTAATTAAGGGTAAAATGACCCAAAGGCCCATTAGTGTACAGTTAATCAATGTTAGTAACGTCACACCAAGGAATCTAAAGTAACTCTCATGAAAGCACAACTTACAAGATGGAGTATAAGATGCATCTTATGGAAGACAAGTCTTACAAGAAGAACACAGTGAAAAGTGAGAGGACTTTCTATTGTGATAGGCCATCTTTCATTAGAAAGTAGAGTTTGGTTTTACTTTAGTTATGATTATGATTGGAATGGAGGAAACATGCTCCCTTCCCTTTTTTCTTCTTTCCCTAATTTCTTTTTTTTTTTTTTTAAGAGAGTGATTTGAATTCATTCATGTATTTCCTTGTAAACTACAGTTCTCTCATTTTCTATGGCGGATCTTTCACTTCCATCTGGTCTAGTGTGACTCCTTCTCTTGCAAGCGTATCTGCTTCCCCATTGGCAGATCTAGGAATGTGTTCCCAAGTACAGGAAATATTTTGGCCAATAGCCCATATTTCCCTGAAATAAACTAGGAGTCTCCATGGTTGTTGAGACTCTTTTTTGCACCAGCGGATTACATTGAGGCAGTCCCCTTCAACTATTAGCGTGCCATGGAATTCCTCGCAGAAAATTTTCAGGCCTTGTAGCATTGTAACTGTTTCAGCTACTACTGAGTCAGTGTGGGGCAAAGGCCCTGCCGGGTTTGCCCATTATGATCCCTAAAAATCCCACCATAGCCAGCTGGCCCGGGATTTCCTCTGGAGGATCCATCCACATTGAGTTTTATATGGTCCCATGGGGGGTGTGTCCATTGTGTAATTCGGGCTTCCTTCTGGGCAGAATGGAGCTTTACTATGCAGTCCCATGAAGCTCGAAAACTCATGCCATTTAAGTCATGGAATTCTGTTAGGGAGTGAAGCCATTGTATAACTCTCCTTAGTATGATTTCCTTTAGCTGATTGGCTTCAATTTCTTTGGTCTGGAATATGCGGTTGTTTCTTTCCTCCCAAAGACACCATGGAATGAAGGAGATGCAAGCTCCCAACATTGTTTTACCTTTGTCAGTTAACTTAAGGTGTCTCCATTGTTCAATAATCTCTGGTAAGGTATGGATATTAGGGGTTAAGTTGTGAAATCTGAACATGGCCCAGAAGTGTAACCAGATTTGCTGTGCGAAAGGACATTGCACCAGTACATGATCACATGATTCGGTGCTGACATTGCATAGCACACAAGCGGTCGAAGGGATATTCATCCCCCTTCTAGTAAGATTTTCTCTAGTTAGTAACTTCTGGTGCAAAGCAGTCCACATAAAGAACTGAACTTTTGGGGGGCAGGGCATTTTCCACGCCCATCTAGCGTGGTGTGTGGCATTTTGCTCCAAGTTTTCCAAGGCCAGGTATGTGTCCTTCACCGTGAATTCCCCTTTGGAGCTGTGTTTCCATATGAGCATGTCCTCACTATGGATATCAAAATAATGTTTCAGAAGGAGATGATCCAGGCGGGACAAATCAGATGCTTCGTTGTCCCTCAATTCCCTTCTGAAATGGTTGCTCCAGTCAATACTATTCCCAATCTTGCACTGTAATAGATCATGTATCTTGCAATTCATGTTTCTGGCTACTCTGTGCAAGCTTGGGAAGGATATACGAAGGGGTCTATCTTCTAACCAGCTGTCATTCCAGAATTCTGTTCTGTTTCCATTTCCTGGAAGGAACCTGATCATTTCTCTAAAGGTCCCCCAATATTTGTGAAGTTGCTTCCATATTGGTGATAAGGAGTATCGCGGGTGCCATCCCAATATCCATTCTGAATTTTGGTTTGCCATTTTTGAACGTAGAAGCGAGGACCAGAGTGGTGGATTATCTTGGTTTAGTCGCCAACACCATTTCAATAGGAGAGCCTGGTTATATGATTTGATTCTTCTAATCCCCAGCCCTCCTATGTTTTTTGGTCTGCATACTTCATTCCAATTAACTTGGTGGAATTTAAAATCAGTGGAGGTGCCCTTCCATAGGAACTGTCTCATGATTTTTTCCATTTCATCCGCTCTACTTTTAGGGCATGGAAGGAAGGATAGCATGTAGGATGGGATCCCCATTAAGCAGGACTGTAGTAGCACTAATCTTCCTGCTTTTGACAGTTGCCTACCCTTCCACGATGAGAGTCTACTTCTCAGTTTTTCAATAGTGGGATCCCAGAGTTTCTTATTGATTCTCCCTTGAATTACTGGTAAACCCAAGTGAGTAAATGGGAATTTCTCCTCTCTACATCCCAGAACTGCAGCAGCCTCATTTATAAAATCTGTAGGGATATTAATGCCCATGAGGGAGGATTTCCTCCAATTGATTTTTTGTCCAGTGGATATTTCCATTAACGACAGACCAGCCTTGAGGTTCTGTATTTGCTGTATACACCCTTCGTAGAAAATCATCATGTCGTCCGCAAATTGGACAATCGGTGTATATCCTTCTTGAAAAGGATTTACCAGCCATCCTGTTTCCACTAGTTGCCTGAAAAAGGCAGTCATCTGTCTTATACCTCTTGAGCTCTTAAAGTATCCAAAGAGTCCACCATTGATAGAAATTGAGAATTTAGCTGATGACACGCATGAGTAGATCCATCTCCTCCATCTGATACCGAATCCCATGGCTTTCATTACCAAATCAAGGTGTCTCCAATTTACTCTTTCAAAAGCTTTCTCTAGGTCTAGCTTTAAGAGGAAGACTGTTTTTTTTTCCTTAGTAAACTTATCTACGGCCTCATGGACGAACATAGCTGAGTCGAGGATTTCTCTCGATTGAATAAAGGCGCTCTGCTCCTTACTAATTACATGCCCAATCACATTTTTCAGTCGCTTTGCTAGCACCCTTGAAATGATTTTGTATACCCCCGAAACAAGGCTTATCGGTCTGTAATCCTTACCTGTTCTGTGCCTTCTTTTTTAGGTATCAAGGCGATGATAGAGGCACCGATTGATTGGTGAGATATGCCATTCTCGTAGAAATCATCAAACAACTTGATGAAGTCCCCAGCCATGAATTCCCATGCTTCTCTGAAAAATTCTCCATTGTAGCCATCCGGTCTCGGGGCCTTGTCTTTTGGCATGGAAATAACTGCTTGTCTTACTTCATCCACGGAGAATGGGGCTTCAAGATTTGAAGTCTGCTCCATGGACAAGGTATGGAACATTAATCCTCCGATGCATGGTCTGCAGCCCTCATCTTTGTACAACTCAGTAAAATAGGCTAGAATATTCTCGATGATCCTCTCCTTGTCCGAAATGAATTCCCAGTTTATTCTCATGGAAGTGATTCTATTAATTCTTCGTCTATGCGAGGCCACTTTATGGAAAAAGGCCGAGTTAGAGTCGCACTCTTTGAGCCATTTGTATCTTGCTCTTTGTTTCCAGAAGATGTTGTCTCCATAGATGATCTGTCCCAAGAGGTTAGAAGAGGATCTTCTATCTGCTTGCTCCTCAACTGTTAGGAGTCTATCCTCCTCAATACTATAGAAGCCATCAATTTGGATATTGAGCAATCTTTTTTGTGCCTCCTCAATTGCCTTTTTCTGTCTTGCCCATGAGATAATTTTGCCTTTTAAGAATTTTAATTTGCTTGGGATTAGGCCCTGTCCCCTTTGGCTGTGACTGACATTCCACCATGGCTGTAGTTTCTGCTTGAAGGATTCATTATTCAGCCAAGTGTTTTCTATTCTAAAAGGTTTTTTCCCCCATCTACACATATTTGTGTCTAGGAGTATTGGCCAATGGTCTGACACGACTTTCCCTATCACCCTTGCCATAGAGTCTCTATACAGCCCTAGCCAATCAGGAGAAGCTAGAAATCTGTCTAATTTGGATAGGGTCGGCTGCTCTTGTCTGTTACTCCACGTATATCTTTTTCCAGTAGTGGGTATCTCTTCTAGGCAGAATTCATCTATTAGTTCATTGAATTTTCTCATTGTTGTAGTGATTGATTGTGATGGGGGCTTTTTCTCATTGCGGAAGCGAATTGCATTAAAGTCCCCTGCAAGCAGCCATGGCCCGGTCCATCTGCTCATGAGGTCCCCCAATTCCTCCCAAAACTGGTTGCGGTTGTGATATGCACTCGGTCCATAAATTCCTCCCAAGTTCCATACACATTTCTGCACTTTATCTTTAATTCTTAAGCCTAGACTAAAGGCTCCAAATTCAGACTCTTCTAGTTCAACTGAATTAGCATCCCAAAAGATTAAAATCCCTCCGGAGGATCCAATTGCATCTACTGATTTCCATTGAGAGTTGACAAAAGGTGAGATGTCATACAATGTTGTATTGATTACATTTGATATTTTTTATTCAAGCAAAATTACAACATTGGCTCCACTTCCTTTCAAAATACTTTTGACATTGGCTTTTTTTTGGGGTCCGCCTAACCCTCTCACATTCCATGATAGGATCTTCATCTAATGGCGACCGTAACTCCTACGGACTCCCCGGCGAGGGTATCCTCCTCTGCCTCTTGGAGCATTCACTTGCTGACTTTCGGATGCTGCAATCCTTTCCAATCAAAATTCTTCCATGATCTGGGCAACTCGAACAATGAGTCCCCAATCCTCATCCGTTCTGCGCCCAGCATTCGAACCCATGCTTTCTATCCAAGACCTTACAGCAGGGTCAGACGCAGCAGTAAGTGGGGCTAACTCCGAAGTGTAATGGATGTGCACCCGGGCTCGATTGCGTTGATAGTTCTGAGGGGTCCTGTGGAAGTTCCTGCCAAGAGGCAGTATTGGAACACGCACGGTGTTCCACTCAAAGTTTTCCTCAACTTCTTCCTCTTCATAGTCTTCGGCTTGCTCTCTGGGAGACTAAGTTGGAGAGGGGGAACAGTGATATTGCTGTTGGGAGTACTGTGGAGGAGGTGGCGGGAGAGAGGGCTGGCTGTTTAGAGGTCTTCGCCTGTCCGAGGATGTTGTGTCCTCTCTCTCACGTTCGGTGGAGTAAACAACAGGAAAGCGACGGGAAGGGGCCGGATGTTGGGAAGAGGTTGGGTGACGGGAACGACGGTGGTAGGTTCAAATGGGGGGTGCCATTTCGCTCGAGGCTAGTAAGCTTCTGCTCCGGTTGTGCTCTTCCCTCCTGCGATGCGGAATAAGTAAAGGGGGGCGGGTATTTGGAGTTAAAGCCGGACGCCGTTCATTTATCCCCTCCCCTGCGGCTAACTCCAGCGACTGCTGGTTAAGAAGGATTTCGAATCGATTTTGAGTAGGTAGGTCAAAGATCAGGAGATCTCTTGTCTGCTCCATTATTTCATTCCTTTCGTCTTCCCTTCCTTCTGGACTTCCTTCCCTTCTCGCAGAGTCCCAAGGAATGGGACGTTGCGCAGGAGGTAGGGGAAAATTAAAACTCGGGGGACTTACCTCTATCGCCCTGTCGTCAGTGCCTTGCTCGACGGTTCTGATTACCGTCTGGTCTAGTGGGCCCGTATTGCTTATCCTCCATTGATCTAAAGAGTCATCGGGGACTCTTTCTATCAAGTTTTGAGCTGACTCGTCCCGTGTCGGCGTAACTCGCTCCTGCCCGAGTTCATGTCCGAGTTCCGGTCCGGTCTCCTGACCAGGTTCCTGCCTGGTCAACAGCCCGAGTCCCTGCCCCGTGGAACCTAGTCTCTCTGTTACTGTTTCCTTCTCCGGTTCCAGCATCTCATTGCTATTTTCTGGCACGACAATTAGGGTTATTTGGGTTTTATTAACCCAGAGTTTCTCTACTCCGCCAATAGGCCAGTTGTTCTCAAACTGGATGAGGCCCCTTGCCACGTGCATCGAATCTCTCAATTTGGTCTTCTCATCTAGCTTGAGAAGCCTTCCGTACCTGTTGAAGATTATCTCTAAAACTTCATCGTCCCAAAGTTGTATGGGGATCCCATGGATTTGTATCCATAGTTTTCCTTTTGGTTGATCCGTAGGTCTCCATGGTCTCATTTCGGTTTCTGGAACTGAGTTTAACTGAGTTTATTTCCCCAATTTCTCATCCGACATCGAGTTGTTGGAATTTAGCAATCTTTTCTATTGCCGTCCGAGGGATTCCAGTGGTTCCCCAAATTAGATGCGTTCTTTCATCCAGCATCGAGATTGTTGGGCTGACGGCATGGTTTAGGGTGGATTTCAGGTTTTCTTTGATCTTTTCTATTGCCGTCTGAGGGATTCCAAAATAACGCTTTTCACCAATCATCTTCCAATCCCGTCTCATCTCTTTTTGAGGAGGTAGGGCCTGGACATTTCTGGTTTGTGTTCCGTTGCTTCAATTTCATCCGCTTCTTCCTCTTCGCAATTTCTGGCGGTGTGTTCGCGAAGTCGCTGCCGGTCGCACTTTTGGAGTCGCATGAGCCAGTCCACATTTTATCTACTTCTTTCCCTAATTTCTTCCAACCTTAGTTTGGTGATTCTTATTTGATTTCTCATTATTTGAGGCTTTTTCTCACCACAGATTGAAACCCATAGCCAAAAAGCCGATGCCTATTGGAGAAACCCAAATTCCGATGAGCATTTCGCAAAGTACTCTATGTTGAGCCAGCTCGGGGCTCGAACTTTCCACGAGCTCGAGCTCAAACTCTACTTGAGGTTCCAGGTCGAGATCGAGCTCGAGCTTATATAGGGGTTTCTCGAACCGAGCCAAACCCGAACCTATGTGGATTTGAGCTTGGTTCAGGTTGATTCTACCCCTAATATAGAGCTCCCCAGATCGTTGGACTGAAAGTACTGAGCAAGATACCGTCTAGAGATGTAAACCAAACTCAGCTAACAAAGACATGGACTTTGTTTCACCCAATAAATGGTCTTTTAGAAGAGAGAAGCCTTTGAAGACTCCCTTCACTATATGCAGGTAATTGTTCCATATAGACCTCTAGTAGGTCAAGATCCAAACAATGGTCAGATGCTCTATTAAGGAAAATTATCAAAAAATTTATTCCATAAGTCCTTGTATGCGACCAACCGAGTACAATCGCTCTAGGAGACAAGCAGCATCCAAGTACCACATGCAAGAAGAGGAGAACTCATTTCCTCATCCAAATCCTGTTTCATCTATGGAGATGATAGAGCATCCAAGGCATGCACGAAAATGACAATACTAGACAAGGAGAAGGCAAACTGAACCAATAGAGGAAGAGATTAAAGGAAACAAAGTATGACAAATGATGAAAGTTACCAAAGATTAAAAGATTAAGAACTAGAGATCTGCATAGATAGTGGATGAGTAATTGGGCACCGAAGGCTGGTCAATCATAAGAGACACTGGGGGAACAGGTGTGCAGTGATGCTGATGTTGATAAACCTGCAAAGGATGTATAGGTGGTGGTGGAGAAGATGGAGAGGAGGATGCTAGTATAAGAACATCATCAGCAAGGACATCCAACATGAACAGAGATATAATAAAGAATAATGCTAGTTGCACTTAGCCCACGCACCTATCTCACACACTTGTTAATCTAAATCATTGATGCCTAGGGTTGATCCTCTAGAAAATAGGATTTTATAAAAAAATATATATTTTTAAGGGCTTAGATTAACATGTACGTCGTATAGGTGCGTCCGCTAGGTGCGTCTAGCATTGCTCTATAATAAATAGACAAGCCAAGCTGTGCAGAGAGAGATGAGACAAGAAAAAGACTAATAATTAGGAGAATGCTCAAAAATCTCACATGAACAGATATACATCTTCTGAGCTACAGAATAATGACATCAATACCACTTTTGTGTTCGAGGATATCCTAGCAAAATGTACTTCTTAACTTGAGGAGAACCTAAAGAAACCACATTATCAACAAAATAGACTGAACCAAAGGCTTTGGGAGTTACGGAAAGAAGCAATAAGTAGGTTTTAACACCTCGAAAGAAACTTGTCTTTTAACATCCACAACAGCGGACAAACCCAAAAACATCCTAGGGAATTTGCAGACTTCAGAAAGGGACCAGAAATATTATTTGAACCTTCAGATTCCAATCTTCCGTTTAATACCATGTAAAGCAGCTTCTGCGAAGAAATGAGAGAAAAGTAGAGAGGAATGAAGCAAAGAACTGCCGTAGAAAGGGCAGAACTAGTTAAGCGTCGAATGTGATCCTTAACCCTACAAAACTTGCATATGTAACCTTTATATAAGGGTAAATGGCTAGAATGATCAACAAAAGTTAAAAAAAAAAAAAAAAAATACATCAGAAAGTTGTGTTTATTGATATAAAAGATGATACAAAGAATCAGCCCTTTGGGCAGTTATGAAGATGTTGCTATGCACCCCTTGCAACGGCTTCCAAGCATAATACATGAGACATGAAATTACAAAATGAGATGCCTAGATACACCGCCTAATCCTTTCCTTTCCAAATAACCCATGGGACAAAGCCTACACAACATTTAAACATGGTCTTCCCTTTCTCCCCCAATTTTAATGAGTTGGCCAATGATGCAAGACCAATCAAGTTTAATGGTAAGGCAAAGTCCATTCCGAATAGGGTAAGAAGAGACATCCAGATCTTCCAGCTATATGAACAGTGAATTAAAACATGATTAACTGTCTCCCCCACTCAGTTTGATGCAAGACCAAACAAGTATAAGGGGCAGGCATTCGAACAGGTGAAAGACATCAATGTGCATTCCCTCCTCGGTTTGGCATAAAGGGCAGGCAAGAAGAATCCCTAGCGGGAAGCCTTTCCCTCATACCACACCAACCAAAGAAGTGCTGCCTCCTTGGGCAAGAGAGCGACCAAGCAATGGCTATCGGATGGTTGTTCCCACCATTATCAGCAAAGCAAGAGAATGAGCAATATAAGTGCCTTTTGGGTTATGACTCAAAATCATTCATCTTCAGTATCTCGCTTGAGGCAAACATCATTAAGCACCCCAAGAAATTCTGAAATTTCAAGAGCCTCATCATCGTTCAAGGTCTTCCTTAGAAGGGAAACCCAATTAACATCCCTGAATTGCCTGTTTGGAGCAATATCAGAAATGAAACATGACTGATCCCTAGCCAAAAGAAATAGTCTCGGAAAGCGTGATGCCAAGGGGGAATCCCCTACCCATAAATCAGTCCAAAAACGAATTTTATTACATCTTCCCAAGTGAAAAGAGATATTTTGAAAGAATAATGGAATAAGTTTAATAATCCTTCTCCAATTCGGTGATAGACCCCTAGCCCCTGAACCATCAAGCCACCAGCCTGTAACTCTTCTCCAAAATAAGATCCCAAGAACATGATCAAACTAGGTTTAATTTAAATTGCGTGAAACTAATCACTTGAATAGGAAAACCGATCGAAATAACCCTGTTCCACGTTTTTCAACAACGGTGATAGTCATTTCCAGAAATGAACTTATCGACTAGATAGAATCACACATGATAAGGATCTGTTATAAGCAATTGAATGCTCATAGGCATGTCGGTCACCAGAAACATAAAAACAAATTTGCAACACCAAAGTTATTAAGATTGTAAGTGAAAGCAAAGTTTCCTAGTTGAAGATAATAATATATTAATCTAAAATCAAGTATAAGGAAAAAATGATTAATTGAAACAGAGTCGGAAGGAGAGACCAAAAAGCAAGAAAAGTATTAAAGTGGGAAAAAGTCTCACATTGACAAAGATTTAGCAATGATATCGGATTATAAGGTTGGGCAATAGGCCTCCTAAGTGGCTAGTCATTTTGGGATGGAACCGGGATCAATCTTTAACATGGTATCAGAGCCACGTGCATGGGTTACACCCACTTATCTCCCTTGTTTGTTTGTGGGCTGGACCCAATTTGTTTGTGGGAACCAAAAGGTGAGACCCAATCTGTTTGTGGGCTCCATAAGGTGAGACCCAATTTGTTTGTGGGCTTTATAAGGTGAGACCCAATTTGTTTGTGGACTTAAAAAATATGAGGCCCAGTTTGTTCACATCTCATGCTTGTTATGTGTAAGTCTGTCCTGGAAGTGAGGGGGAGTGTTAAAGTGTGAAAAAGTCCCACATTGACAAAAATTAAGCAATGATATCGGATTAAGTGGCTAGTCATTTTGATATGGAACCGGGCTCAATCTTAACAAAAAGGTGATGAAAAAGGATCGAAAAGAGTGAGAAACATGATTAAATAAAACTGACGTAGTGTTGCAATCTCATACAAGAGCATTAAATACTGGTTGGAAGTTAATAAACTACCCAAGTTAAAAGGAATTGCATAAATTAATTATATCAGAAAGTAGAAAATTTGAAAACCAAATTGAAGTCAATTACAATCAACATACTTCATCCGAAAAATTGAAGCTGTGTATAAATCATCAGTGTAATATTCTCCTTTAAATCAAGTTGGAGATATTTTGTAATTCCAAAGGCAAGCATTCTCATAAAAATGTGTACTAGCTACCTGCTCGATTGCTTCCTCAGTAAAAGGATGCCAATAACGCATCCCAACATAAACCTTTGCAGGAACATCCTTTACCCAAAGTGACTTCCTCAGCTCTTCAGCCTACAACAGTAACAAAAAAATTAAAGCCCAGGAACAAACCTACAGCCTACAACAGTGAGTAAATTAAAGCCCAGGAACAAGCCTATGTTTCAGTTGTTCATGAATTGTAAAAGATTATATGTTGTAAAAGGTAGGGTCATATAGCAGGTTTGTGAAGTATTTTATTTTAAGGAAAGCGCTTTTATTAATGCACACAAGAACAATACAGAACAGCACAAAGTAAGCGGGTGGCGGTAGAATAATGGAAGTTCCAACTCCCAAGTCCATTTTTTGATGGGTACAGTTAACATGCTCTCTGATGTTGCTACTGAAAGAGCAAAGGTACTGAAAAAGTACTCTAGGAGTTTTTCTCCATTAACTTTAAAAAAAAAAAGGAGTTCTTCTCCATTAACTTCAAAAAAAGGAGTTTTTCTCCATTAGAAAAGTTCTAAGAAGGATCCAACTTTCTCATCAATCGATAAAGGATTGTGCATATGAGTGATAATCTCTTCATCCAATCTGTAGATTTCAAAGAGCCCATTCTTGTAAAGGCAAAATATCATTGAAACACAAAATAACAAATGGGCAAAATTATCTATCCCTGTATTATTAAAATAACATAACCCGATGCAATCATTCTCTCTGCCCTTTTTTCTAAATTTACTACTCAAAAGAGGCTTTTCAAAATTATTGCTATACCTCACAAACACATGACCCAAATAATGCTAACTTTATGCAAGTTATACATGTTTTGGATTATCAACCCAGCAGGTTGACCCGTGATGTGGCCAGGTTGTCCTGGATTTTGATAGAGCCGGTTCAGGTTCAAGCTCCTCTTCTATTTTGCAGTGAGCCACCTCTAATCCGTCTGAGAATGGATGAATTCAATGGTCAAACCAACCCAGGTTTTGATGAAACTGCGTCCAAACCAGATCCAGGGCCAGCAAACTCTAGTGCATATAATATATCTAATTATAAATGAATTAGTGATGTATATGTTTTTTTGTGAAATTCATAACTCCACTTACAGGGGGTTAGTGCATAGAGAATATGATGTTCAGAGGGAATTCGTTGTCATAGACATTAAAGTCCCTGAAAGTGGAATCTCTGAGAAAACTTTTTCTTGTTAGTCGTAGACATTTTTTTTTCTGAAAATTGTTATTTCATTTCATTCAAGAAAGAATTGCAACCCAAATGTTACAATAATCTAAGGAGTCCAAAGAATGAGTTGCTGCTTATTAACCCTTTTTTTGCTAACTCATCAGCTCTACCATTAGTGTTTCTAAATACATGATTCTCAATGTTAGTCGTAGACATTGAGAATTTAAATTTTTCTGTTAGTTTAAAACATTAAGAATTTAGGAGACATTGTTATACGGAGAAAGACAATAAATTTCAGTCAATTATAAATATTTATTTTACTTCTATAATTTGTATTTCTCACATAAAAAATAAAAGAGATATAAAAATATTTTATTTAATTAAATTAAGGTTAAATTATACGTATAAAAGTTGTATTGTTTAAAAAAAAGTGAAACTAAATATATTATATAAAAAATCAAATCAAATATGTATACATACAAAAACTCAATAAAACAATAAATAAAAACGTACAATTCAAATATTATTACTAGAGTCTTCCCACATTTAATTGGCCATCTAGTCACAAAATTGTTCTCTAATACATTGTTCCACTTGAGATTGAGCTATTATGAGAACCAAATGGCTTTAGCTTGTTAAATTCAATTGAACTCCAAATTTTTTCTATAAATTATGGTTGTAGAGTGTTAAGCGAATTGAACAGATTTAATACTTTTCCATTATCTCTGACAAAAATTGAAATGTTGTCACTAAACCCACCATAAAATCAGGAAAGAGACGAATGCAATTGAACTTTAACATAATTTTGATTTTTCAGTGTGTTTAGTAAGCTTTCTAGAGTCCAAAAGCTCCCCTTTAGATGAAAGAGCAGCTCTTTAAATAGAAAGCATGTTTATTTCGAGAAGTCCTCAATCAAAGAGCTCAAAAACAGAGTTTTTCCAAAGAGGATTTGTCAAACAATTGTCTCGAGAAGTCCACAATCGAATAGCTTAGTCAAATGCTACCTTTAAGTTATGTCTAAAAATCAATGCAACTCCACAGCGCACTATGACTTCTGTATCAAATTATGAAGTGCTGCAGTACATAACGTACTTCGAGGTAACTGCTCTGCACAGTGGACTTACAAGTTACAGAGACTTTTTGTTCATCGTTCATATGCTGTTTGACAGAGTCTGGAAAGTCTTTAATCCTAGTTGAACTAGGATTTGACGTGGCTGTTATTTTCAAATTGAAAAAGAGATTGTCATTCACTGAAACTTCTATTATTTTCGATTGAAAAAGAGAGAGAATGAGAGAAGGTAATAAGGGGAGAAGCTGAGAAGAGGAGAAGCGTAGCGGAGAAGGGGAGAAGCAGAGAAGGAGAGAAGCGGATAAGGGGAGAAGCGCAGAAGAGGAGAAGCGGAGAAGGGGAGAAGCGGAGAAGGGGAGAAGGGGAGAAGGGAGAAGGGGAGAAGCAGAGAAGGGGAGAGAGAAAAAAGACAGAGAAGCAGAGAGAGAAGAAGAGGAGAAGGAGAGAAGCAGAGAGAGAAACAATGAGGAAAAGAGAGAAGCAGAGAAACAATGAGGAAAAGAGAGAAGCGGAGAAGCAAAGAGAGAAACAATGAGGAAAAGAGAGAAGTGGAGAGAGAAAGAAACGTGAGAGAAAAAGAGAAGCAAAGAGAGACAGAGAAGAGCAAAGAGAGAGAGAAGAGCAAAGAGAGACAGAGAAGAGCGAAGAGAGACAGAGAAGAGCAAAGAGAAAAAGAGAAGCAAAGAGAGAAGATGAGAGAAAAGCAGAATCGAAAAAAGACAGAGGAGCAAAGAGAGAAGGACGAGTTATCGTAATGCGTTGAGCTGTTCTTTCGGCAGGGAGAATTCGAGGGAGTTGAGAATTCCACCCTTGGGAGTTAGACATGGAATTCTCAACGGGTGGACGAATTTACACTAGATAGGGGATTTTGAAGTCTCTCCGATTTTGGGGAGAAATCAGAGACCCAGGCGTTAGTGGATGGACTAACGGGAAAAAGAGCCAATTTCTGGGACATTGGTGTCCCTGAAAGTGAAATCTCTTACGACTAAGCCCCCGTTATAGTGCTAATTGGGTGAACCATGGCACTAACTTGATCACAAAATTACAAAACCAACTGTTGAAATCAACATTCCAAGTATCGAATGTCTACAGTTTTAAACCTTTTGGTAAAGAGATCTGATATCTTCCAACTACTCAATAACTCAGCATGCTCATAAGGGCAATAAATATGAACTTAGAGGGTGGATTGCAACTTGTCAAATGCAGGTACTGGTGGGAGATTGGAGAAAAGGATGAGATGATAGATATATGATGAGAGTAAAGTAGAGCTAATAATTCTCAAAATCTGAGTTATTCACAATAATCTTGTTAATCTTCCTTTCATATGTAGATTGAGGGCCCATGTCTTACTAGTTTAACCTCTTAACATAATTGTCGCTACCAAGAAAAAAGAGCCACTAGTCGCTCTCAACTAATGAATGCAATTCATGAATTATAAATTATCATGTAGAACGAAATTTGACAAAAAAAAAATTTTTTATCTTTAAGATCAACCACACCTGTGCTTCAGTCATCTTCCGAAGAGGAGAACCACCACCAATGGAAGCATAACCTTCTTTACTCTTGGGTGCTCTCAGCACAGAGATAAACTGTGCGAAAGGCTTCTGAAGGAAACGAAACATCCTTGGTAGACGAATAATGTCCTGTCAAGGTTTGCAACGGGCATGAATCAAGAATCAATAGAAATCATAAAGAACATAGAGCAAGAAAAGAACACTCTGCTGCTCGTCTAATGTGCTAAACAAGTTTGGCATGTCTGTAGCAGCCTAATGACAATGATAACAGTGAACAATGGATTGCACTGAACATGCTTTATCATAATGCAGAAAGCTCACTCCTTTCCATGACAACTTCGCAGGTAAAGCCCTCAGAGTTTGTTCAGATTCTGAATAAAAAAATGAGTATCTACATCGACAGCTAGTAAAAGTCAAACAAAGGTTACAAAAATGCAATTACACATCCAAGGTAAACTTGCTTCAACTTTAATCGCATAGAAAGAATTGTCAATAACAAAAATAAATCATCAAACATACTAAACAGAAGTCTTTGAGGCAACCCAGTAAAAACAAGGTAAACAGAAGAGCCTTGTGATGTTGCAGTTAAGAGAACAAAAGTTAGAAATAAATTAAAAAAGCAGAGATCACTTACCGGGTCTGCAAAAAGATTAAACAGAAAAGGCTGAACATCCTCTAAAGTTTCAGGACCTCCAAGATTAAGCAGCAAAACACCCACCTTTTCCTCTCCAACAAAAATTTTATTGGATTCCTGAATTTCAGAGGCCACAAGTGTGCCTGATGGCAAACGGAGATTTTTAAGTGGTCGCTTCCAACCTGCTGAAGATGGCTCAAGCCATCGAGGATGCGGTCCAGCAAATATATGGCTCTTTGACAAACATGACTCACTCTGACCTATGATGTGAGATCTGCAGTACGTAATATACGATTGTGTGTGAAGTTGTTCTTTGGAAGTAAGTTGCGATGAATAAGTAAACAATGAACCAAAGGTGAAGAACATTTTAGAAAGATAAAATATCATATTGCAGCATCAAAAGACTGGCATCTTCCTTAATAACAGAGACGAAAATTTTAATTATGCAACTCTAATTAAGAATAAAACATGACAGAACCTCCCTATTAAAAAGAAAGTAAAAACATATGGAGACAAAGCTAATCACATATAACATTCTTTGTAGAAGAACACAAGAAATAAAATAAAATAAAATAAATAGATATAAGCAAAGCTAAAAAGATGGGCCTCTACCCAAATTGTCTACTAGTAGAACCATAGAGAAGGTTCATATGAGAGGTGTGTTAAAGAAAATTTCAACATGGATCAAAAAGTAGAAAGATCATAGATCTTTTTAAGCAAAAAAGAGATTTTCTAACTTCACCAGTCATTTTATGATAGACCTTAGACCTAAAATTTATCTATAACATCTGCACGAAATCCCTCATTGTAAAAAAAAAAAATGGAAGAAGAAAAGAAAAATTATACTAAAGATGAAACATAACATGAATACATGATATATAATTTGGTTCCCTGACCCCATCTTTTCTTTTCACAACATTTTGATATACATAATCCAGTCAACAAGTGCAGATCAACCTGTTCAGTAGGATAGTGCTCAAAAAGATAACTTGATATGTAAATTACATGATTCATTGATAATACAACGTAAGAATATTTTTAAATCTTTTATTCGCAAATAATTTTATTGTGAAAAGAAGAAGCGAATGTTTTCCTAATTTGTGAAGATCAAAAATTTTTATTTGCTTTGTCTTTTATCGGTTGAACTTATTAAAACATACACAGAGTGAAACAAAATCTGGAATATGAAGCACAGGCTAAAAATTTATGTTGGAAATTAACCAACACTTGTTGTGCCTTTATTACAAAAAAAAAAAAAAAAAAAAAAAAAAATACATGTTGTATCATTTAATAAGATTTTCAGAACAAAATAGATACCTGAATGACAAAGAAGCTTGTGAAGTAACAGTTGTAGCGCTTAACTCTATGCTCCCTATTTCAATGGCACCCCGGGTACTAGCTTGATGAGATGAAGAAAGTCGTTCCCCTGTCATTTATGGGAAATTAGACACTGTGTGCATGAAATACACTGCTGTAGTTGAAAATGGAGTAATAACAAAGATGACATCTATGACGCAATGAGATCCAAATATGCAAAATTTTCACTGATCGGAGCATTAGGACTAGAAGCAACCATAGAAGTAGTACACTGCAAACTAGAAGACAAGCCCAGAAATTTTATGACCATCACTATGTAAAATAAAAACTAAAAAAAAAAAAAAACAATCTCATAAGTATTGAGGACCATTAAAATCTAGCGATAAACATTATTTTTTCGAAAACCCACAAAGACGGGAACAAAGAAAATTTGAAAAATGTTACGAACTGGGTACTCAGAAGAGAAAAAGGATAAACAAAAAACAGCTTACATTGGGAAGCGGGGGATGGCAGAGAAAGCGCGAGCACTTCTACTCCCATTGTTTCTTCACTAATTCCAAATTTTCTACCGTCGAAAGATTTAGAGCATTGGCTGCGGAAAAGCAAACGAGTAGAACAGAAGCGGCGGAGGTGGAGTACAAGTAGCTCAGGTATGTTCTTCCTTTCAACAGTGTCTAGTGACTTTCATAGAGGTAGGTGCCCACAATTATAGACAGAATTTAAGAGCCCGTAGGAAAAATGATCAGCAACGGTTGGTGAGCCTTTTCTGGGCCAGTTTATTTTCCTCAACGGATTAGATATGAAAATGAGAATAGCTTTTCCAGCCCTGTTTTTTAGTGATTTTTCGTTTTTATGATTTATGGTTTTCTCTCAAGTCAAAATACGGAACTTGGGAAAACTTTGGGGTCTCGGCTTACACGCGGAGTTTCGTCGTCCGCAAACTGCACAACTTTGCTATAAAAAAATCCAAACCAGCTGCAAATATCAGACAGCATTCGGTAACGCACCGTAACGCCGTGCCCTCGTGCCACAGCTTAACGTGGAACCTGCTGAACATGTAAAGTTGCAGCTTTTTATTTTGGCTACGGTGATAAAATTTCTTTAGAATCTTTTTCTCCATGTTTTCCCTTCTTTGGGCAATGTTTTTTGAGCTTATCCTATCTTCACAAATCCCGAGCAATCCAAGATACTAACTTGATTAACTCATCGCATGATTCGCATCAGTTTTAATAATCAAAGCTTCACATTATATGCATTTTATGCTGCAGATGATGCAAATGAGAAGTTTATTTTCAAGGCAAGCGTTATGCTGGAATGCATGGAAACCGTCATGACGAAATAGAAATAAAGGGAAGAAAAAAAAGGAGGATGAAAGAACGGAAGAAGAAAGACAGTTAAGGTTTAATCTAACCTACTTTTCTATTGGGCTAGACACTTTATCTATATAAATCAAGTCCATGAATTGTTAGATAGTCATTCAAATAGACTCACACATTAATCTCAAATGAACTCTTAAAAATCATTAACTTCTGAATCCCACTAAACCCCAAAAAAGCACGTTAGATGCTCATCAACCCACTACACAACATTTTATTTCTAAATGAATACTGCCCTCAAGGCTTTAAATAATAACGAAGCAAGATACCCAGCAATCATCTATAGCATGTGGTTGTTGTTTTGTAATTAGTCCTTGTCAGTAATGTGGAAAACACTGGGCTGTCAAACCAGCATGTTGGTGACATCTATGTGAAGCGAAAAAACAGTTATTACAACTTGTGGTAAAGGTAATTTGAGTGTGGATAACAACACAAATAGGCAGTAATGAGGAAGCCTAGAGTAAAGATTTATGTGCTACCTATGGCTAGGGTAAACAAAACCTCCTCCATCAGACCCTTGAATGAAGAGCTCCAGTAGCAGAAATATGACTTTCGAAGACGTTGGCTCAAGTAAGTATACCTTCTTTGGCTACCTTAGTGGCTCAAATGTTTGCGACTCTAGAGGTTGCACCAGGACTAGAGATGCTGCAGTAGCTGATTTAGTGGAGAACAAGGCTTGACTAGTATTGGCAAATGCTTGATTGGCAATGGTTGGGCTTTGATGTCGGTGGTAAAGTGTCTCACCGCTGGATTGACAAAGACCCGATCTCGAACTTTTGCAGCATGCGGCCTAGCTCTCATGTCCGTCCGAGGGCTATTGAGACCTTAACTGAGACCTTAACTAAAATAACAAATAATAACACTCATATAGTTAGGGTAAAAGTAAGTATTTATTCCAACAAAGAGAGGTTTCTTTGAGCTACAAGTTCTAGATGAATAAACAAGAAAGTATACTACCTATATTATAGGTGTCCATCTAGTGTACAAAAAGACATAAAACCCCTAAAAAGATAAGATTCTATTTTATCACAAATATAAATAAATCTTATTTTAACCTCCTATCTCCCATTTGAATTGAAAACTCTATTTAAATTCAAATGGTTGTTCATCCTTTGGTCTAGTTTACCACGGTCCATTTATCCTTTGACCCATCCTTCGATTGTTCGGTTTGAGGTTGGTCTGGGTTGGATGAAAACCCAAACTAAATGGCCCATCTGTATGTACAATTGTGGTTGGTGCAATTGAGTGCACCTGGCTTCGTTGCACCCCTCACACAAAGGCTCAATATGTGGTGACAACGCTTCAAAAAGGCAGAGATGGAGCCTTGATATTGGCGGAGTTCAATGACAGTGGTTGGTGGTGGTAGAGCCACAACCAATAAAAATTGGCTGAAGTGTGGATACCTCCAATGAGGTCAACAAATACAAGACGAGGTCAAATGTTGTTCGTGCATCCTCTGAAATATGGCGATGAGGCATGAAATGATGGTTATATTAATGTAGTGCAACAATGGCATGTAATCCCCGACTGCCTGCAAAACCTAGTAGTCAATAGATTGACATGTGATGATGGGTCTACAAGCTTAACTACAACTATGATGATCAAGGTTTCTATCAGTTGGATGTGAACCAACTTAAAGGTTTCATATGGTTAGGCTTGGACTGAAATGATAGAGGTACAAGTAGCAAATAATGGGAAGGAATGAATAGAAGCCATAAAGAGAATAATGTGGGATACTGAAAAACCAAATGATGTGACCACACAATTTTCTATACTAAACTACAAGTTGGTGGCGAGTCCCTCTAGACCCTTTATAGGATTCAGATTTTTTGGTAAATGAATGCTTCCAATTATGCATTGACCTCCCTGAGTGCTGAGGGATAACTTTTGATATTGGAGTACTTGCACTAGATCAACTAAACATTTGATCTTCATTAGGAAGTCAATGGAAGGTCCGACAGTTTTAAATGAAACAAAATCATTAAGAGGCTAGTTAGTGAATGGGATATGAAAAGTCACACAAAAATCAGGCAAAGTGTTCTACTGCAAAAGACCAAAAATTTTATCATTAAATTTTGTGCTTATACGAAACAATTGATGTATAATTTATTGAAACTCATTCAAATAATTAGCCACAGAGCTAGCTTCTTTATATTTCAATGACATCATTTTTTCAATACAATAAATTTATTGTTACTACATTTTGAATCATACAAGGATCGCAGTGTTCAACATGTTTTTCATTTGGAATGTAATTGTAGACACTCTCATCAACAAACTGAAGCATACCCACATACTTGTTCGTGTTCAAAATTTCAGTCATTATCACTTTTATACTCTAATTATACAAGTAAATACATGTAGATGCTATGATTTTTATAAATAAAAGGTTCTTTATTTTTTCATATTTGATAATTTTGTCATTTAAACTAATAATCCTACTTGTATTAACTTCCATTAGTCCATTCAAGATAACTAATTTTAGGAACCTGGCTTTGATGCCACTTAAGATAGGAAAGACAAGGATATCAGGTAACAATCAAGTTGGTAAACCCTTCCTAAACCAAAGAGCCTGGAGCAATATATATAGGTGAATTTCATTGAGTTTTGGAGGCATGTGATCATGTGTTAATCTAACGCCCATACTCAAGAAAATTGGACCTTCTTTTGGTCCAAGTTTCAGTTTGATACACCAACTTTCCAAAACTCCCAACCATTATTGAACGATGTCATATTTCACAGTTAAATAGAAAAATGAAGGCGGTGTTGGGAGTTTGCATTATTTACATTCCGTGGTGTTTTTGAGAAGAGAGAAACAAGTGCATATCCTCAAGCAAGGTGATGAATTCCAATGAGTTTGACCTCATTTTTAGAAGGATACTATATTGGCTGAATGCAGCATCAGAATTGCAAGACCTGGATGGAGCTTGTCTAAGGGCTTTTCTGGCAAATTGTAACAAGACTACCTTCTCCCCAACCTGAAGTGCAAATTACTCCGTTGATCCCACCACCACAAGGGGTGTTAAAACTCAATATGGACAGATCCTCTAGAGGTAACACAAGGTCTGCTGGTGTTAGAATATTTAGAGACCACAATAGCGATACTTTAGTCTTTTTGTTGGTCCCCTACCTAACATAGACTCAATGGAGGTTAACACCATGACCATGCTTCAAAGCCTAAAACTCATTGGAGAAAGTCTAGACAGGAGCTTGGAAGTTGAAGGGAGATTGCTTGAATGTGGTCAATTGCTGTTAAAGCCTATCCTCTACAGCAAATCATTTTGTTCTAAGAAACAATAGCAATTGTCAATGGAATCATGTACTAAGAGCAATTAATTCTCTTGCTGACACAACAACTCGAGAAGGCGTGTCTCTCCCTCATATGGAGGTGAGAACCTTAGGTCATTGACAATGTAACTGAATTATTATAAACTCGAAATTTGATCATCAATGAAATAAAAAAACAATCTCTAAACAAATGCACAGTAAAACCATTGGACCTAGCTTGATGCAAGCAAGAGCTACACTCTGAGATCAAGTTTTTGTGGCCAGTACAATCTGTCACCAACCAGAAACTTATCTCATCCAACAATAATAATGAAGGATATAAAGGGTTATGGTAGGAAATCACCAGATTACAGAAATGTCGGAGTTGATAAAACACAATTTATCGTCCAAAATCAATTTGAACAATTTAAATTAATTATTAATGTGTTCCAAAGTGTTCACCAAATATCAGCATAATCCAAACACAAGTAACCAAACAATGAAGTCAATCTGTGCATGATTATATATGAAATATTCTATTTGAATTGTCAAAAAAATGATGAAGAGCAATCCCATAGACTGAGTAAAAAATGACAAACAACAATCCCACTCGTAATAAAAAATGATGAAAAGCAATCCCACCTAAGTAAAAAATAATAAAGAGCAATCCCACCCAAGTAAAAAATGACTAAGAGCAATTTTACCAAAGTAAAGAATGAGAAGAACAACCCCACTAGAGTAGAAAATGAGAGGTGGATAAAAAAGACCATTAACAACTGCAATAGGGTTGTAGCTTAAATGGTAGAGCGCTGGCTTAGCATGCGAGAGGCATGGGGATCGGTATCCCACATCTCCAATTTATACTAATTTATCAAAAAAATGATGATAATATGCTCAAAATAAAAGAAATAAGTATAATTTTTGGTTATTTATGATTTTTGTTTTACTTATATTCAAATTCTAAGACTTATTTTGTGTAGAACATCAATTTGATGTTATCGAATAAAATTAAGATTTACGCTTTTATGTGGTCAATTGAAAGCTTCATGCTTAATTCATTCATGTATTTTAAAAACATTAAAATACTATTATAATATCTCAATAAAATATGGAAAAAAGAAATTATTTGGTTAGATTTTTATTATTTGTTTTATAATTTATATTATAAAACTATTTTTGTAGAATATTGATTTTATTTTATTTGAAGAAATTAAATTTTTTTTATTACATTAAATGAAGAGTGGTGATTTAGGTACTGCATATTATTACTACAAGGGTTTACATCCTGACATGGCGTCTACGTGGCAATCTAGGTGAGTAAATAAACTTGGAGATAAATTAAGTAAGATTTTGTTTTTTATTTTAAATATTATCTTCCTATACAATGGTAAACTCAAACCCTAAATTTTCTCTTACTTGGAGCGCCAACTAGTTGCCACATCATCCATGTAAAACCTCAAAGTAAAATATGGAAGTACTATGGGTATTACATTGGTTAGGTTTGAGTCTGGTGGTGGTTAAATCTTTGAGTAATGCTATTTGTACCAAGGTTGTACCCCACTCCACTGGGGTACAGCCTCTTCGCTATATGTAGCAGTGGGACCCACAATGGGAATATTTTAATTCCCATTGTTACAATGAGGGAGGTTGTACCCCAGCAAAGTACAGTCTTGAGTACCCATAGCATTATTCTAAATCTTTGGCATTAGGGCTCGAGTTTTTTTGTGGGGCCAATGTTTAGGTTTTCATAGTTCACCACAGGGCACAGCCTGACATGCCATGTGATCAATGTTTACCTAGGTCCGGTCTTGAGACCATATAATCTACATGCGCATATATTTCTTGATTGCATATACTGGAAACAAAGTTTGTGGTTTGGCATATAGGCAAAGTATTGGACCTTAATAAACTTTGAAGTATCACAGATACACTTAGATTCACTAAGAAACACATGTAAAGTTAATAACATTACCAACAGTTTTAAAAGTATGTAAATAGTAGTATTCAATTAATAGTATCAATATAAAATATAAAATGTCTTTATCGACACAAAATTTTGAAACTACAATTTAAAAACTTTATAACTATGCAAAAAACATGACTTAGTCTTGCTTTCTTGCACTATGAGCCGAGTTTTGGGCAGCTTTGTCCCAAAGAATATGTTTTCCACATTCAAAAAGTGCTTCTTTTTATACGTCTTGGACTCAGGACTGACTTGGGCTCCTAAAAACCCGAGCGTCAGCTGAGTTAGCCTGGTTCAGACGCCTGGGTAAAATTCCGAGCCATTTCGATGACCAAAAGATGAAACCAATTTCAGCATTCCCGCGCGATTCGTCTTTACCGCCATATCTCAAACCCATGGCGCCAAAATCTCCGCGCCAAGTCCCTTCCTCCCTCGCGGATATGAAGAAGAACCCCAAGTCACAGAGGCATCTGCGAATTGCGATCGACGCAGAAGAAAAGAAAAGAGGGTCTGTCGTCTTCCATCTTTGCTGCGAGCGATGATGGTGGTTCCTTTGGGTCCGGGAAAGTTCTACGGGAGCAGCCTCCCGAGGCCGCGGTTCTACACGGACGTGAAGCTGAACGAGGAGAGGGTGGACCCGCCGTTGCCGGTCATGGAGCCGTTTCTGTCGTGGGCGAGGGAGGCTCACTGGTCTATGGGGGGTCTCTGCTTTGATCGCGTCCGCCTCCAAGGGAAGATCGAAGGTAACATCTCCAAGCTCAGAAAACTTAGTGATGACAAGGTGAATCGCGAGTCCAAAAGGCGGGCCTCAAGGCTTGCTTCGTTGCGTGACGAGCACGAGGGAGAGCCTCTCGGAGACGCGGATCCACCGGAGGCCACAAGGACTGAGAGCGGATCTAAGCGAACAGGGGAGGAGGAAGTGTTGGGGAAGAAATCCGTCTCGCCGGAGCAAGTGAGCATTTCGCCGAAGAGGTCGTCCAAGAGGGGTAAACGTAAAACGCGCGATGTGTACTCGCCCTGATCTGCTGCTATTACTCCCTAGTTGCACAAGGCGCCCAATCTCTGATTGATCATTTCTGGGGAAGAGAAGTGCGGTCACATTTTAACATAAAACTGATTGCTGAAAAGTGCGACGACGTTCAACGGAGGTTTTAATTGGCAATACTTTTACTGACTTGCTTCAAGGCTTCAAGCCTATGTTTTGGTTTTCTTGTATTTTTTTTTTGTTTTATTTGCAAAATGGCTGAACGATTACTTAAAGAGTTCTGTACAAATGGAAGAATTTGATTGGGGTGGTGGATGTGCGAAATGTCTCAAAAACGAAATTGTAATCGGAAATCATTCTGGGAGGAAAACAGCCTTCCTGAAATTTCCATTCGGGTTCCTTGAGATGGACATGGGCGATTTTGTTTCTTCTTTGGTAGCGGATCAGTATATTGAATCGCTTCGCTGTTTGCCACAGTTAAGACTCGACTCTTGCTACTCTATCTAAAGACACAATGTCTTGAGAATTTGAGTTATTTGTTAATCGAATACCTAATCAATGGAATTGTGTGAAGACAACCTGTGCAAGTGAAGACACGACTCAAGCTCTTAATTAATTACACCTGCAAAGGTTCTCAGATACCTTGCTGGAAGACACTTTCAACTCTACTCTAAAGGCCATATGTTGTTGTGAAGTCGAATCCTTCTTACTCAAAGAGTCCTCGAGGGTTCGTTTCTTCCAAGTTAAGAAAAATAAGCTATGGCATTGGCAATTTGGCATAGCTTTCGAACTCGTGTAATTCATATCCATTCAGAATCCCAGAAAAAAGAAAAGAAAAGGTAGACACAAATAAGTACTACTAAAATAACGAGTAATGCTGTAGCGTACCGTTAGCGTACAGCCTGACGTGGAATGCTTATGTGGCATCCACTTCAGAAGTCCACTGGGAAAAGGAAAAACCGGAACTTTAGGTTTCCGGTTTTCCATTCCCTTCCCCTCTTTTGCCTTCCCCTCTCTGCCCTTCCCCTCTCTGCCCTTCCCCTCTCTGCCCTTCCCCTCTCTGCCCTTCCCCTCTCTGCCCTTCCCCTCTCGCCCTCGCCCTCTCTGCCCTTCCCCTCGCTCGCCCTCTCTCGCCCTCTCTCGCCCTCGGCCTCTCTCGCCCTCTCCCGCCCTCTCTCGCCCTCTCTCGCCCTCGCCCTCTCCCGCCCTCTCTCGCCCTCTCTCGCCCTCGCCCTCTCCCGCCCTCTCTCGCCCTCTCTCACCCTCGCCCTCTCCCGCCCTCTCTCGCCCTCGCCCTCTCCCGCCCGCTCTCGCCCTCGCCCTCTCTCGCCCTCGCCCTCTCGCCCTCGCCCTCCCTCCCGCGCCGCCCCCTCTCTCCCCGCCCGCTCTCGCGCCGCCACGCTCTCGCGCCGCCCGCTCTCGCGCCGCCCGCTCTCGCGCCGCCCGCTCTCGCGCCGCCCGCTCTCGCCCCGCCCGCTCTCGCCCCGCCCGCTCTCGCGCCGCCCGCTCGCGCCGCCCGCTCTCGCGCCGCCCGCCTCGCGCCGCCCCTCTCCCCCGCCCGCTCTCGCTCCGCCCGCTCTCGCGCCGCCCGCCTCGCGCCGCCCCTCTCGCCCCGCCCGCTCTCGCCCCGCGCCGTCACAGGCTGCTCCATCCCCCCCCTTCTCGCCGCCCCTCGCCCCCCCCCCCTCTCGCCACCCTCCCCCCCCCCCGGCCTCCCCTCGCGGCCTCCCCCTCCCTCCCCCTCTCGGCCTCCCCCCTCTCGGCGTCCCCCCCTCTCGGCGTCCCCCCTCGGCGTCCCCCTCTCGGCGTCCCCCTCTCGGCGTCCCCCCTCTCGGCGTCCCCCTCTCGGCGTCCCCCCTCTCGGCCTCCCCTCTCGGCCTCCCCTCTCTCGGCCTCCCCCTCTCGGCCTCCCCCTCTCGGCCTCCCCCCTCTCGGCCTCCCCTCTCGGCCTCCCCTCTCGGCCTCCCCCTCTCGGCCTCCCCCTCTCGGCCTCCCCCTCTCGGCCTCCCCTCTCGGCCTCCCCCTCTCGGCCTCCCCTCTCTGTTTTTTTTTATTTGGAATTGTGTAATTACTTCATCCCCTGTAATTACTTAATTTTATTTCTTTGTACTTAATCTTTTTTGTGTAATTACAAGCCTTTGGTGTGTTCTGTGAAGGAGAATTTAAATTGCAGTGCGGGTATGTTTGATGATCAAAGTTTATGAATATATGTATCGTAGCTGTTTGATTTATTGACTTACATGTTTTTAGAACAGTTGTATATTTGTAAATTGATTCATTTATCCTTGTAAATTGATTCATCTATCCTTGAAATGCCTAAATTGCTATATGGATTTTTCTCAAAATGATCTGTTTTATAGTTTCATAAGTTTTGCAGTGGATCTTTAAGCTCAAAATGGCAAGAGCGCTCAAAAGTCTCTCTTTTGAGAGGATGGTGGTTCGAATCCACCAAGATCCTTTTTTTTTTTAATACAATATTTTTTTCTAATGGCATTAAAGATCTTGAATGTGTATAAGAGGTAAATCATGTTGTTAAATGTCTTGAATGTGCCTAAGAGGCAAATCATGTTGTTCATCAGGTATACATTGAGTCATGGGACTGTTTCATGTATATAATGAGCTCCGGACTCTGCTATTTTACTTTGTCAGGCAATGGGTTGGACGTACGCAAGGGGGGATCACATAACGAAGGAGCATTTGTTAGTGTATTGGTTGGCTCCTCTTGAGGCAACTCTGCTGTGCTCGTGGGTTTTCAAGTTGATTGTTCAACCCCAGAAGCTCAAGCAACACTAAGGGCTCGATGACAAGAAAAAATAAGATTGAAGAGGTTGATTCTTGTTTTATTCTTCTCCTTCACATATCAGTATAAAATGTGAAGGAAAAAGAAAGTTGATTAGTACGTGTGAATTGCTGCTCTCTTCCTTTTCCAGCCTGCTCTAGTGGGGAATGGCTACTTTGCAGTATTCTCATCTGATTGTGTAGCAGAAAACGATTGTGGATCCAATGATGGAATTTATTCAAGCTAAGAGGAATGCATTGCCTCTGGCATCAAATGGATTTTGCTCAAGAAAGAAGGCTAAGAAATTGATTTTAAATACGTTCAATCTTTATAACATATTCACACTTGAAGGAGTTGCGATTTCTTTTAGGACCGAGACAGAAAACAGAGATGGGGAAGTCTCAAGTATATAAAGGGTAGGGGAGGAAGAAAGTTTTCCTTCATGGCCTCCCTCTGATTTGTTAATGACGACATCAACATAGTTTAACTAGTTCTTGATCTGATTTAACCAATTTAACCTGAACAAAGCACATACATAGCAAATACCAAAACAGATATATTAATCACTAAAGCCAAAACTTTAAAGGTACAACCTGCAAAATTTCTATGATCATACTGAATTCCTATTTGAAGACGGCAATCAATAAACCTGCAAAATTTCATCAAGACTAACTAACTAATAATCAATCAAGGATTGGATTGCAAAAAGAGAAATTCTCCTTTCATTTCTATAGTCTTTCTATTACAAAATCTTGAGGTCTTGCACTATAGTCTTCTTTACATAAGGATGTCTAAATAACTCTACCTAATTAAAGGAGATTATAGTGACAGATCCACTATATCTCACTATGGTGGTCATCCGTCACCATTTTCTTTGAAGAAACGCCCTCCACTTCAAAAAAAATCTAAATGCAGGACTATCTTCTTGCACTGTAGCTACTCAAAAGAGGGACTTGCACCAAGTGATTGTAGTTGAACTTGGTCATAAGTGCCTGTGTAAAAAATCACAAACTAAAAAACAAATCTTAAATAAAATTTAAACAGAATTATGAACAAAACTCAAGATTTGGTTACAAACCCGAGAGATGAGTAAAATTTGAATCAGCATTCATATCTATATTGACCGGAGTCCTGTTGGAGTGACATGTTTTGTTTGTTCCACATTCTGACCATCACTTGTTTTGTTTGTTATTTGAGAAACCTGCTCATTCAACATTCAATGTTTAACTAAATCAAAATATATTTCAAAGATGAGTAATGATAGAGTAAAAATTTAGTGAATATAACATACATTTTTTTTCTCCGTTTACTACATACTTTCTCCACTATTGTCTCCGCTTCCTCTTAGAAGGTGGTCGACCTTTTCTTCTAACTCGGGATTGGATTAAGAATCTTCCAAGATATATTTTTATTCTCTTCAATCTGATCATTTTCCTTCTCAAGAGTTGTGGAATGATTTCCTTCACTACTTTTACAAGTGATCTTTTCCTTCTCAAGTATCTCCTTCAATTCTATTATTTTCTTCAGAGCCATATCATATCTATCACCAAATTCCAAGGCTACGTTTGCAAGCTCTTGACAATGCATTTGTACGGTTTCAGATCGTACCAAAGAATTATCAACTACTGAAGTAGTAGAAGCCATCGCATGCAAACGCTTAAAATCCTTTCTCCAACGGGGAAAGATATAATGAGGAGGAATTTCAAACACCTCAAAAAAACTTAAGACAATTAAAGCATGTCTGCAAAGAATCCCTCTATATTCAAACAAACGACATATGCACCAAATTTTTTGTTCCTTTTCATCATAACTAACTGTATACTTCATTTTCTCAACACTTTTTCCATCTTTGCTTATAACATGTTCTAAAACTTCTACTGTAGAAACAACTCCATCCTTTCCTACTAAAGAAGTATGACAATATAACATGGCCTTTATCTCATCCTGAAACTTCTTAAAGATTTCGAATGTGTAAATCTCACTCATTTGCTTCTCCATATGATATTTGGATATCAATGGTGGACTCCTATTAAATGAGTAAAAATGGATATTAAATGGATATTTGGATATTGCTTCTCATATTTACTTTGCAATGCAAATTCATATTTTTCAACAAACTGTTTTAGAGACGTCTTGGAATGAATATACCCATCAAAAAAAGCATTCATACTTTCACTGCGTTGAGTTGTAGACATACCTACCCAAAAGATGTCTTTCACATAAACAGGAATCCAATAGCTTCGAATTTTATAAAGTGATTGCAACCACTTATTTTCCTCAAGTTTGTACTCCTGAATCAGCTTCAACCAATTTTGCTCAAACTCGTCAATTCTCAATGATTGGTACACAATTGACTTTAACTTCTTCTTAATGGATTTGTATTCATTGAGACCACCCAACTTTTGAGGAATTTTTTTCATAATATGCCACAAACACAAACGATGATGGGCATCTGGAAATACAATAGCAATGGCTGCACGTATAGACTCACATTGATCAGAAATTATTGCTTTGGGGGGGATTCCAGACATACAATCTAACCATGTTTGAAATAACCAACTATATGTCTCAATACTTTCATTTGCAAGCAATGCACAACCTAACAATATTGATTGACCATGATGGTTAACACCAACGAAAGGAGCAAATGGCATATCATATTTGTTTGTTAAATATGTAGTATCAAACGATATTACATCTCCAAAATATTGATATGCACTTCTTGATCTAAAATCAGCCCAAAAAACATTTCTCAAACGGCTCTCTGAGTCTATATCAATTGCATAAAAAAACTAGGATACTTCCTTTGTATTTTAACAAAATAATTATGAATGGCTTCAGCATCTCCCTCACCAAACTTCAGCCGTCTCATTTTATCCACATAATTTCTACATTCCTTTTCTGAAAAGCCTAATTTGTCAAACCCTCCCACTCTCTTTGCCCATACTTGAACAGACTTGTTTGTACGCACCCCTGCATCATCGTTATATTCAAGACTCTTCTTAACATGATTGGGTAACCATCTATTCGATTTGTAAAACCGTGACTTTGTTGGGCTAACTACATGGTTATGATCAAGATGAACATGGTCCAGATGGTACAACCCATCTTTATGCAACCTTGCAATAATTTTGGCCCGACAGTTTGTTTTTGCTGATGGTTTTGAAGGATAGATATTTTGACGTCTATTTCTTGGCTTTCCTTCTTTATCACATGCAAAAGTGCACATGTCACAGGTTCCATCTTCTCTATGGGAAGAACTCCTTCTAATTATACCAAATCCAATGTGTTGACTATATAGACTATAGAAATTTCTTACATCTTCACAAGTATTGAAAATCAACCCTACTCGAGGGGTTTCCTCTTCTTGTTCAGATACATTTTGATGATGAACTACTTCCTCACATTTTTTTTCATGAATATTCAATTCGTCAACAATCCTTACTTCTTCACTCTCATCCAAAATACCTTCCTTTAGGCACCCACTAGCCATTCCCTACAGTTAAATACAAATTTACAGTAAAAGAGTATACTTAAAAAAGAAAAGAAAAGGAAAAATAAACTTCACAATTTCAACAAAAATCTCTACTCTATCAGCACTAATACTAAAACATTAACCCACTACACATTTAACTCGTCAACAATATCAATCGTACCTGTTGTGTTCTAGTAGCTTTCGTATTCAACTCTTGACTTATATTTTGACTAGTTGGTTGTTGGTGCGGCTGCGTCCGAGTAAAGGCTACTTGCTGCTGCAGTGCTTGTTGAGGTGGTGGTATTGATTGAAAGCTTGACTCTAAAACACGTGCATGCTGTGGCAGCCAAACCTGAGAGGATAATTGTTGGATTGGTTGAAGTTGTTGCAGGTTTGAAGAAGAGGCAATGTTGTAAGGCAAATAAAATTCTTGTGGGGGCCCAATCATTGGCATTTGTTGCTTCTGCTGAACAACTAAAGGCTGGGAAATTGGTGGTTGTCCACTGAACGTATATGGAATGACTTGACCACCAAAAGGAGGCTGCCAAATCAAATGAGGTAGTGGCATTGATGATTGCAAGCACCAACCAACTACACCATCGTTGATAATAATTGTAAGCACCAAGACCAAAAATTATTTATTGCAATAAAATTATCTATGGAATCACTTTAACAACAAGTCACGGATCACCTATGAAGAAATAGGATTTTTTATAGGCAAATCATAAATTATTCACCAATTAAATCAGTTTCCATACATGAAGTTGTCTAAACTATTTACAGAAAAAAATTAAAATAAACGAAATTATTAATAGAAACAAGAGAAAACGAACCGTTTGTATTTCCGACGTTTGAAGAAAAATTATTTATGTCCGAGTGAATCTGTGAAACCATCTCTCGCTGTCGGCCGTTTTGAGAAGCCATCTATCGCTGTCGGCCGAGATGGGAGACGGCAAGAGAGGGGAGGCCGAGAGGGGAGGCGAGAGGGGAAGGCCAGAGGGGAGGCCAGAGAGGGGCGGCCAGAGGGGGGCGGCGAGGGCGGCGGCCAGAGGGGGGCGCCGAGGGGGGGGCCAGGGGGGCCAGAGGGGGCGGCCAGAGGGGGTGGCCAGAGGGGGCGGCCAGAGGGCGGCGGCCAGAGGGGCGGCCAGAGGGGGCGGCCAGAGGGGGCGGCGGCAGAGGGGGGCAGAGAAGGTGGCCAGAGGGGGCGGCTGAAGGGGTGGGGCCAGAGGGTGGGGCCAGAGGGGGGGCTGCCGGTGCGAGAGCGGCCGGGGCGAGAGAGTGCTGGGCGAGAGCGGCCGGGGCGAGAGAGTGCGGGGCGAGAGAGTGCGGGGCGAGAGAGTGCGGGGCGAGAGAGGGGCGAGAGTGCGGGGCGAGAGAGTGCGGGGCGAGAGAGTGCGGGGCGAGAGAGTGCGGGGCGAGAGAGTGCGGGGCGAGAGCGCGTGCGGGCGAGAGTGCGGGGCGAGAGCGTGCGGGGCGAGAGCGGGCGACGCGGGAGCGGACGACGCGAGAGCGGGCGGCGCGGGAGCGGACGACGCGAGAGCGGGCGGCGCGACGGGGGACGGCGAGAGGGGGGACGGCGAGAGGCGGGACGGGGGGAGCAAGAGGGGACCGCGAGAGGGGGGACGACGAGAGGGGACCGCGTGAGGGGGGAGCGAGAGGGGACCGCGTGAGGGGGGAGCGAGAGGGAAACCTAAACTTCCCGTTTTTCATTTTCCTGGTGGAATTCTGACGTGGATGCCACATAGGCCTTCCACGTCAGGCTGTACGCTAACGGTACGCTACAGTAACGTACCGTTAGCATTATTCCTAAAATAACCGACCTTCAGTGATTATATTCTCCAGTCTCCGATGCACTTGGAACACAAACAAAGACTAGTATAGAGAGAGAGAGAGAGAGCTACCCCTAGTAGAAAAAATAAGAGAAGAAAATAGGGTGGAGGGAGAATGCCTTAGAGCTACTAACATAACAAGATAAAAATTGAGAAGCGCATGAGCGGCTCAGTATGAGCCAGAGTGCATGTAATCTGCTATTAATTAGAAAATATTGTGAAATAGTATTATTGGAGAGGACCCGCCATTAAGAAGAGTAACAGGGATAGTATTATTGGGTAATAGCAGTAATACTGATATGAATAATGCAAGCTGCACGCCTGCACCTCTGTTCGGTACCCCGAGGGTGTACCAGGCTACCAGACATAAGCATTTACAATGTGACATGACATCCTCGTTGGTGGTCAAGTAAGAGATAAAGTTGGATTTCTTTTACTCCAAGGACAACCACTCATTGTTTTCATTATCCATGGGTATGGAAACAAAACATGGGGGTCGTTAACCCTTGAATTTTGGATCATATTTGGAGTATACGGAGAATAAAAATATTTTCTATGTTAATGTATAATTTTTCAGAATTTTTATAATTTATACCAATTTTCAATTAATATGATATAGTTTATTAATGTGTTTGATTTAAGAAAAATGATATAAGTACTTTGACATTTTACACTGAGGTTTTACATCCTTATGTAGTTGTCCTCCTAGCAGCCTAATTGGCATTCCAAATAAGGTCTAAGGTTTAGGCTTCTCTATAGAAAAGGAAGATAGTTCCTATTTTATACTGTAAAAATTCACAATAAAAAGGTCAAAATACACATATCACTACTATTGATTTAATTCAAACTTAGTAGTATTATTTTAGATAATTGTATTATTTGGTTTTTCAAATAATTGTATCAATAAGAATATTATGTTTTTACTTTTTACTATTAATAATATTAATAAAATTTTATATTTTTCCATATTTATAATAATTTTTATTAAAATATCTATACTTATTAAGTGCATTTTTTAGTAGATCCACCATATATATCTATTTCCTTAAGAATAATGATTCATGCACAGCGGACTAGCAGCTCTTACATGAAATAAAAAAACATATTTCTTTGAATTTCGTAAAATATATTTTTTTTATTTCAATATGAGGGGTGTTGTGTCCATGGGCGTGCCCGAATCACTACTCTTTACTTAATAATCCATACTTTGCATATCCCATTCTGCAAACGTTACAACCACGTGATTCTGATTCGCGGGTGCAACTAGCATTACTATACTGATATATGTAGTATAAAAAAACTCCAATTTGTTTTTTTAACCTAACCAATAAGTTAGCCATTTGCATATTCTTGTGTATTCATTCATTAGTGTTCTGAGGTCCGAGGTCCGAACGCGGTTTCTGACGTGGCGACCGGTTCGTGCAGCGTCCATTGTGGAGTGTACGCAAAACATGATCAACGTGCGAGAGCGCGCGCGGCAACGTGTCATCGTGCGTTTAAAGCATGTCACGCCACGTCGGATTCTCCTATATAACACCACCTCTTCCTGAATTCGCGGTCAAGATTGCCAACGCACACCCGGGCCTCCTTCCTTCTCCTCCTCCTCATCCTCTCGCTCGTACTCCAGGCTGTAGCAGGGAAAGAGGAGCGAAGGAGGAAGTCGTCTTCTCTTCTCGCTTCTCTTTTCGCTGGTTGTCGATTTTCGAGGACTGTTAAGTTAAGTCTTGGTTTTTTGTTCATGGCGTGCGCGGCAGCGGCATCGTCTTCGCTGGGGTTTCGGCCGAGAAGGGAGTTTTTCAATGCTCGGAATCAGAAGAGTCGATTTGCGTTCTGCTGCCGTCTAGGGTTCAACACCTCCAGGGGAGCGTGTCTGGTCTCCGATCGTCGCGAGCAGATTCCGATGCCGATTTCGCTTCCGTATTCTTTCAAGGGGGAAGAAAAGGAGGGCGAAGACGAACCGGTCCTTCCCGAAATGTTGGATCAATGGATCTCGGAGTCTGTTACAGAGGTCGGTTCTCGCAATCTCTCTCTCTCTCTCTCTGTTGATATCGATTTGAGAAATGTGGTTGCCCTTTACTTCTTTTTGTTGTACGATCTCCAAATAAACCCTTAACCTAGAATTCGCTGAATCGAGCAGATCGTGAGAAACGTGGGCGACGCTCCGCTGCTCATGCAGCTCTACTCCAAGCCGAACCAGGATTCGAAGACGCGGTTAGAGAAACAAAAGGCGGCGGCGGAGACGTGGCCTCTGCTTCAGCGGAGATGGAAGGAAGGAAGCCGGATCCCGCAAGGGGTTATTCTCGTGGAGCGTCTCAAGGGCATGGACGACGACGACGACGACGGATCCGCCTACTGGGGCCTCCTTGTCCAAGGAAGGGGCCTCCATTGCGGGGCTTGTTACATCTTAAAAACCAACAGAGTCCAGTCCCTCTCGGGATTCTGCACCTATTTCTGCCTCGTCAGGGCCAAGTGCTTCGGAGACTCCTCTGATCTGCAGATGAGGAATTCCTGGCTGCTCAGAACTGCCTCCGACTCTTCGATTCATTGTTGAAGATGATGGATGACCCAATCCAATCCTGGGTCGTGTACACATAATATTAATTCCTTAATTTATACGATTTGATAGTAGCTGCTGATAAGAAGCATGGGCGACGTTGGGTTCTTCAATTTTTTTTTGATCCCTAGCCCCCCACCATCATCATGTTCAGTAATACCACTTATTTTCTCTGTTAGTGATCTGCTTTTCGTTGTCGTTGTTGTCAATCAACGAGTTGTGGTTCCAATTTCACCTTCGTTCCATCTTTTATCAGACAAAACGAAGCTAATGAGATTTAATGAATCAATGCTAATGGAATTTTGTTTTTAACGGTACCAAAAGTGTGTATGTAATATTATATTTCAATTCTTCACTTGTACTGCAAAATGCAAATTTTTGTATTCCAGTTATCAAATGCATAATGACCATTTGCAATAAAGCGAATCGCCATAATGACCATTTTCTGGCTGCCCATATATGTTCTCTTGCGTGGTGGGCGCCATTGATATATATGAACCATTAACGTGCTAGTGGGGATCTTTTCAACTCCGGTACCCATGAAGTCTGTGCATCTTTTTTGCCCTCTTCCTTCACCAGTTAAAAAGAAGCTAGATATCGTTGGCATTGAATTTATGTGTAAAATATTATTAAGTCGATAATTAATTTTTCTGGTTCGACCCTTCTGTTTCAGTTGTAAAACCCTGGTTAAATCTTATTTCCTTGGACGGTAGGTTTTGACACCTTAATTTCCATTTTTATTCAGCAAGTGTTCCAGTAATTAATTAGTATTCTGTAACTAATGAGTTTGTTTATGAGAGCTACACGCGGTTATTGAACGTATGCTCTAGCTGATAATTAAGAATTGTTTGGTAACGGAAAAGCCTAATTAATTAACGAGTCAAAGAGTTTGCCATCTTCTACGTTTAGTCTGGAAATCAATTGGAGTCATTAAAGTTTTCCATCTTTTTACACTTCAAATGTAGGATCAAACGAATTCATGTTAGGTTCTCTAATATATATAATTTCCATTAAAAATTACATCCAATATTCTAATCATCTTTCATCTTGAACGAACGTTCATTTAACTGTGAATTTGGCGCTAACGCCTGACAAATGACAGTAAACACAGTTTGATGCATCCACCATTAACGACCACTTTAAAGCTCATAAATCCACAAAACTCTATATAAAGTAAAGGCATCCAGCCATTGAGACCCACAAGCAGCATCACTTGGCACAAGTACAGAAGAAAAGCCCATCTACTATACCTAAATTAACCATGGGGAAAGCAGCAGCTACCGCCTGTATCGTCCTCCCCATAGTACTCCTCGCCTGCACAGCGATCTCGGCGTCGGCGGCCCTAGTACCCACAGGCAACGACGAGGGGAAGTTCTTTCTCACCGACCCAAAAGTGAAAGAGTGCTGGAACACTTTCTCCCTCATTCCCGGATGTGTGGATGAACTCTTCAGGTCTTTCATCACAGGCACAATTGGAATTGGTCCTGCTTGTTGTAAGGTGATTAACGAGGTCGCAGACAAGTGTTTCCCCAAGTTTTCTGGGATCTACCCTTTAACCCTGTCTTTGCACCCATGATCAAAGCCCACTGCCAGACAACACCTCCCGCTTCACCACCTCGATCATCTCCACTCCTTTGATTGAATTACAAGTGTTACCTTTTCTGAGTCATCTCTTTAGGCAGCTCCATGAAACCCAAGGGGATCGAAACTAGCTAGTTCCGTGTTTGGGTCGTTTCTATTAATTTCAAATAATTGTAGGCCTTTCTTAATGCCTGTAGTGTAGTGTTTTTATGGATATCCACCACAGCCACGAAAACACAAAGTACTGTTTTTTTTTTCTCAAAAAAAAAAAAAATACAGGTAATTTGAGTAAAATCCCTCCTCTTCACTATCTCACTCTTTCTTAATTATATAAAAAAAAATTAAAATCTGAAGTATATTCATGATTGGATTAAAGAACGAATGAGTTAATATTTGAAATAACAAGTGCATTTAATTATGGGAAAGTGCTCATGATTTATTTTTAGATAAGCCTAAACGGGGAAACAAATGTATAGATATTCAGTCCCGAACCGCGTGATTTGCCCATTTACAAACAATGGAGGAGCTTCATGGATCAGTCACCGTGGAAGATATACTTCAGTTAATTGACAAATTGAAAAGTACTTCGTAAATATAGATGAAAAGTTTTCTCATTTCTTTTTCTTTTTCTTTTTTTTTTAGTCCGATATTCCAGCTTGAACGTCACCTCTGATTGTAAAACTTGTCTAAGGCAAGGACGCAATGTTAGCTGGTTGAATTTCAAAGGTTAATGTAGAGAAGTGAGAGGAAGACCATTGTGTCCATGATATTCTGTTTTGCTTAAGGCGCTCAAGGAGGGAACTAGGTAAGTTTGAGGTGCAAACCCTATTAGACAACATATATATTATAGCGTTTTTTATATTTGGGTACGGAATTGTCTAATCATTTGGGATAATCCTTAATTTTGATCTTATTTTTAAAGGACACATATATAAATCAGTTACTTGATAGTCTTAATATGATAATATATTGTTGTTCACAGCTAAAAGACTATGATATCATATTAAAATAATCAAATTTTCGTTCTTGGTAAAATTAGTTGGTACATTTTGGTATATTAAGTCGAAATTTCGAAATTATCCTTCTATTTAGTAAAAAATTTTGCCTTTAATGAGTGAAAAAAGATGAACATCTTTAACTAAGAAAACAGTTTATTTGGCACACTTATTCTCGTTTTCTTGTGTAGTTTCACCAATATATTATATAAAAGAATAATACTAGTTGCACTTAGCCTACGCACCTATCCCATGCACATGTTAATCTAAACTATTGATGCCTAGAGTTTATCTTCTAGAAAATAGAATTTTATAAAAAATATTTTTTATATTTTTAAGGGCTTAAATTAACATGTCCGTAGGATAGGGTGCATCCGCTAGGTGCATCTAACATTACTCTACACAAAATCAATTGACTGTTTATCAATAATCACTCTCCATCCACAATCCATTAAAAAGTAACTATGTTGTTCAACACTATAAAAATTGAAACAAGACCAGAAAAAGAATCTTAAATATTAGTCAATTGTAAGGTCATCACTAGATTCATGAACATCATCTTCCAATATAATTAGTTTGGTATACTGAGTTCCCAATTAAAAGACTAACATGTTGTTCTAATTTTTATATTGTTAAAAACTAAAAGATTTAAACAAATAGAAGTAATAAACTTAAACTCCATAGCTATAGAAGTAATAGAAAGGTTTATGAAATCTACCTTCAACATCAAATCTGGATCATGAGCTCACATAATTTCCTCTAATTAATTCTTGAACAAATATCTAGAGCTACACTGATCAAGAAATCTACAACCAATTTGTTGATAAATTTTCATTAAGACAGCCGCCGAAATTAACCAGATTGGTAAAAGATCTCGATCCATTTTTTTTCATTTTTATCTCATTTTTACGGGTAATTTAATTTGCGTTTTAATTTTTTCCATGTTTCGTTGTGTTTTCTGGCGTTTTCTTTCTTAATTGCCTTGCCGTTTCCTATACTTCACTCTCTTCGACACTTGTGCCTTTACGCTGCCGGCAGTGTCGTCGTTTTCTTTTACACAGGCCGAACGCGTGTCGATTCTCTGCGTCGAATCACCGTAACGTGACTTTTCTTCTATTTCCGGTGTGAATTTGTTCGAGCAAATTGATGGTACTAGGAAGAAGTTCCGCATAGTCGGAATACTCCGGACTTGGAAGGAACAGTGTGAATCGTCACTGTCATTTGGTTCGAAATCGTTTGGTGTGTGCTGCTTGAATTGTAATGGCGCGGGTGCTGAGCGTTGCGAAAGACGGAAGTGGCGAGTTCGCGACGGTGCAAGAGGCGATAGATGCAGTGCCTCTACGCAATACCCGTAGGACGATCATTCGTATCGGCCTAGGCATATACAGGCAGCCCGTGTATGTGCCAAAGACCAAAAACTTTATCACTTTTGCAGGCCTCCGGCCTGAGGATACAATTCTCACCTGGAACAACACAGCCACCCGTATCGATCACCATCAGGTAGCTAATTTACCCATCAACGATACTCCATCACTTTTGTTACACTTTCGTCGCACGAGTGTCTAGCCGTAAAATTTCTCTTTTTACAGGATTCTCGGGTAATCGGCACTGGGACATTTGGCTGTGGCAGTACCATTGTGGAAGGAGAAGATTTTATTGCGGAGAATATAACATTTGAAAACTCTGCTCCTGAGGCACGACTTCCTTTAACTTGGCTGAGTTATTGTTTCTCTTAATTTGCGGTCAACATATGTATATGCTTTATTCAAAATGTCCAATTGTTTTTTTTTTTTCATTAAATTTGTATGTTTGCGTCATTTTTGAAGTAGCCTCTATTTGAAAGTATTGGTTGTGCAGAATTTGTAGCTAGCATTTTGGGTGATTAGCTCACTAAGCCTCAGGTACCGACAGTCCCTGGAAGCAAGTTAACGAGAGAACAAAATTTATTCTTCTGCATTGGAGACTAACAAAGGAGTGAAAATGCAGAAAGAAGTGCAAGAGAGAGAAAGAAAAGAGAGTAGAAAGCTGTCAATTGATTTCTTTTTATCATCTGTAAACAACGTTTTTTCACATAAAATAATAACCATGCAAATAGACAAAAAATAGACCTCATACTAATCACCATTGTCTTTTAATATCTTTAAATTTCACCAGGGCATAAATTTAACATTCAAAAAATGGAGTCATTTGTGGGTCTATCACTTCTAGGTGTGTATCTCAGTGAAATTATGTGGAACTACAAGTAGAAACCAAAGAAAGAAGAGGAAGTGACTAGAAAAAGAAGAGGAAGAAAGGATTCTGGAGAAGGGTGTGTGGGAAGCAGCATTTGTTAGGGGCCGAAGTTGACTCCGATTATTAATTAATTTAAGTGAGAGTAAGCATCACTAACAAAAATATCCCTCTATCCTTGACCTCTTTTATTCTTTGTCTTTAACAAATCAAAATTCAGTGGAAAATGAAAGAAAAACACCCTATCACATGACAACCACAAAATGATTGTAAAGATAAAGAAAATTATCAAAATTCCTCAGACATGTATTTGGCACTCCTCACAACATGTACATCAACTTATGGACAACAGTACTCTCCAAAATTTTAACTTGTGATGAACTAGCCAAAAGGGGGCAAATGATTGTAAATTCACTTTGTAAGTTTTGTGGGATGGAGGAAAGTGCTGAGCATCGTCTACTGCATTGCACCTTTAGTCAGCAAGTCTGGAATGCTGTGATAAAAACTAAATTCAACATTCCTTTCTGCATGCCAAAGACACTTGGACAACTATTTCAGCATAGTATGAATTGGCCCTACCTAGAGTGGGGAAAACCTTATGGAGAGAAACAACCGCAGATTCAGAAATTCTTGCTCCTCCATTGGGGGAACAATTGAAAAGACTATTGGAAGCACATTGGTATGGGCTACTAGTCTGAAGAAGCTTCCACCCCTTCTTCATGTTATCATAAGAAGGTACTGGTCAAAGGTCATCCATTTCAACTTCCAAAAACCCCCAGCAATGCAGGAATGGGAACCCCCTCAAGAAGGCTGGATTAAATTAAATGTAGATGGATCTTCCTTTGGCAACCCAGGCAGTTGGTTTTGGAGGGGTTTTTCAGAGACGGCAGTGGCCAAATAATTCTGGCCTTCTCAGGGCCGGCAGGAAATTGCACCTCTAGTGAGGCTGAAACTAGAGTTATGCTTGAAGGCATTAGATTATATAAGGAACAAGAGAGGAAACCGATCATAGTAGAAGCTGATTCACAATTAGCCTTGGGATGGGCGATGGGATCCTCCCTCCCCCAATGGCACAGTAGAGCCTTCTATGATGAACTTCATGATATTGTTGCTGATTGGGAGATAAGGTGGTCCAAAGTACCTAGATCAGCAAATTCTGTGGCTGATCATCTAGCTAGACAAGGTGCTAGAAGATGAAGTTTGTCTACAGAGACGTCACTACCTCTTCAATATTATACCTTACATAACTGATGTAAACTATTGTAAGCTGTTGTAAACTTTTTCAGTAGCTTAATAAAAGTTCTTCGCCATTCTCAAAAAAAAACAACATATACATCAAGAAGATCTAGCTTGATACGTAAGTTCCTAAATTCTGTCTTGCCCAAGGACTTGTTAACATGTCATTGGTTTGTGAAGATCTTAAGTATTATGAGAAATCTACTCATGGCAACTTTTTGAAGAGTGACAGTCTCTTAAACATGCTTTGACCTCTCATATAACACAGATTGCTGACAGTGAAGATGTGTCACACTCCATCACACTATCTTTGACTCGGAAGCTGGAAGTCCTACTAAAGAAGTATTATAAATCTTATAAGAGTTCACTAGCAAATAAAAATATGTGCCATTGCCAGGTAAGATTGAGCCACCACATCCTGCTTGCTCTTCCTAATGATTGAATAGGCACCCACTAATACTCAGTAAATAGTAGCTAACCTTTGGTCTTGCTTGGAATTTTCATAGTCATCATCAGAATAACCTTCTGTCTTCAAATCATATACTCATACAAATATCTTTTCCTCGGCACCCCTTTTAAGTATCTCAATATCTTTTGGACAACCTCAAGACGAACATTTTCTACGTACTCCATGAATTAACTTACTTTGATTATGAATGATATACCTATGGTTTTTACTATCCTTTAAAGGGATCTTTTACTATTTTTGGGCATTATACTATGTTCAGAAGGGTCCATACTGTGCACATGATAATATGACCGAGTTTTGACCTAACTATGGGAATTGTGAAGAACTTTTTGCCCCAAATTGATTGTAGAAAGTGTATAGAGGACTTTTGAGAATTTTTGAGGCATCAAACTTTGAAAAGTTGGAAGGTTTTCTTGTATCCTTATCTGGGCTGTTGTTTTCATTAGGGTTGTCAACGCCAACATTAATTTTTCAACTGAGCTAGCTTTGAGAAGTCTTGTGAAGCCTTTTAAGGGTAGTAGCCTACCCCCATTTTACCATCGTTTACTGTTGTCAACATTAGGCTTACTGACATCAGGACTGGTTTTTGGCACTGGCGAGGCTCAGATTGCTTCCGGTACTATGTCTACTACTGTACTGTACCATATATTGTCGTGTTCTTTGCTGCTTACCTACATTCGCAAAACCTAATTATGATTTGTTGTTGTTCTAGGTATTATTTTGTTCAGCTGTAAAGAGAAGTTGTTGACTCTAGTAAAGAGAAGTCATTGACTCTGGTAAAGAGATTGTAAGAAATCGAAAGTAAAGAAGGGGAGAGTGAGGAGAAAAGAAAAAGAGAGAAAGAGAAGAAGAGAAGTGGAAGTGGAGAAAAGGAACGTAAAGAATTCTGGGTCTCTGGTTCCTCATTCTATTTATAAAGTCTTTAATAAACAAAAAAACATCTATGCCCTTTAAGTGAGCTCACGCGCAACATAACATACATAATAACAAAGACACAATGTTATACAAAATTACAGAAATTCCCTTATTCTTGAATTCTAACACTCCCCCTCAAGCTGGAGCATAGATATCAGCAAGGCCTAGCTAGGAGATGAGATAATTGAACTCCAAAGCCATGAGAATTTTCAGTGGTAGGTGGATCAATACTTTTAAGTGTACATGAACTAAATGAAATGATAGCCAAAAAATACTAAAACTGAATGAAAGATCTAACAAGAAGAGATTTAAGAAGAGTGGGCTTTAGAAGAAGAGAGGGAGGCTGAAGAGAGGGAGTGATGCGCAATACGCGTGCACACGTACGTAGCATGACAATTAGTATAGTGATAACTAGAGTGTCTTTTCCACGAGGAAGTGTTGACTAGTGCCAAATTGTATTTAACCAAGCTCCTCCAAATAATAAGAAATCGGGAAAAAAACTTTAAAGACATGGAAACACAAAAAAAAACTTTAGGCCTAGGGTTGTAATGTGTCTCCTTACGCTCCTTAAAAATCTCCCTCTCACACTTTTAGGCAGAAAATTGTGTTAAATGAGTAACCAGGGATCAAAGGTAATTACAAGTCTGTCCATAGTGCATGCTAATAATTTTTCTTTAGCCATATTTCCTTATATCCCGATTTATGGACGTGGACTAAACGAAACTTACTATGCAAAGAGCATACTGGCTTTGTATGGTGAAGGATGTCCCTACCTCACTCACAAATTCCTTATCCAGATACCTGAAGAAGGTAGATCATACACTTTTGTACCTATGGTCTTCCCAAAATATCCTCATGGAGTTGTTGAGGGTTCTCAAATCCGTGTATTGTTTATCAAGCAATTAAATAACACATTATTTTTTTGGAAAGTTGTGATTTTTATTTCATTCAAGAATAATACAAACCCAAAATGGGTTACAAGAGTTCACTAGGGCGTCCAAACAACAAGTTGTTGCTCATGGACTCCCTTTTTTGCCAACTCATTGGCTCTACCATTAGCACTTCTAATTACATGATTTCTAGTTAAAACAAAAGTGCAAGACTACTTTTCTCATTGAATATAAACCTATATCTCCATGGGGGTTTTGAGTCTCCCTTGCACCAGGAAATGATGGTCTTGGAGTCTCCTTCTACATGAAGTGACCATGCAAGTTCTGAGTTCTGAAAACACCTCAAACCTTGAAGGACGCTCCTTGCCTCTGCTGTAGTCAAATCTGAAATGCCAATCAGAGCTGCATAGGAGATGAGCACTTCCTTTCGATGGTCCCTGATAAGTCCTCCTACACCAGTGGGACCTGGGTTCCCCAGTGAGGATCCATCAAAATTTAACTTGTAGGAGGTCGATGGTGGAGGGAGCCACTGCTGAACTGAAGTGACGTTTGAGCTGGCCTCTCTAGCATGTTCAGCCCAAGACCGCCATATAGCCCCAGAGTTGATGCCATGGAACATCGTCTGAATTTTCTACCATCCAATTACTTGATGGTGGAGTTGATGACAGAGGATATTCCAAGACTTAGCCACATTCCGAAATACCCTATTATTTCTTTCTTTCTAGATTGCCTAAGGAATGTAGCTCATGCAGCAGTTGAACATTATACGGCCTTTTGGGCCAGGCCCAAAGTAACTACCAAGAGGGAGGAAACCTGCTAGGTTTGCAGGGGTCACATAGGAGACATCAAACATATCGAGGAAGAAGGTCCAAACTTTCAAACTGTAATCACAATGGATCAGGAGGTGATCAATGGTCTCTAGCTCAACTCCACGTACCACGTAGTGGGAAAATGTCAAACAAAATCTGTAACCCCCTTCTCTATAGCAGGTCTCTGGTGGGAATGTTTCCTCACAAGCAACACCATATGAAGAACTCCATTTTTCTAGGGCATGAAAGTGACTAAGCAGCGGCAGCCACATGCCTTTCTCCCCCATGTCAATGAGGCTATGATACCCCGAGCTGGCCGTATAGCAACCTTTCGGGTGAGGCCTAATCCTTAACCTGATCGACTCCATTTTTTCGGTATTAGTGCAATGATTGATGCTCCCATGGAGGGGTGATTGATTACGTTTGCATAGAAATCTTCAAAGAGTTTAATAATCCCCATGCTTCTCTAAATAATTCATCATTGAATCCGTCCAGGCGTGGTGCTTTATCCTTTGGCATGGTTTAGACTGCAGTTCTGATTTCCTCTATGGAGAAGGGTGATTCTATGTTTAATCTCTGGGAATCCGACATAGTATTGAAGGAGAGTCCGTTTATGCAAGGTTTGCAAGCTTCGTCACTATATAATTTCCAAAAATGGGTTACCATTTCTTTGTAATTTCTTCCTTTTGAGAATTAGTTCTCCATCAATTTTCAGAGAATTTATACGGTTAATTTTTCTCCAGCGAGAGGCCATTGAAAGAAAAAAGGCCGAATTGGAGTCTCCTTCTTTTAACCATCGGTATCTTGCTCTTTGTTTCCAAAAAAATGTATTCCTGATGGTTGATTTGCCTCATCAGATTAGTGGATATTCTCCTGTCCTGAATTCATCATGTGATAATCCTCTTGGTTCCTCAATATGGTCCAAGCCATCAATTTGTAAGGATAATAATCTCTTTTGTGTCTTATCTGAGGCCTTTTTCTGTCTAGCCTATGAAATGATTTTGCCTTTCAAACATTTTAATTTCTTTGCGATTAGGCTAGTTCCATTATCTCCCGACAATTCAGTTTCACCCCACCATCCAAGTAGGCTTGCTCTAAAGGATTCAGCCCTGCATTTTCTATTCTAAAAGGTTTTTTGCCCTATTTAACCATATTGGTATCCAATAGGATGGGCCAATGGCTAAAAACCTCTTTTCCCACCACTTTGGCTTTTGAGTCTCTGTATTGACCAATCCATTCAGGTGACACAAGGAATCTGTCAAGTTTTGATAGAACCGGGTGTTCTTGTTTGTTGCTCCAAGTATAATTTTGCCCAATGTTGGGATTTCCTCTAAGTCAAAACTACTGATAAAATCATTAAATCTTCGCATCGTAGTAGTAATTGACCTAGCATGGGGTTTCTTCTCATTTCTAAAGCGGATTGCATTAAAGTCCCTAGCAAAGAGCCAGGGACCATTCCATCTTCCCATTAGTTCTTCCAATTCTTCCCAAAATGGGTTCTTTCATGGTAGCTACTTGAAATCATTGACATATATTGTGGTCATGTGAAAATAACTTGTCTTCTCTTTTTTCTTTTTCCTACATTTTTACTTGGTTTTATTTTACTTTATTTCTAATCAAAAGAATCATTTTTATTGTCTTAAAGTAACTAATTACAATAATTTTATTGTTCTTATGCTTGAGTGTGCAGGGATCTGGGCAAGCTGTAGCAGTTAGAGTGACAGCAGATCGTTGTGCTTTCTACAACTGCAGGTTCCTTGGATGGCAGGTACATACCATCCAATGCATATATTCTAGTTCCTGTTTTAATGTTTAGTTATTGAAACTTGAAGAAGTCCAGAATTTAAGTAGCAAAACTTAGGTTCATGATTACAATAGGTTAGGGAACTTATTGATAATTAAATAAATCTGTTAAAAAATTAATGTTATGGTAGTCTTGTGACATTAATAAGAATAAAAAATGCTGTTCTTACAATATTTCTTCTGTTGTTTAGTTTTATGGAACTTCCGGCTTCATGGTATGTCAGAAGATGGTAGTCCTAATTTAGGTTTTATGATGTCTATGCATAATGCTTCTTGAGGTTGGTAGCTGTCTATAGTTTAAAGAATAATTTGGACATTAATGTAATTTTGAATATTTTTTAGATCATAAATTGGGGTGATGACCTAATCTCTCTTGACTCTTTCTTTTGCGAACTTCAACATGGTAAAGGGGCAGATTTCTCTAGGTTCGTGAGTTGACCTTTTCAACACACAGAGGTGTTGTTTACTCCTTATTCTCCATTTTTCAGTTTGGTCGCACGAATTTAATCCTTGGTCTTATGACTCAGAATTGGGATCCATCTTAGGGTCCCAAAATTCCGTGTTGGATCAGCTGAGTTTGTTCCACTCGGCTGATCCCCAGGTCAAGACCTGGTCAACAAATAATTGAGAGTCAATGACAAATTATTCTAAAAAACCAAAAAATTATAAAAATAACAAGAATTATCTAAATTTGCTATATAATGTGCTATATATTAGCATTTAAATAAAAAGATCCTTAATGATGCTGAGTTAGAGTGTAATTTAATCTAATGCAAATAACAAAAAAAGGGAAAAATACTTGTATTATAATTATAATAAGAGGGAAAGGAGCTTGGTTTCTAGCTAAAGTTGGCTGTATCTCTTTTCTCACTTCAAAAAGTTGCTTTCTTGATGTAGCCATCATATAGTACATTGTATTTTCAGTAATGCTATTATCTCGAATTTTCATTGAAAATGGTTAAAAAAATATTAAAATGAAATTAAATGAAAACATAATCATAAACAAGTAATCATTATTTTTTAATTTGCTATTGAGTTTCAGTTATAATCATTAACTTGTTGAAGCCTTATGAAGATTCATCATTATAATTGATATTCATTATATTATTGACCATATAAATCTTTTTATACATCTATTTTTTTGCTTAAATAAGCTCAGAAAATTATTCTACAAAGTTTTTTAATGCCCTATATGCTAATGATTCTTGTCATGTGTTGGTGTCGCTAATAATAACTACCAAGTGTTTCGGGTCCCTACTAGAAATTACCAGTAGTTTAAACTCTATTTGCCTTTGAATCCATACCTTGAGATGTGTGTAATGGCAATTGTGTACTAAAAAACTAAAAGAAGCCTAAATCTACACTGTAAACTCTATTTGCCTTTGACCATTGGATTTAGATGTTGAGATTTGTGCAATGGTAGAAGCGTGATGAAGTGTTAAAAGATGGGGCAAAGTTGCATTGATTTCTTTGGCCCAAAAGTGAAACATGGAAAGTCTATTGCTTATTCTACCCTACATTTGATTGTGGGGTGGCTAAAAGCCTAAAAGTGTTTCCAAGAAGTGGAGGTAGGCGCCATATGGAGATCATGGATTGAGCATGCACACTCGGCAAGGCCTGCCAAATCAGCTATACAAACCTGGATTCCCCCTTCTGATGCTACATTCAAGTTGAACTTTCATGGCTCATCTTTGGGCAACCTTGGTCCCGCGGGCACTGGTGGCCTCATCAGAAATTCTAGAGGAGAAGTAATCGTGTCATATTCTGGTCCGATTGGTGTAGCTGACTCTATTGCTGCTGAAGCATTCAGCCTCCTACAGGGGGTCAAGTGTTTTGTATCCTTGGGTCTTACCAGTAATTTACATGTGGAAGGGGACTTTAAAGTCATTCTATCTTGGGGTGCTGGCGAGTCTAAGCCTCCTTGGAGATTCTGTTTCCTTTTTATTGAGCTTTCAGCCTTATCAAATTCTGTAATTTCATGACTCAAGTACTTCACTCGGCCAATGGCCGTGCTGATTCTCTTGCTAAGCAAGGGGTGCATCAACAACATCTCCTTGTTGTGTAGGGCTTCTTGAGCTACTTGTTATTGCCCAATGGGGCTGATTCTTTCTGTAAAATTCTTTTGACATAAATGAAATTCAAAAAACAAAAACTTGTACAACCACTTCTCTTTTGAAAACTGCCTACAAATTGACTTTTCTGTAGGCTACCTTACAGGATAGGTGCCCTATATATATGTATATGTACATATGTACGCACACATATATAAAGGGAGAGCACTTTTTCTATAGATAACTTGCAAGAAATATTTCTGCAGGTACTTCTTTAAAGAAGAAAATAACTGCATATTGATACCATCTTTTACACTTTATTACAAAACTACCATAGCACAGATTTCAAGATCTGAATCCAATCTGAAGTGATGCTTAAAAACAATGAGTGAGAGAGGAGCGGTCGGGGGAGCTAGATTTCCGGTGTGTTAGGAGGTCCGAACATGAGGCCAAGAATGCCACAAAGCGCACCAAGGGGCGTGCTGGCACCGGTAGGGACCAAGGCCAGCACAGCCAGCCAACCGCGCCAAAGGGATCCGCACATGCGCGCGCAAGGGAAGGAGAGCCCGCAGCGCACAGACGCGCGCAAGGGAAGGAGAGCCCGCAGCGCACAGACGCATGTGCAAGAGCCTTCGTGGGGTTGCGCCCCCGGTCAAAAGTCAATCCGGGGTTGCCAACGCACATAGTGCCCAACTTTCAAGCGTGTGCGCATGGTCATGCACGCGTGCCTAGGCAGCAGGAGGCGTCCGCATGCGCGGGGCAAGGAGGTGCGCATGCGCGGCCTACAAGCTCAGCGAGGGGCGAGGCCAGCACGCGCGTGCAGCGTGTCATGGGGCTGTCAGCAACAAAAGCAAATCAGCCTTTTTCCCTCCGAATCGTCTCGGTCAAGGAAGAAACCGACTCTAGAACGAGTCCAACGAGCAAGAAGAAGAAGTATATAAAGATAGAGAGAGAGAGAGAGAGAGAAAGTACTAACATGAGATTATACAATATGCACAAATTTCATTAGGGAAAATTTCCTCAAGTACCTGAATACAATGACGGAGCTTCCTCTAGCTCGACCCCCCTGGTTGCCCCCGGCAAAAACGTGAGCATGAACAATGGAACGTGTGAGTGAGTGTGTGAATTTGAGGATGTAACAAGGTCGCTCCCCCATGTGTATATATAGACACCCGAGTACAAAAAACCCTAGATGTCTCCTAGATCCTCTAGGAGATCGCCTTGCCTAGTTAGGAAGGTGTTAAGACCCAAATCCATTTTACGTACACACGACGCAACAAGAAGCAGGGGTAAGCTGGTCTTTTACATGTCATGCCAGGAGGGAGCACGTGAGTTTGTTATGAGGAAGGTTCTAGTAAGAGAAAGGGGTATAAGAGAAGAGAGGAAGAAGAGAGAAAGGGGGGGGGGGGGGAATTTTTGGGGTAGAAAGTGTAGACAGGATTGGAGATAGCAGGCCTCTCGAACTGCTTGCTCTGCTTGTAAATATTATCTCTGGTTCTAAAGGCTACATAATATAGAAATACTTAGGGCTCTTCTCGCCCTCTTCTATTTTTTTCTATTCGAAAACTAACTCTTCCAGGTTCGGTTGGTTGATTGCTGGGACGTATCAGAAGGTTGCCAAACGTGTGCAACCTTCTTCCTTGATGATGCTAATCCGAATTGATCCTCCTGGATTATAGGAAAAGTCCATCTCCCGCTGGAGTCCTCTCAATCTTGGACTTCCTTATTCGGATCAGCATGTGCGCGCGCCAACTCAGTTTCTAAAATAGAGTGGAGTCTGTATCTTGGTTTGATTGAAGATCATCTCTCGCAAAGATACTCCAAAGATCATGATCAGAGTCCCTCCTTTCTTGGACTTGCCTTCTTGAGCTCGCTTGGTGCACAAGTCTCCTTTCTCATTATGGAAACATGGAAATTTTGTGCTAGACGTAGGCTAAAGAGATAACCATCGTGTAGCTGAGTGAGTCGGCTTTCCAACGGTATCTCATGGACCCACATAAAGTACAATGTGGGTCCCAGGAAGCCCCTCCGAATAGTTCAGGTTCCGGGAGCAGCACCTAGGCCTAACCGCCTACTGCCGCGTGCACGTGGCTGTGCGCTGCCTTAATGCGTGGGACGCCGCCTGCAGCCCCGCGCGGGTTGCTGTGCCCGTGTGTCACAGGGCTGGGATTCAGCCTAAACTGTGCGGCACTAGTCTCAACTTCTTGCAGCAAAGGAGGAATCTGGTTCAGCCTAATTCCAGCGATCTAGTGCTTAAGGCGTAAGCGAATGGACTCGAATAACACGCAGCGGGATAATAAAAGAAGCTAGGGATGCACAAAGGAGAATAAGAAAGAGAAGTACACAATTCAATAAGGGAAAAGTTACTTCATTACCTCTAAAATCGAAAAATACAAGGGGATTATGCTTCCACAACCTTCAGACTTGACTCCAGCATGAGTTTTCCATGAAGCCTAGCTCTCTCCCGCAAGAGCTGGCTCCTTACACGTACTGAACCCTCAGGCGAATACAAATCGAAGACTACTTAGTTACATCCGTCCCCTTGCCCTCTATTTGTAGACAACTAATGTACAAAAAACCCTTATACGAATCCTAGCGAGACTAGGATACGTTTCTCCAAGTTAGGGAGGTTGCCAAACTCGTGCTGCCTCTTTCCCTGGTTATGCTGATCCGTGTAGATGCCCCTGACTTGTAGGAGAGTTCGTCCCATACCAGATTCACAATATCTTGGAGCTTCCTTATCCAGATGAGCCATGTGCGCTTAGCTTCCTCAATTGGTTGGAGTTGGAGTCCTGACTTCTTGGAGATCTTCTCCCGCAAAGATCTTCCTGAGATCACAAATTAATCACCTACAATCTTGGACTTGCTATTCTGAGACATGCCTGGCGCCCAAGTTCTCTACCTCGTGGGAGAATTTGAAAATATTGCACTGGACAGGGGACAATATTATAACCGTTGGATCGCTGATCGAATTAGCTTTCCAACGGTATATGGCATGACCATATTCGGTACAATGTGGGCCCCATTGGTCCCCACCAAAGAGGTAGGGGTCTAGGACCCGCATCCCGACCTTGTCGCCCAGGGTGTAACGCCCCCAAAAATGGCCCAGAATATGCCAGGACATGACATACCAAATGACGCACAACAGACCCTAGAAGTGGTATGGGACACTTCTATGGGGTCAATAGGAGGGCCCAGGTGGGACCCACATTGTGCCTTATATAGTGCATATGATATACCGCTGGAAAGCTAACTTAAAAAGCTACACGACGGTATATAATTTGGCCTTCGTCTAGAAGGTAAATTCCGAGTTCTCCTGGGTTAAAGAGAGCTCACGCGCAAGGTAAGTCCAGAGAAGGCAAGTCCGGGAAAGGAAGGAGATAACCGGGATCCTTGAAGACTCCAGAGGAAGGAGGACTGCCAGAGGGATCAGGATGACCTCTCTAACGGATAAGGAAAGACCAGCTGGCCAGCGCACGTGCAAATTCAAAAGAAGGAGCTGAAAATCAGGGATCGCCTACAAATCAGGGATCGAGAAGATTATGAGCTCTTTTGGATGATTTGCTGAATCAATGGGATTCGTTTCTAGTTAGGAAACCTCCCATGTTGATCCACACGTCCCCTAGTCTCTCTAGGGGTCGTTTAGGGTTTTTTGTAAGTAGGAAAACACTATAAATAGGGGTAAGGGCTCACCATGTAAAGGGGGATTCACGCTCCAAGTCATTGTGAGACTTTGGAGGCTATGCGGGAGTAGTTCTCTTTGTTTTTCATTGCTTGGGCGAGCAAAAGCTCTGCACATATGTACCCTGATTCCCTATGAGGTAATACTACCGAAATTTTCCCTATCTCTCTTTGTACTTAAGTTCTTCACTTCGTTTTCCCTCTCCTTCATCTCTCTTCACGAATTCTCTCTTCCTGAGCAAAGTTCAAGGGTAAAATACCCATTTGCTTCCGTGCTACAGTAGACCATTGCTGTCGGTAACTGATCTTGGGAAGGCTTATCTCGGTTCCTCCTAGCTAGAAGCTGAGACGGAGTAGCAGCCGAGAGCCGCACGGTTTAAAGGTGTGGAACAGGATTCCAACGCCATGACACAGGGCCTATGCGCGCGGGCTACTGCCCACAGCCTTGCGCGTTGCGCTGCGCTGGCCTCACCCGCTGCTGGGCTAGTAGGCTGTGCGCACGCATCTTACTACCCCGCCGCAGCGCCTGCGCCTGGGCGGGCGAGAGCCTCTTGTGCGCTTGTCGGATGCGCGCGCATTGCGCGTTGACAACCTTGGTTTGATTTTCAACCGGGGGTGTTTCCTCGTAACCCCGCTAAAGGGTTTCCAATTCCACATGTGCGCGTGCGTGCCGCGCTGTGGGCACTCCTGCCCTTGTGCACGCATGGGTGGGCGTTTCTGGTGAGCTCGTTTGGCCCTCTTGGCCGGCCCACTCTATGAGCATTTGGGGGTTTCTGCATCTCATGTTAGAACCTTCTAACACCGCGCGGGGGAGCCTCCTGCTGCCCATGCGTACGGGGGCGCTTGCTGTGTTGCGGGCGCACACTTCCTCCTGCACGCACGTGCGTTCCGCGCATTGGTAACCTTGGATAGGATTTTGTCCGGGGGACGCATACTCGCAACCCCGCGAGTCTTCGCATATGCGTGCGTGCTCTTGCCTTTGCGCGCGCGTCATACCATGTCTCCGTGCACCTATGCGCTGAGTCTTCTAGGCCGGTCCCCTTGTGCACTGTAGTGCATATTTGGGGACCTAGCCACTGAAACAGTCTTCGACGTGGGCAATGTGTCCAGCTCCCAATGACCCTTCTGAGGTGTCCCATACCACCTCAGAGGGCTGTGATGCGTCTAAGTGCATGTCAGGGCACAAAGTATTTTTGGCTGGATTGGGCCCCTTGACACAGCGCACAACGTAGGGATGCAGGCCGCAGCTTGATGGAACTTGAATCGAATTGGGAAAGAAAAATTGAATCTTTATTGATAAAGACTGAATTACAAATAGTTTGACTTACTTTTGAGAGGAAGCCGACTCTCCCAAATTACTCTAAATGACTACCGCTGAAGTACTACTCACTTACACAGCACCGATTGGCATTTCAGACTCTACTACCGCTGAAGCAGTCAGCCTCCTTCATGGTTTGAGATGTTATAAAGATTTAGGGCTTTCAGGTCCCCTTCAAGTGGAGGGCGACTCGAAGACCATCATTTCATGGTGCAAGAGAGCTTCTAAACCTTCGTGGAAATATATTTACACTTTCAATGAGATAACTGATCTTGCATCTTTTGTTGTAATTTGGAGTCATGTAATTAGATCTGCCAATGGTAGAGCAGATCAGTTAACTAAAAAGGGAGTCCATGAGCAAGTGCTAACTGTTTGGACTCCTTAGGAATTTGATGTAACCCATTTTGGGATGTAATTTTTAAATTAAATAAAACTTCAACTTTCAAAACAAAAAAAACTCCGAATTTCCGCCTCCCTAATTCTCCCCTTAACCTCCTATTTCTAATAATCATGCTTAACCCTAATAACATAAATTCCCAAAATTCCCAAAATTCCCAAACTACCCTTATGCCTTATTTCACTTGCTCTATTTCTTAATAAGCCCGGGCCCAACATTATTTACGGGCCTAACATTACTCCCCTCCCATGAAGACACCTTGTCCTCAAGATGGAAATTTGGAAACTGTTGTTGTATCACTGTATATGATGCCGAAATTGCCGATCTCCTCCTGCTCGATCTCCTCCTGCTCGATCTCCTCCTCGCTGCCCTCCTCGTCACAAACGGTCAACACCTGCAACGACCTATCCTTGTACCGGTGCTCGGTTGAGTACTTCTCGTCACAACGAAAACGTAGTCCCTTGGCCCTTTTGTTCTGAATCTTGGATTCAACAAGGCTTTTAAATTTCCCCGTAGTTCGCATTCCCGGCTTGTTTGTAATAGCCTCTTTCTGGATTCCCAAGGATTGAATTTTGGACCCACCTCTGGTGAAGCTGGTACGGGATGTACCTCCATTGACAGTAATCCTGCTGGACCGTTCTACCTTATTCTTCTTCTCCATTATCTGTGCCAATTCCATGGTGTCACCTAATCCCATCAGCTTCCACAGTCGTACATCAGCTCGAATATTTGGTTTAAGCCCTTTCAAGAAATTTCCTTGTAACATCGATTCTGGAATCCCTGTCAGACGACCCGACAACATCTCAAATTTCTCTCGCTACTCGGGCACAGAGCCATCCTGGTTTAGAGCTAATAATTGCTCTTGTAAGTCCCCTTCATGTATATCGCAAAGGTGCTCTAGTAATCGGTCTGTAAATTCGCCCCATGATCGTAGAGGCTGTCTTCGCCACCGAAACCATGCCAAAGCTTTCCTCTCAAGGCATAGAGCTGCCACTGTTGGTTCTCTGCTTCTGTTAATCCGTTTACCGTGAAATATCTCTCAATTTTGTATAACCATCCATAGGCATCCTCCCCTTAAAAAACAAACATTTTTAGTTTCCTCACTTGGGAATTGAACCTGGCTTGCTGTCTCCAAACCCAATAGATCTCAGGTTGGGTCCCCACCCATGTCCTCCTTGATAACCCTCACGGCCTCCACGGATATCGTCGCTGAAAAATCCGTGTCCTCCCCTTTAGCCACCCTGGCCAGATCTGTTTTCCCATTTGTTTACCTCCGGTGGCAAAGTGCCGCCGTTACGACCCATCCTTGTCACCCATGGCGGTGTGAAGTTCTGATTCGGCCCAAAATCACCCCTCGCAGGCTGTATTTCCTCCCTACTAGTATCCTAGTGACCCCAAATGCATCTCTTCCACTGGTCGGCTTCCATGTACCAACCTGTGCGAGCATCTCCCGCACCAGGTCTCCTATCTTTCTCGTGTGGCGCAGTTCGAGCGATCCCAGGCTCGAGACCCTCCTCCCCTCGCACCCCCTCTGCTATTTCCTTGTCCGTGCGTCTTTCCAGTGCCTACGGCTCGCCAGCACCCATGGAGATTTCCATAGTTCCTCTACCGATTTGAGTCGCCCGTCGATCCCTTCTCCATCTCCGAGAATCGTCCATCGAGACCCTGCATTGCAATCTTCATCGAAGTCACTTTTGACTCCAATTTCTCGCCCAAAGCGTCCACTTTTTTCGCTGCCATCCTCCTAGGTTACTGCTCTGATACCAAATTGATAGAGCCCAAGTCGGATTGGGGAAGAAAAATTGAGTCTTTATTCCTAAACTACCCTTATGCCTTATTTCACTTGCTCTATTCTTAATAAACATAGGTCCATCATTATTTACGGGCCTAACACAGACCCCGAGTGCGCTAAGCATTGCTCTCGCCCGCTCGTGCCCGCATGCACTAAGTGTCACGGGGCTGACTCTCAGCCTGATCGTGCGGCAACAATCCTGGCGGCAACAAAACTGGCTAAGCCTATTCCGTCCCAGGATACTAGGCAAACCCGTTGCCTTGTGCTCACTGTTGGAGATTTCACAAGTAGTGCAACGGAAAAATAAAAAGGATGCGCAAGGAGAAGAGAGGAGAACTATACAAACTCGCAAAGGGAAAAAGTATTTCATTACCTCTAAACTAAAAATTACATGGGGATTATGCGTCCTCAGCCTTCAAACTTGACTCTAGCATGAGTCTTACACGTAGAGCAATCCTCTACCGCTAGGACTAACTCTCTCTCCCACGTTCTGAACTCCCAGGCTTTAGAGACTTGCCAAATACTAATTACAAAGATTCCCCAACCCTCTATTTATAACTAACTAATGTACAAAAAAACCTAGACGAATCCTAAATACTCTAGGAGATCATCCTATCCAATTAGGAGGGTTGCCTAAGCTGCACAACCTCCTTGGATTAGATCAATCCGGAAAGATCCTCTAGGATATAGGAGTCCATCTCCCATTGGGATCCACCAGAACTTGGCCTTCCTTATCCGCATAGACTTGTGCGTGCGCCAACTAAGCTTTCTAATCCGAATGGAGTCTGTCTTCTGCCTTGATTGAAGATCCTCTCCCGCTGAAGTATCTCCTAATATCTCGACCAGAGTCCTCCCATGCTTGGACTTACCTTGTTGAGCTCGCTTGGCGTCCAACTCCTTTCCTATCAAGGAAACTCGGAAATCTTGTACTGGACATCGGCCAATGCTATTCTCAAATTGTAGTCATGTGAGTTAGCTTTTCAACGGTATATCATGGGCCCATATAAAGTACAATGTGGGTTCCACAAGGCCCTTATAACTTTTTCGGGGTCCCTGCTCTAACGGCCTTTTGGTGTGTGCGCATGGGCGTGCGCTAATTGGAGGAGCCTTGTGGGACCCACATTGTAACTGATGTGGACTCATTATATGGACGTGAAGCTTACACACGTGGCTTCAATTTGAACTTATATTTTTGGCCTATGGTCAGAACAATATTTTCGAGTTTCTTGATGGAGAAAGGGAACTTGAGCGGCAAACAAGCTCAATCGTGATGCTAGGAGAATCTTTGCGGGAGGAGAATCCTAATCAAGGCCAGAGATTTGGAGGATATCCAGCGGGAGATGGATCTTCCTCATATCTAGGAGGATCTTTCCGGATTGATCACGTCCAAAGGAGGTTGCATAGCTTTGGCAACGTTCCTAATTGGATGTAGAGTGATCTCCTAGTTGGACTAGGAGTCGTCTAGGGTTTTTTTTTACAGTAGTTGTCTATAAATAGAGGGTTGGGGATCATCGTAAATAAGCTGTGAAGAGAGTCATAGACGTTTGGAGAGGCCAGAACGCGGGAAGCTTGGAGTCAGTCCGCAGGAGAGGACTAGTCTACGCTGTTGACTCATGTCGAGTCATCTCTGAAGGTTGGGACGCATGAGCCCTTTGTAATTTTTTCGTTTAGAGGTAATTACGTACTTTTTTCTCTTATTGAATTTGTGTACTTTTCTTCTCTCTTCTCTTTGTGCATCAATTTTTACTATTCCGCTGCAATATTGTGAAATCTCCTATCGAGAAGCACATGACCACGGGTTTGCTTAGTATCCAGGGACGGAATAGGCTTAGCCAGTCTTGTTGCTGCTAGGACCGGTGCCCAACGGTCAGGCTGAGAGACAGCCCTGTGGCACGGCGCCCATAATAAGAGAGACACTTAAGAAAAACAAAGTTCAGATAGTCATGCCACTGGAAATGAAATTGGACAGCATTTCCCAATCGTTGGTGAGAGATCTATGGCATGTCCAAAGACCTGGCTGGGCCTCAATGGATTAGTACTGTGAGATACCGGGAAAGTGGAAATGGTGAAAGCTGAGGCAGGACAAATCACCTTAGTAGTACAGTTCAAATCTCTTAAGGATGGGAAAAAGTGGGCAGCATTGCCGATTTATGGGCCCACAAATAATGTGTTGAGACAAGACCTCTAGGTCGAGATTTCTGCTATGCATGCTGACTGGTCTGTACCTTGGTTGTTTGGGGGAGATTTTAACACAGTTCGATACAGCTCTGAAAAAGAGGAGGGAGTACTAGACAAACTGCAGCAATGAGAGACTTTAACAGCTTGATCAATGCTCTCTCTTTGATTGAACCGGCCCTCTCAGGAGGCTCATATACATGGACAAATGGTAGGAGTACACCAATCCTAGCCAAGCTTGACAGATTTCTGGTCACACAGGAATGGAATGATGCATTTCCAAATGCAGCAGGTAAGATACTACCACGGTCAACTTCTGACCACTCTCCTATACTGATCGAGACTTCTCCTGAGGATCTGGGACCCCCTCCCTTCTTTCAGGTCTGAGGTTTGTTAAATTAAGTGAAAGAGGCTTCATAGACAGACTAAGAGATTGGTGGATGGAGATTCACATTCAGGGTACCCCATGCTTCATATTCAGACAGAAATTAAAGAGATTGAAGGAAAAAATTTAAAGAATGAGCAAGGGAGAGCTGGATTATGAGAAGCGGAATATCCTGTTAGAAAAAATACAATTGTATGATTAGAATGAGGAACAACAGGGCAACTTATCTATCTTAGAGGATTTGGAGAGAGATGCAATCAAAGAAGAGTACAAAACCAAATCAACCAAGAAAGAATCTACTGGAAGCAAAGGGCAAGATACAAATGGAGCAAGGAAGGTGATAGCCATACAAAGTTTTTTCACACCATAGCTTCAACACACTGAAGGAAAAACAGAATATCAGCATTGTGTGTTGAAAGAGGGATAACTGAGGTTAAAAATGAAATTGCAAAAAGCTTCTGGGGTTTCCGTTAAAGAAGATATCAGAGGATACTAAAACAAAACTACAGGAGCCATTCTCATTGGAAGAATTGAAAGTGCCCTTTTCTCTATGCCACGGATAAAGCACCGGGACTGGAGGGCTTTACTAGTGAATTCTATAAGGAAGGATGGAAATTCTTAAAAAATGATCTCCTTAGCATGTTTAAAGACTTCTTTTATAGCTTTGGCGGCAAAAAGAGAAGAAGCAAGTGTGGCAGCTGACTTCAGGCCTATAAGTCAACTAAGAGCTTATGGGATCCGATCATTGAAAAGCTGAATTTGAAATTGAATACATGGCATGGGAGGCTACTTACGAAAGCAGGCAGGCTTACTTTAATCAAAGCTTGTCTACTTGGCATACCCACATATTTTTTATCTTTCTTACATTGCCTTACATCAGTGGTAAACAGTATTGAGAAGCTGATGAGAAATTTCCTTTGGTCGGGATCTTCACAAAGATCAAAGTTGCACCTCATCTGTTGGGAGGATGTATGCTTGGCAAAGGAGGATGGAGGACTTGGAATCAGGAGAATAAGGCACATGAATGAAGCACTCCTAATTAAATGGCTCTGGAAACTGAATACAAGCAGTGGGGCTACTTGGAGAAGTTTAATTGTAAAAGCACTTGACAATAGGCCAAGAGATTGGTGGTTTGGTGACATAAAGCAATGGAGGCTCTCCTCGATTTGGAAGAAAATCATTAAGTTGCTGCCTTTTTTTGTTCAGCATACTTTCATTCATCCTGGAATTGGTGATAGAATACTTTTTTGGGCTGATAAATGGATTGGTAAGGACACTTTTGCTGAGAAGTATCCAAGAATATTCACATTAGCAAGGGATTAGAACTGCTTTATTAGGGATATCGCCCCTAGGGGACAGCTGAGAGAAGTGGATTGGACACCATTACTTCGAAGAAATCCAACTGATGAGGAATCTATTGAGATAACTTCATTACTTGATGGGTTAAATATGACATTCCTAAAGAGAGACCAGATGGATGAATTATTATGGAGGCCTCATCCCTTGAGGCATTACTCAGTTAGCACAACTTACTCTTGCTTAACTGATCGTGGACAACACCCCCATCAGGCTGCAAAAGCTTGGACACTTTCCTGCCCAAGGAAACAAGCTTTTTTTGTGTGGTGCTGTTTAAGAGGAAGATTGCCCACAAGGGACGCACAATTAAGGAGAGGAATTCCGATCCAGGATGCTGCATGCCCTTTATGTAACTCTGAGAGTGAATCTCTTAATCACCTTTTATTGCACTGCACATATAGCTGGAAGGTATGGACTTTTTTCATAGATAAATTCAGACTAAACTTCCCCATTCCTCAAGATCTTAGCAGCATTATTGCTCTTATCGGATCTCTTGGCCTTGGAGGCAAAGGAATGTTGATGATTAATTGTTGTTTGGGCTACATTCCCTGGTTGTTGTGGAAAGAAAGAAACAACAGAAATTTTCAGAATAAAAGTACTTCCTGGCCTGACTTATGCCAACGCATTATTCACCAAATTGTATGTTGGTTGAAAGTGCCGAAAAATTTCAAGAACATATAGGGAGGTGCAATCTAGAATTCTTGGTCCCCATATGCTTTTGAAAAGGGGGGGGAAGGTTCCCAAAATTATTGCTTGGGTCCCTCCACCGAGGTATGCTTATAAGCTGAATTTTGATGGGTCGTCATTTGGAAACCCGGGGCTGGCAGGTGTGGGTGGACTAATCCGTAACTCTTCTGGGGACATATTGCTCACTTATTCATGCCTGATTGGCACCACTGATTCCACAATTGCTGAAACGAAAAGTTTGCTTCACGGCCTCAAATACTTCCTCAAGTTCCACTTTGTTGGGCCATTACATGTTGAGGGTGACTCACATGTTCTAATCCAATGGTGCAAGAAGGACCTCAAGCCTCCTTGGAGGCTTCTTCCCATCATTGATGAAATTAGAGAGTTTGCATCTATTGTCACCAGTTGGAGTCATGTACTTCGTAGTGCAAATGGTAAAGCAGATGAATTAGCTAAAAAAGGGGCTCATGAGCAACATGCTATTGCATGGACCCCTTACTAGCTGTAATCTTATTATGTACTTCTTTGCCTAATTGGGCTATAATGAATAAAATCACAACTTTCAAAAAAAAAAGTCTGATTTCTACTCACTATAAGCTGATATCGAGGGTCCTCGCAACTAGGTTAAGGGCTGCACTACATGAAGTGATTAGCTCCAACCAATCAGCATTCCTAAAAGGAAGACAGATTTTGGACTCATCATAACTCCTACACGAACTCATAGATTTTCACAAGAAGGGGAAAAAGGGGGCAGTGCTCAAGCTGGACTTTGAGAAAGCTTTTGACAAGGTATATTGGGTGTTCCTAGACGAATTATTGAAAAGGATGGAGTTCTTGGAGCGTTGGAGAAAATGGATAAGAAGCTGCATCTCTTTGGCTTTTTTCTCTATTTTTCTTAATGGAACAACCAAAGGGTATTTCACAAGCAGTCGAGGCCTTAGACAAGGGGATCCACTACCCCTTTACTCTTCAAAGTAGCTGGAGAAACACTTAAGAGCACTGATATACAAGGGGAAGCAAGAGGCATGGATTGAGGGATTCAACATTAATGCACAGGTCAGCATTCTATCTTGCGATTTGCCGATGATACAATCTTATTGTGGGAGGATAGGGGCAATCAAACAGTCAACATGAAAGCCATGATAGACCTCTTCGAGATAGTATCTGGCCAGACCATAAATTGGAACAAGAGAGGTTTTATGGGTGTGAATTGAAATTGCAGCACACAACACAAAGTTGCCAAATTTCTGGGATGTAAGGTTATATCTATGCCGTCTACCTATTTGGGGTTACCTCTATTCCAGGGAAGGATGACAAGAAACCTTTGGCAAGGAGTAGTAGAGAAATGTCAGAAGAAACTAGAAAATGGAAAGGCCAAATCTAATTGCAAGCGGGCAGAGTTACTCTAATAAAGTCAGTGCTAGAAGGGATTTCAAACTACCAATTTATCTTTGCTGCCCTGTCCAACCAGCATAGCTAACAAACTAGAAGCTATGCAAAGAAAATTTCTGTGGTGTGGAGGTCAGGGGAAGTTCAAACACCCCTAGTAAAATGGACTAAAGTCTGCAAATCGAAAGGAGGGCTGGGTATTATAAAAATCTAAAGACATGAACTCCGGGCTATTGGCAAAATTGTTGTGGAGATATACACAGGAACCAAATGCATTGTGGAAGGAGGTCATTGATGCCAAGTATGGGACAAATTCAGCCAGCAAAATGCCTAAGTAGAGCCCACACAAAGGTTGAAGATTATGGAGAGGAATTCCAGCAGAAAGGCCAACATTTGAAAAACATCTAAGATATCATGCAAGAATGGGAACAAAAATTAGATTTAGGGATGATTGTTGGATAGGGAGGCTCCACTAAAGATCTCCTACCCTAGAATCTATAACCTGGCGAGAAGAAAAGAAGCTTTGATAGCAGACCTGAGAAATCAAGATGATGGAGTGTGGGACATACAATTAAGGAGGAATCTGAATGAGGAGGAGACAGTGGAAGTGGTTAACTTATTGCAAGTTTTGAAGTCCATCTATTTCTCGAAACAGGGTCAAGATGAGACAATTTGAGCACCTAACAAATCAGGAGTTTATTCGGTCTCTTCCTATTATGAACTGCTAAGAATTCAAATGTAGTATCCCCAACCAATCTGGTTTGGAAGCTACCAGCCCCAAAAAGGGTTCAACAATTCCTGTGTACTGCTACTCATTCTAAATTGCTTACATGTGAGCAGCTAGCTAAAAGAGGGCAAGTCATCAATCACTTATTGATCCACTGTTCCTTCAACCAGAAGGTGTGGAATGCTATGCTAAGGAAGTTTAATGTACCAACTTGATTCAGATTGTGTAAGACAGTTAATACAACATGGAAAGTACTGGCCCTTGCCAGCAGTGGGAAAAACTTTGTTGGCAGCAACCTTTGCTGCAACCCTATGGCAACTCTGGTTGGAAAGAAACAACAAGACCTTCAGAAACAGTAATACTTCTCTTGCGGGTATAATTGTGAAGTAATTCAGAATGCTCTATGTTGGCTATGAATTTGTGGAAACTTCCTCCACTGCCCCAGGTAATTATGCGTAGGTTTTGGTCCAAAATCATTTACTTTAGCAACGCACGTCCTCCTATCATAATAGAGTGGATTCCTCTTCAAGAAGGATATATGAAACTTAACATAGATGGCTCATCTCTTGGTAATCCTGGCCAGGCAGGGTTTGGAGGGGTTCTCAGGGACAATAATAGTCAAATTGAGATCGTATTTTCTGGATCAGGTAGGTTCTCATCAAATGAAGTTGAAAGTAGAGCTCTCCTTGAAGGAATAAAGTTGTACAAGCATGGGGGCAGAAAGCCTTTAATTGTGGAAGACGATTCCGCTCTATCTATTGGTTAGGCCAAACAATCATGTAATCCTCCTTGGCATCTCATGGGTTTGTATAATGAAATCTGGGAGAGAACTTCCGAGTGGCAGATCTTGTGGTCGAAAGTTCCTAGATCGGCCAATTCATTGGCTGATCAACTAGCAAAGCAAGGTGTAAACTGATCTAGCTTAACAACAGGGACAGTTTTCCCATTACCCTAGCTTTGTAACAGCTTTCATTTTCAGTGTAATATATGTAATCTATGTACTGATGTAAGAAAATTGTGAACTCAATAAAAAGTTTGTCACTGCTTGAAAAAAAAAAAAAAAAGATCTGAATCCATTGGTGAAAAGGTTGTTTCCTAAAGGTAATCCTGTAGGTTACAACAGATTAGATTTTGAAGGAAATGATCAAAGTAGAAGAAATAGTGGATCATTGTGCTGAAGTCGAGTATCATGCTAAGGTTCATAAAGTGACTGATAGTTCTGGGTGTGTCCTTGTCCAATTTGAAGCTATCAGTTCAATTTCCCAAGATCTATATATGTGATAATCCAGCAGCTACCTTCATTTCTAGCACCCAATTTTTCATGAGTACCATTGACGTTGGTTGCCACTTGGTTTGAGAAGTTGTAAAGAATGAAGCTGTTGTCATTGTATTTATGTAATCCGCTAATTGGTTGTCTCTTCTTGGCATATTCTGGGCCATTTTAGGGGGCGTTACACCGCGTGCGCGCTTGTCTGGGCCGCGCTGTGCGCGTATGCAACCCCGGATAGAATTTCGTCCGGGGGCGTTATGCCGTAACCCCGCGAACCTTCGCATTTGCGCGCATCTTGGTCTGCTGTCGGGTGTATATGCGCTAGGCCATCTTGGCCGACCCTCTCAATCCCCTCCTATTGGCTTCATAGCCAGCTCCCATTGACTCTATATAAGTATCCCATACCACTTCTAAGGTCTGTTGTTCGCCCTCGCCCTCGCCCTCCTCCTCCTCCACCCCCTTCTTTCTCTATTCATTTCGGGAAAGCTCGACATATATGTACTTTTGAATATTATTAAATTGTGAATAGGGGAGAGGATCTCTGGATTCAATAAAAACAAGTGGGGTGCACCAATAGAGATTGTGGCTGGGTGGGTTTTGCAGGGGGCTGTCTTCCCCTTGCAAAATGTTGGGATTGGATAGAGGGGAGAAGACTCGAAGCGAACTTTTGAAGATGCCTGGACTTAGAGGACCTTCTGATTACTCTAATGAACCCCCTCGCCATCCTGCTTTGAAGATTAATTCTAAGGTGTAATCTCTGAGGCGAAGGTGAATCTGTTGGACCTCAATGAGGTTGTACAAGGTGGCGGAAGGAGTTTTGGAGCTTTGCGATATCACGAGGTTTTGTTGTTGAGTGGTTTCGTTTCGGAGGTCTATTGATTGAGTCATTTACGGAGAGGATTTGATCGTCTCTTACTGCTGCATCAAAGAGAGGATATCGTGGGAGGGAGAAGACGGAAAACTTAGGTATTTTTAAGATCAGGGATGAAGACGAGTCACGATGAGTTGACTCGTCTTTTCTTTTCTGAGTCATATGAGTTGACTCAACACGTTCTGAGGTAGTCCGGACCGGACCGTCTGTTTGATCGGGCCTTCTACATCCGGACCGACCCGACCCAAAAAAAAAAAAAAAAAAAAAAAATAGAGGGAGAAGCCGGGGAGTTCCGACTTGAATCGACCCGGGCCGACCGGCTAGACCTCTAAAAAAAAAAAAAAAGAAAAAAAAAGTACTTGAATCAATCAGGTATCATGAGCCTGCTTGCGTCGGTTCCATCGAGTGGGCTCGGGACGGTTCATAATGATGATCGACGACCCGAAAACTCCAACAACGAGGAACTAAATCGTCGATCTGACGATGGGGGTTGGCACAGAGTCGAAAAACGAAGAGGCAACTCTAAGTTTAGTCGTGGAAAAGCTCGGATTCTAGGTGAATGGAAGTTTGGTGACTCCTTGCTGACCCTGGAGCACGATGCTGGGAGAAGGCTCATCCGTTTTCTCTTGACTACTGGAGAGAAGAGGGCCTTCATTCAGATCCCCATTGAAGCGGGAGAGTTGTTCATTTCCTATTCCAAACAGTCACAGAGGGCTATCGAGGCGCATCGAAAGAACTTTGGTGGGAAGACTCTCGGTTTATGATCTCTGCTTTCAAGAGACGCAACTGGGAATGCAAGCTAATTCATTTTTGTGCTAGGAAAGTGCTGGCAAGAATCTATTTGCCTGAATTTGGAGAAAACGGAGCGACAGTTTGGGCTTCGGCCGTTGAAGCCTTGCGGAACCTCATCACTCCGGCTTCAATTCCTACCTCTGTTGCCCCCCCTACCACGAATGGGAAGAATCCAGACCTTAGCTGGAGAAACTTTGTCTCCAATACGGGAAAGGAATCAGAACGTTGTGGTGTTACATTTCAGAACCGTGTGGAAGCTATTTGGACAAAGAGGGCCGCTGAACTGAAGCACAGAATCATTGCTAGAATTGATTGGGATGTGAAGAAGGGTGAAATTCTGGAAGAATGGATTGGATCACGCTGGAACCTCACTGTGCGACCAAGAGCTTCCTACTTTGGCCGTGGCGAGTGGCTAATTGTGGCTACAGATGCGATCACTGCTTCTGATCTCCTTAATTGGAATCACCAGGATGAAATCCCATGTTGGGCGGTGCAAATGTGGGAACATGCTCGTGCAACTGGACCAGCAGCAATTTGGGTCCAAATTTGGGGGGTTCCCCCAAAACTTTGGGATGTGGAAATCTTAAACATGATTGCCAGCCACTTCGGGATAGTATTGGAATTTGACGCCGACTCCATTGAAGGCAGAAATCTCTCGTATGCAAGGGTTCGAATGCGATCACACCGATGGCCAGCTACAGAACAATGGATGGATATTAAAATTGGAGCTGAATTCTTTGCTATTCTATTGCAACCAGAAGAATTCATCCCTCCATTCCGCATTGTAAATATGGGATCCCAGGAAGATGATGATGAGTTGACTCGTACTGGATCGACTCGCTCTGACTCGCCCCTCACACGAGTTGACTCGCCCCTGACTCAGTCCAACTTGAATCCTGACCAGGTTACACTATCTCTTGAACTTTGGAAGGAACCTCATGTTAATGAAGATAGTCTCCCAGTTATCAGCGAAGAGGCTGCTCTTATACCAAATATGGTTCATTCAAATTCCCATGCACTGGCCCAGTCAACCCCTCCACCTCCAGCCCCTATTCAGCCTGAATCTTCACTACATCAGCTCACCGCTAATGCTAGTGTAAATGATAATTTTCAATTCTTCCCCCCAAACCATCAAAATCAGCCACTCTCGCCTGCTCCTATCAATCAATTGGATACCCCCGGCCTTACTTATTCTCGAAGGAAAACTCCCCTCCGTGCAAGCACATTGGCCCGTAAGTCTTCTCACCAAATTCAGTAAATGCGAATCAAATTCAGGAAATGGATCGTGATATACATGATCTGTTGAGGTTAATCAGCAATCTTGTGGTGAGGATCCCCACCACAACCGATAAACCAACACCTTCTACTTGGATTGAGCATATTCAGAAAAAATAGAGGAAAAATTAGCAATGAGGAATATGAACTTCTTCTTACATTTGGGACAAGATTTGAGGATAATGAAAGGGAGATTCAAGCACCACAGATTGAACGTAGAGTGACCCGTGGGAGGGGCAAATGAGTTGCTAACCAAGTCAAAGGGAAAAAAAGATTTTTCTCTCTTGGAATATTCGAGGAGTGAGAAGTCCTGACAAGAGGACGGTTATTAAAAATTTACTATGGAGGAGTAAGGCTCAAATAATTGCCTTTCAGGAGACTAAATTAGAGGAATTAATTGATTCAATGGTCAAAGATCTTGTACCTTTCAGACAACCAAAATGGTGTTCACTTAATGCTACTGGTACTGCTGGTGGTATTCTTATTGTTTGGGATTCTTCCTGCATTGATATATTGAGCACAAGGGTAGGAGTTTTTTGCATCTGTTTGCAAATTTCAGAGTTATCTAGTGGAAAATTATGGAACATGGGTGCCATCTATGGCCCGAGTACCTACTCGCATAGATCTGATTTTTGGGAGGAACTTATGAATATGATCAATTCATGGACTGGTCCATGGCTATTGGGAGGTGGTTTCAACGCCATCAAAGCAAGAAATGAGAAATCTCCACCAGCCAGATCAGTAAATGCTACAATGAGAGGTTTCATTGACTTTCTTGGGGCAATGGAATTAATTGATCTTCCATCTTCTGGGAAGACCTTCACTTGGAGCAATCAAAGGAACAACCCTATTCTTTGTAGGCTGGACAGATTTTTATGTAATCAGGAATGGCTTCTGGTCTATCCTAATGTGTGCTGCAAGGTGATGGGTAAGTCAATTTCAGACCACTGGCCTATCCATCTTGATTCCAACTCTGAAAACTAGGGGGGAGTCCCATTTAGATTTGAAAATCAGTGGATGGAGGACGATGATTTCTTCTCAAGAATTGAGAATTGGTGGGCTGGTATTAATGATGAAGGACCTATGGGGGGATTCGAGAAGCTAAAATCCTTGAAATCAAAACTGCAATCATGGGCAAAGGATTACAAAGTTGCCCAACTGGCCAGGCGAACTGAATTAATCAATAGAATTGATGCACTTGACATGTTTGAAGAGACTAAAACATTAAGTGATGATGAGAAAATTGAAAGGCTATCCATGACTGTGGAATATAATGGTTTGCTAAGGAAAGAAGCAATTTTGTGGAAACAGAAGGCAAGATATAAATGGCTCTGTGATGGTGATGGGAATACTCGATTCTTCCATGCAATTGCATCTCAACGGCGAAGAATCAACCGTATCTCCTCTCTTACAATCAATGGAGAAATCACTGCTGACAAGGATACTATTTTCAATAATGTTATTTCTCACTTTTCTTGTTTATTTGCAGAAGATGTTCCCAATCGGCCTTTAGTTCATGGTATATGTTGTCATTGGCTCACACCTGAACGGGCTATTGAGCTTGAGCGACCATTTACCACTGAGGAAATTGCAGCGGCGGGCAAATCTCTTCCCAAGGACAAGGCCCCGGGTCCTGATGGATACAATGGTGAGTTTTTTAATGCTTGCTGGCCTATTATCGAGAATGACATTACTCAACAAGTTCAACACTTTCACCAATTTGGCCTCACTAGCTCCGCTCTCGGGCTACCTTTATTGCTCTAATTCAAGAAACATCTGTGGGAGGAGATCACTGATTTCAGGCCTATAAGTCTAGCGAGTAGCACTTATAAAATCATTGCTAGATTGTTGGCAGCAAGGCTTCAAAATGTTTTGGGGCACATAATTAGTGCGAGCAACATGCTTTCATTAAGGGAGGGCTATTCTTGACGCTGCAATGAATGTGCATGAGATACTTCATACCTGCAAACAGTCAAATGAGCCAAGACTTGTTTTAAAGCTAGATTTTGAGAAGGCGTTTGATAAGATCTCATGGGATTATCTGAAATCAGTTATGAAACAATTGGGCTTTGGTTGGAGATGGAGAAAATGGATATGGAGTTGCATTTCTTCAGCCAGATACTCTTGCCTCATAAATGGTGGTGCTCATGGGTATATTAAACCTACAAGGGGACTAAGACCAGGAGACCCGCTATCTCCCATGCTATTTAACATTGCAGGTGAAGGTCTGAGATTCATGCTGAATATGGCTTTGGATGAGGGTTTGTTGGACCCCATGATTGATAGGGATTGCCTCCAAGCACCGCTTGTACAATTTGTCGATGACACAATTATTTTTTGTAAAGGCACAATTGAGCAACCTAGAGTGGTAAAATGTTTGTTGATGCTTTTTGAAATCACATCCGGATTAAAGATAAATTGGTCCAAGTCTGCAATTTATGGCTTCTCCGTCAATCATGCAGTGATGAATGATATGGCTGACATGCTGGGTTGTAAAATCGGTTCTCTTCCTAGTACGTATCTTGGTTTACCCCTCTTCACTGGAAGGATAACAAGGAATTTATGGGACCCAGTCATCGAGAAAATGAACATCAGGTTGAGTACATGGCAGGGGAAACTACTCACAAAAGCCGGTAGACTTACTTTGATCAAAGCTAGTCTATCTGGCATCCCCACTTATTACCTTTCCTTCTTGCATTGTCCTGTTTCTGTGGTGAACATCATTGAAAGAACTATAAGGAATTTTCTATGGTCGGGTACTACGGAGCGATCCAAAATTCATATCATCAAGTGGGATGATGTTTGCAAGGCCAAAGGGGACGGAGGATTAGGAATCAGAAGGATAAGATATATGAACGAGGTTTTACTCACTAAATGGTTGTGGAAGTTGAACACAAGTGGGGAATCCACTTGGAGGAAAATCATAGTTAATGTATTTGACAACAGGCCACGGGAATGGTGGTTTGAAGCCGCAAGACATGAGTGACTTTCTTCCATATGGAAGAAAATTATTTAGATGTTCCCGTTCTTTACTCAACATGTTTCTCTCTTGCCAGGCATTGGCAATAGAATTCGTTTCTGGACTGACAAGTGGATTGGTGATACTACTTTAGCAGAAAAATTTTCAAGACTTTACCTTTTAGCCAGACATCAAGATTGCTCTATAAGGGACATTGTTTCTGCTGGTCAACTAATAGATGTGGACTGGACCCTCTTCTTTAGAAGACGTTTCAATGATGAGGAAGCTATTGAGGTTTCCAAATTTCTTGAGGATTTGAGTATTTTTTACATGAGAAGAGACCAGGATGATGAACTGATCTGGAGGCCTCACTCTAAAGGACTCTTCACGGTAAGCTCTGCATACTCTTGTTTAACTAATCAAGGCCATCAACCTCACTTGGCTGCTGCAGCATGGTCACTCTCGGGTCCTAAGAAACAAATTTTCTTTGGGTGGTGCTGCTTGAGGGGTAGATTACCTACTAGAGATTTGTTGATGAGGATGGGAATTCAGATTCAAGATGCCGTTTGTCCTTTATGTAATACTGAAAGTGAGTCACTCAATCATACTTTGATCCATTGCCCTTTCAGCTGGAAAGTTTGGTTATTCTTCCTTAATAGATTCGGGCTTATTTTACCTATCCCTCGTGACCTATATGGTATTGTTGCTCTCATTGGCTCCCTGGGTCTTGGAAGTAAAGGAAAGCTCATGTTTTCTTGTTGCATAGGATATATTCCTTGGATGATATGGAAGGAAAGGAACAATCGAATTTTTCAAAATAAATCCAGCTCTTGGACTGACCTTTGCCATCGAATTACAACTCAGATTGTTAGTTGGCTGAAAATTCACAAGGCTTTCAAGAATGTTGAAGGAGGCACTATATGGAGTTCCTGGAATTTACATGCAAGAGAGGGGAATGGTAAACTAGTCAGAACTATTGCTTGGCTTCCTCCACCCCCAAACTCCTACAAGTTAAACTTTGATGGGTCATCTTTTGGAAACCCGGGTCTAGCTGGAGTGGGGGGCCTAATCAGGAATTCAGCTGGAGATATATTACTCACATATTCTGGACCACTTGGTATTAGTGAATCCACGATTGCAGAAGCTCAAAGTCTTCTCCATGGACTCAAATGTTTTCTCAAGTATCATTTTGTTGGTCCATTGCATGTTGAAGGCGACTCTCAAGTTCTGATTCAATGGTGCAAGCATGATCTCAGGCCTCTTTGGCGAATGCGTTGTATCATTGATGAAATTAGAGACTTTTCATTTATTGTCACTAGTTGGATGCATGTATTAAGAAGTGCCAATGGTAGGGCTGATGAGTTGGCTAAGCAAGGGACTGTTGAGCAACATATTGTTGTTGTCACCCCCTAGCTTCATGTAACCATTTTTGTGTTTGTTGTTTGTTTGTTGTTGTAATCTTTCGCCCATTTGGGCCACAATAATAAATATCTCTACTTTTCAAAAAAAAAATGTTGGGATAGGATCATGTATATTGCTTGCAGGTCCATTGGTAGGGGTGGCATCAATATATATTCCATCCTCCTGAAAACTCGTCCCCTGTAATAATCAAATGAAAGTATTATATTGACTTTTCTTACTATTCCTTTGCTGAGAATAATATTTTTATTGAGACGTCCTCTATGTATTTCCTGCAGGACACTTTGTATTTGCATCATGGCCTACAGTACCTTAGAGATTGTTATATTGAAGGCAGTGTAGACTTCATTTTTGGAAATAGTACTGCTCTTCTGGAGCATTGTCATATTCATTGCAAATCTCCTGGATTTATAACTGCTCAAAGTAGGAAATCTCCTCAGGAGACAACAGGTTATGTGTTTTTGAGGTATGAAGTCTAGTCTAACTTATGGTTTGAAGATGAAAATGGTTGAGCTTCCATAATTTTAGAATTATTAACACATTCTTGATATTGTGAATTTTGCACATTTCTGTACTATACTCTTGTTTGGTCTTTTAAAGTAAATAGTTAGAATCACCTAGCTTTTGGAATCACCTAGCCTTTTGTTAGACCTAGTGGTGTTATTGTTTTGACTTAGTTGAAACACTTTGCAGCAATTATTAAGGGTCCTCGGTTGTTGAAGGTACTCCGGTGAGTGGGTTGCCATATGTCTTTCTTTTTGGAGATTTTCATTTTGAGAGATCTTCGATTTAATTTCATTCGATAGATTGGAGTTGAAAATAAGTAAAGAATATAAAGTTGGACTACCTGATTTTTGGATAGAGCATCGGTGACTTCGTTATTTTTATCTTTCCCTGATTGTAAATGATTTCGTAATTGTATCCTATTAGCTTAGGCATCCACTTCTGCTGTTATGGTGTGAGAATGCATTGCTCCATGAGAAATTTAAGGCTCCTCTGATCTGTCTGAATAATAATGTGCCGCCCAAGAAGATATGATCTCCACGTTTTGTGGCAACTACGACTGCCAGCATCTTACTGCGTAGGTTGACCATGATTGCTTTGCTGCCCCTAATGCACGACTCATATATGCCAGTGGCCTGCCTTTTTGAGTTTTGACAGCCCCTATTTCATCCTCTGATGCATCCGTTTGAATAATAAATGGAACTGAAAAATCTGGCAGCGCTAATGTAGGAGTGGTAGTCATCGCCTGCTTCAGATAATGGAATGATTCTGCTGTCCAGCTAAACACACCTTTTTTATAAAACATTTGTCAACGGTCTGGTCAGATGACCATAATCTTTGACGAATTTACGATAATACCCTATTAAACCCAAGAATCCTCTTCATTCTGTAACAGTAGTGGGCGGGCCGGGGGTTACCTTTCTGCCATCAGCGGATATCATGTGCCTCAAATATTCATTCTCTTGTAACCAAAAGTCGCATTTCTTCAATTTAACATAGAATTGATGTTGTCGAAGAATTTGAAAGACCATTGAAACATGCTGCATATGACATTCCCATGCTGGGCTGTAAATTAAAATATCATCAAAGAAGACTAGGATGAACTTACGGAGATGCGACCGGATGATTGAATTCATAATTGTTTGAAATGTAGAGGGGCATTGCATAAGCCAAAAGGCATCACCAAATATTCATAATGGTCATTATGGGTTCGATAAACCGTTTTATGAATGTCCTCGGGGTTCAATTCTAATTTGATGATAATCGGCTTTTAAATTGAGTTTGGTAAAATATGTAGCACCATGTAGTTCTTCCAACATATCTTCGACTGTGGGAATCGGAAAGCGGTCGCAAACGGTGACTTTATTCAGGGCGCGATAATCCGTACAAAACCTCCATGTACCATCCTTCTATTTTGACCAATAATACGGTGATAAGAATGGGCTTGTGATTGGGCGTATTAGTCCATTTTGGAGCATTCCATACACCTGCTCTTGTCCTTCTGAAAATAAGCATAGCGGTACAGTCTGACGTTAATAGGTTCTGTACTATCTTTGAGAATAGTTTTGTGGTTGATTGCTCGTGATGGTGGAAGACCTTCTGGTTCACTGAAAATGTCGGAGAAGTCCTCAATTTACTTCTCTAATTCTGATGAAGTATGTGTTGGGAGATTTCGGAACCTTTGAGATCATAATAACAAGAGCAAAGATGAATGCAATCAAGCTTTTAGAGCGACAAGATTTTTATACAGGTTCACCCAAATTTGGCTAAGTCCTGTTCAGCTGCTGTAGTTTCACTATGATAATGGAATTACAAGATACAGAATACAAGATTTTTGAGCTCTTACAATCACCCTCAATCTCCTTCTGATCTTTCAGCCACTTCAAAGCCCCTTTTGCACATCCAAGAAGCTCAAAGAAGTTCTCCCGAAACTTTTGCAAGCCCTCTTTTCGCACTCCACGCGTTCTGCTTCAAACTTAGGTTTCTCTACTAAAAAATTGGGCGGAAACGCTTTTGTATTGTTTTCTACGTAAGTGGCTGGGCATCGTGATGCCCAACATAGCCCATGATGCCTAGTATAGCCCATGACGCCCAGGAACATTAAGTGGCTGGGCGTCGTGACGCCCAGGTCTGGGCCATGATGCCGGGCTCAAACAAGGCCCAAATTAAGGCTCCATCATCAACAGTCTGACTGATTTTATCAACTGGAGAATGCAATGAGATGACGTAAAGAGTCTATTTCTGCGTGCTTATTTGAGAAATTCTGCTGTAGAAGTTTCTGTGATAGGGGATGTGTGGATTCCTTGCAATTTTGAGGGCGATCGCTCCAGCGGGAATTCATTGTAAGAGCTATCCAATATCACAGGACGGGCCTAATTGGGAAAGCCAGTGAATGCCCAGTACCATGTCCAGACCGATGAGAGGCAGGGCGGAGAAGGTGATTGAAAATATGATGTCATTGATTCGTATCTTTACTCCAACGTATTTGGATTGACATGGCAAGGGGTTGCCATTAGCAACCTTCACATGAAAATATTTTGTAGGGCTTACTGGAAGTTGTAAAGCTGTGACCCTCATCGTATTTGTGTGGGACAAACCTGTCTATTTCGCTGCATGGAGAGAACTTTACTTACACTAGCTGAATTTCTGTTTCATCACGCTGATTCTCTTGCTAAGGAGGATTGTCTTCTTGTTTGTTTGAGGCACCTTCTATAAAGAAGATCTGAGATTACGAAATTACATAAATGCCCTTATTCTTGATTTCTAACACTCTCCCTCAAGTTGGAGGATAGATATCACCAAGGCCCAGTTTGGAGATGAGATAATTGAACTCCTTCTTTCTAAGAATTTTGGTAAAGATATCAGCTACTTGTTCCTTTGTATTAACATATGGTGTAGTCACTTTGCGTTTATAATAGCATCATGTATGAATTGATAGCCCACCTCAATATGTTTTGTTCTTTCATGGAACACTGAATTGTTGGCAATAAACATGGTCACCTGATAGTCACACTTGAGAGTCAATGGTTTGTTACTATTGAGTCCCAAGTCGTTTCATCATAGACTTGACCCATAGAAGCTCATTGACTGTATGGGCCATGGATCTATATTCTGCCTCTGCACTCGAGCGAGCCACCGCATTCTACTTCTTACTCTTCCATCCAACCAGTTTTCCTCCAACAAATACATAGTTGATTTTCCTCGATCTAGCATAGTCGGCAACCGAATATCCTTCTATCTCAAGGTGGTCATAGGAGTCAATCCAAAGCCCCTTACCTGGGGCACCCTTAATATATTTTAGAATCCGATGAACAACATCCAGATGAACCTTACGTGGCTTGTTCATGAACTGACTAACAACACTCACTGCAAAGGAAATATCATGTCGAGTCACTGTAGCATAAATAAGTTGTCCAACTAACCATCGGAACATGGTCACGTCAGCCAGTGGTGTACTGTCTTCATTATATAACTCCATTGCCATGTCCATAGGTGTAGCTTCTGGTTTTGCGTCCGACAATTCATACTCGTGTAACAGGTCCAAGACATATTTTCTCTGTGACAGGATGGTGGTCCCCCTGTTTCTTCGGGCAACTTTAATGCCTAAAAAGTAATGTAAGAAACCAAAATCCTTAACCTGAAAATGATGAGTTATGCATGATTTAATTTGACCAATGCCTCCATCATCACTTCTGATCAACACAATATCAGCAACATAGGCAACAAGTACAATCAGTCCAGTGGGTCTTTGTAAAATAAATAAAGAGTGGTCACAAATGACTTCTTTGAAACCCATATTGTTGAACCACTTGATTGAATTCATTAAACCATTCCCGAGGATTTTGCTTCAATCCATAGATCGATTTGTTCAGTCGACACACCTTAAACTCCTCCCTTTGTTTAACATATCCAGGTGGCTGCTCCATGTAAACTTCTTCTTAGAGGTCACCATACAAAAAAAACATTCTTAATATCGAACTGATACAAAGGCCAGTGCTTTTTAGAAGCAATAGAAATTAATATGCGAACAATGTTTAATTGTGCTACAGTGGAAAAGGTATCAAAGAAATCTACACCAAAAGTTTGAGTAAACCCCTTTGCAACAAGTTTGGCTTTAAATCTGTCCAATGTTCCATCTGATCGATATTTCATTGTATACACCCATCTATGACCAACAACGTGCACCCTTGGGCAACTTAACTAGATTCCATGTTCCAATCTCCATCAGTGCCTGCATTTCTTCATCCATTGCTAACTTCCACTCGGGAAAAGCTAAAGCATCAGAAACACAAGTAGGAGTGGAAATATGTGACAAGGAAAGTGCAAACTGACGATAATGAGGAGCAGGAGTGGTAAATGAGACAAACTGTGAAATAGGGTGTTGTGTACAACATTTAACTTTACTAACAACAATGGGGACATCATGATCATCAATAGGCAAACTTGCAGGCTCTAAAAGATGAAGGTACGTCCTGAGGTGGACCGGTTTCGACGTTGAGTGTAAACCTGTAATGGGCGGTCAACACCAACCGATAATGAACTATCAGACTCAGAAGAGCACAAAGGGGGGTCATACACAAGTGGGACACTAAACACTGAAAGAGTAATATAGATGAACGTGAACCAGTAGCATCCACAGTAGGAGAGGACTCGGCTACACCATAATAAGGTACATGTTCAACGAATGTGACATCTGTAGAAACATACATTTTCCAGTTAATTGGATTGTAGCATCGATACCCTTTTTGGTTTTGAGGATAATCAAGGAAAATGCATTTAGTGGCTCTTGGAGCAAATTTGTCCTGCAGATGACCGGTATTATGGACAAAACAAGTATACCCAAAACACACATGGAGGAAGAACAAATAGGGTAGCATGTGGATCCAGAATATTAAGAGGAACTTTACTCTATAGGATAGAAGATGACATATGATTTATCAAATAACATGCTGTCAGGATAGCATCACCCCAAAAATGTTTTGGAACATTAGTATGAAAAAGAAGAATCCGAGCAACTTCCAATAAGTGACGATTTTTACGATCGACCACTCCATTTTGTTAAAGAGTATAAACACATGAAGTTTGATGAATGATGCCATGACTAGTATAGATACATGCAAAGAATTTATTCACAAACTCAAGTCCATTATCTGTTCTAAATACACGAATAGAAGTATCAAATTGATTTTGTATTTCTCGAATAAATTTTTGGAATACATGGACTACTTCAGACTTCTCTCATAGGAGGTACACCCAAGTCACACGACTAAAGTCATCGATAAAAGTAAGAAAATAACGGAAACCAGCACTAGTAGGAAGTTTATAAGGACCAAATACATCAGAATGGACTAAATAAAAAACACGACAAATTTGACAAGCATTGGAGCGAAAAACAATCCAATGATGCTTCCGAAGTTGACATGCTGAGCAGTCTTGTATTGTCGAAGCAGGTATAGAAGGAAATGGTTGATGTAGCTTGCCAAGAGAGGGGTGACCCAGTTGATGATGGAGTTGATTCGAGCGAGATGATACCCTTACTTTGCAAAGCAACATCAGAGGAAGATGTATCCAAAAAACAACAAGCCACCACGCTCTTGGTCTGAACCAATCATCTTCTTTGTCTGCAAGTCCTGAAAAATACACCTGAGGCAGAGAAAAAATAACTGAGCAATTTAGATCTTTAGTGAGTTGACTTATGGAAAACAAGTTAATAGGAAACTTAGGCAAGGTGAGGTTTGGAGAGACAGGAATAGTCCCTTCACAAGTACTTTGGTGGAGGAACCATCTACTAGTGTTACACTATTATGTGTAGTAGTGCTATTAAGAGAAGAAAACAACAAAGGGGTACCTGACATATAATTGGCAAGACCTGAGTCTAGGATCCATTTTGAAGAAGAAGACACTTTTAGAGCAGAATTACCTGAATGTGCGACAGTGGTGTTAACAGACGGATGAGAAGCTGAGGCAGTAGAGGATGGACGCTATCTACAGCTGACTAAGGTGTCGAAACAGTTTCTGCATAGCATCTTTGGCAGAGGCTATAGGATCTAGTCTCTGGCAACACATCTGATTTTTCAACACTATTTGCCAATGCAGGTTTACCAAACTTGCCTCAACACATGTCTGAATTATGGTTTGTTTTTCCACAATGAATACACACTCTCTATCATCTTTTTATCTGTCATGACCATGACCATGACCACGAGTACCTCGGCCTCGTGAGGAATAATCACCTCTAGCCCCTGATGCACTAGTCTCAGAAGATGTCTGAGTAGTAGGAGACAATATAGTAGTTTCAGCATTAAGCTCTTGGTTATAAACTTTTTCTAGAGTCAACTCGCTTCTCTCTGCAGCAACCCCCTCATCTCAATGATTAAGTCTGGCACGCTCCTGTCTCCACGTGAGATGATAATGTTTTTTTAATAAAAGTTGTATATCTTAGATAAATTTGACTCTTGAAGAAATATAGACTCCAATATCTCCCAAATCTCCTTTGCAGTATTGCAGCTCATTACCTAAGACACCAACCTATCCTCCATACTTCCAATTAACCAATTTTGAACTTTAAGGTCCTCTGCTTTCCATTTTTAAAGTCATCTTAGCCGGTGGTAACTCTGTTTAGTAGTGGTGCTTCATTTTTGCTCCCAAATATTTTTGAACCGAGCAAGTCCATAACAAATAGTTCTTTCCATTCAACTTAGAGGATGTTATCTGTATAACATCCTTTGAGTCCTCTTTAATATCGCACCCAGAGTCTACCTTGCTAGAAGACACGTTAACACTTCTAAAAAATCACATGGAGAAATAAGTACAAGATTCTGCAGTTTTGATGATGTCAGCACACTCCACTAACTAGGCAGCAAGCAATAAACTCATTTTCAGCAGTAAATTACACCCTTAGTTCACACAATCGAAAATCTGGATGCTGACATCAGTAAAAACTATGATGACGTCAGCACATGATAAAAACACTCCCCTTTGCTTTGAAAATCAGTAAAAGACCTAGATTACTCCATAATATAGTATTCTTCAGGCTATAGAGGATGAAGGGGCTCTGTCCCAGTCTTCAGAATAGCGAAAATACTATTTCTAGCAGCAAAAAATAGTCCTTTTTTATTTTTTTATTGGAGCAGTACGAGCATACCTGGCTCAGCAGTAGCTTCACGACCCTTCTTGTGGAGCATTCATGTGCCTTCACCACTCAGAGGGCAGCACGACCATTGCCCTTTGACAATGGCAGGAAAGAAACGAAAAAAAATGGAGTCTTTGAGGTTGCAACTAGTTGAAACACTCCCCAGAATACCAGATGCGAAAAAAAAGGACCAAAGATAGAAATGTAAGTCCACAAACAAAAAATTATGTCTCCCGCTCTGATACCATGTGAGAAATAGGAAGTAAAGAAGGGGACAGTGAGGAGAAAAGAAAAGAGAGAAGAAGAGTAGAAGAGAAGTCGAAGAGGAGAAAAGGAACATAGAGAAATCTACATCTCTGGTTCCTCATTCTATTCATAAACTCTTTAATAAACAAAAAGACATGTATGCCTTTTAAGTGAGCACACAGCAACATAACATACATAATAACGAAGACACAATCTTAAACAAAATTACAGAATTGCTCTTATTCTTGATTACTAGCTATTAGAATTAGAATCATAGTTGATTTACAAGTACTCATTGTAATCTATAAATCTGCATCAATTAATCTTGGAAAGAACCAAAAGACTAAATTGCCCTTGACCCTGGCTTCTTGCATCTGGTGTATGTCTCGAGGGGTCTAACTTTCTCCTGGGGTATGACAGTCTCGTTGGAGGCCATGGAAAACACGATTAAGGAAATAAATTGAATAAACCAATGAAAAAATATAACAGAACAGAAACTGAAAACAGCTCTCACTGACCTTTGCAATTAATAAGAGTTCCTTAGAAGTGCCAACAAAAGTCCTTATCAAACTTTAGCAGCGCCGAAGACGTGCATACCTTTTTGGCCTATTGGTTGGGATTTAGTGTTTCTATTTAGTGGCATCCTAATGGTTAAATATAGGACCTTTTTAGTTAAATAAGGAAGAGAATTTTTACTCTACCTAAACCGTCTTACACCTAATTCCCACTCTGTCAATCAAGATAACACATAAAGAAACTTACAGCTATGAAATTGTGGATGTATTCCCTTAGTCATAAAGAGCTATACTGGTTGCATTTCTTGAATATATTAATCTCAAGATCATTTAATCGGGATTTTATTAATTATATTTGTTATTTCCAGATTTAGAATGTTTTTTTGGAGTTGAACTTTTTAATAAAGGAAATTCAGGCTGCTTTCATACAGTGAGAGTCACTGCTGAGGGAGTATAATGTGATTTTTTTTCCAAGTGATAATTTACCGGGAAAGAATTTTTTTCCTGAAATATTTTGTGGTTTTATTATACCATAGCAATATATTTGTGTTGCAGGTGTGTGATCACCGGCAATGGAGGTGCCTCTTACTCATACCTAGGGCGGCCTTGGGGACCATTTGGACGTGTGGTCTTTGCATATACTTACATGGATGGTTGCATTAAGCCTGTTGGGTGGAACAATTGGAACAAGAGTGAAGTTGAAAGGACTGCTTGCTTTTATGAGTACAGGTATCAAGCAATTAACTGTCCTAGCAATGAGTTTTTATAGATAGAGAGCATACTGAAATAACCCTTTGATGCAGGATGCATGAGAAGTTCTATTTGAATTAGGGATTTGTATTAGAATTAGGCTTGAAGAGGGATTCTTCATTAGTTTAGTATTTTATTTAGTCTTACATTAGATTACAAACTCTTTTAATTAGCCTATAAATAGGCTATAGTTGATGAATGTAGGTACATTTGATGATTACTTGAAGTATTCTCTTGTCTATCTTCCTCTTGTTTTTTCCTCTTTCTCCCCTTTCTTCCTGTTTCTGTCTATTACTTCTCTTTCTTCTACTTCTATTCTCTCTGTCCTTCTCCCGTCGTACATTAGTTTGGTATCAGAGCGAGGTCGTGTCCTCTGACCGCCACTATAATACATTTGTCTGGAGCTTATAGTAAGTAAGTTCGAAGCCGACGACCACCGAAGCTCTGCCATTCTTCAAGTTCAGCCTCAATCTTCTCTTTCAATTTTTTTCTCTCTTCTGCTGAACACACCCTCTGGCCGTAGCTGTGAGTTTTCGTCGGGGCAGTAACCTCTTGCGAAGGTTTGGGTCTGCTGCAGACAGATAAAGACCCGATTCTTTGCAACAGAAAGAAAAAAAGGGAGAAGAGCGGAAGGAAAAATACAATCTTTGGTCTCCTGCGCCCTCCGTCGTCTTATCTTGCCGAAGAAGGGTTCAAACTGAAAATCAAAACACGATTTGCACATTCAGATTGGTGCAGGTCAGTTCAGGGCCTGGTTCGATGCAGCTAGAATCGGTTTGGCTTAGTGTGGTTCGGCTCAGCACGATTCCTGTGGGTTCAGTTTGGTTTAGGTCGATTCAGTTCTACTCGGCTCAACTTGACTAGACTCTACAAGACTTGGTGTGTTGACCGGTGAACTGTATTTTGCCTCTTGAATATAAATTGATAAATTTATTAGAAGGTTAAATTATTTTGCTTGGATCTGATTTATTTAGCATATTTTGAGTCTTTGTGATTATTCTTTGAGCAAGAAAAAAAAAAAACTCTTTGCTTGATTATCGACTTGTGATTTTTTTCCCTATATTGTGTTTATTAGTAGAGTTTTAAATTTTTTTTACTCTAGTTTATCTCAGCATCTTTGTCATATCTATTTTTGTCCTTTTGTTTCCACCATGACCATTAAAAAACTTGAATCTGCTTTTCGTAAACTTGAGGACAAACACACTCAACTGGAAACAAGGATGACCACCTCTGAGGGTAAAATGACTGACCTAGATACTAGGCTTGACCGACTTACCAAAATAGTCAACAAAATTGCCAACTCGGTTAACAACCTTTCGGATGATCGTCATGCGAGTCGTAAGAATCCTGAAAAACAACCACAGAGGGGCACTAGTTGTGAACTACAAAGGGGTCAAAACTCTATTGTGTCACCTTTCTATAAGAATGATCGAAACAACCAGCTCAGTAATTGCCACCACTTAACACCAATCCATTGCCCGACCACCTACCTGCTACTGAGGATGATATCTTCTCTAATGAAGAATACTCACAGGTAGACATCGTAACATCACTACCACTTGGATCGTCCTAGGTATCCTCATGATGAAGTAGTTGACATGTCTAGGAGGGTCAAGGTAGATGCCCCTGAGTTCGATGGAAAGTTAGACCCCGATGCATTTATAGATTGGTTATACAACTTGGAAACTTACTTTCAGTGGTACCAAATGAACGATGCTCAACGCATTCGTTTCACCAAGATGAAGTGGGTAGGTTTTGCCAAATGCAATTGGCAAACTGTTCAGCGTCATACTGAATGATTGGGACATCCACCCATTTTCACTTGGGCTGAGAGGACTGAAAAATTGAAGGAAAAATATCTCCCACCTAATTACAAGGACTAATTGTTCAACTAGTTGTTGAACCATAGGCAAGGAACGTCTAGTGTAGATTATTATATTGCCAAGTTTGAAGAATTGTTATTGAGGGTGACATTAATGAAGAACCGAGGTTCATTGTGTCTAGGTTTGTTAATTGGCTAAGTGTTGATATCAAAAGAGAAGTCACTATCCATTCCCCTTATTCTCTTGGGGAAGCATATCATAAGGCCCTAGAATTTGAGAAGTATCTACGATTCCCTCCATCTAGGCGACCTTTTAGCCTTTCCAGTGACCATCGTCAATGACAACCTACTCCATTTACTAGGGACATCACTGGAACACAACCACCCATTTTTCGGGCTCCTACCACTCAAGTCTTGCACCTCATCAAGGTGAGCATAAGGTTGCCCAAACCACTTTACCTGTTTCTCGATCGACAATAGAGTGTCATCAATGTTATGAGAAAGGTCACATCCCTTCTCGATGCCCAAACCGCACCTTAGCGTTGGAATGTGTTGATGAAAACACACTAAAGGAGTTTGATATTATTGCTATTAATCCTATGGAGTATCCAGACGGCGAGAATGATTTGTGTGATGATTCTCTTATAGGCTCAACCCACCATTCTGCTTTCATGGGATGCATCTTGCCTGTTGCAGCTCCACAAGACATGGGAATTGAGACTGATGATACCTCCATAAAATGTCCCTTTGTTTTTCAAACACAGACCAATGGTCAAAAGGAGGTGGTTAACTGTAGTTTGGGGGATTTGCGTCACTGTTTAGTTGGGGACATGCCAGCTATTTGGACCGTCATTTTACCCATTGGTGAGTTTGTCTGTAACATTTCTATCAACCACGCCACCAGTAAACACCCCTTTGAAATTGTAAATAGCCTCTCCCCCCAACAACCTACTGCCCTCATTTCTTTCACCACAATTTTTTGCTTCTGATTCTGCTCCTATTTTTGTTGATCCTTTTTGCAGTTTCCATACTGAGATTAGGCGAAGAATTACTTTGAGTAATGATAATATTCAACTTTCTACTGATGCACATCATAGGGATAAGAAATTCCAGGTTGGTGTTATGGCTCGTATTACTTTGGCATGTTGGTTTCCCCATGCCCGTTCTAGTGAGCTTTCTGCTATTATTTGTAGGATCGGATCCAATGCCTATGTACTTGATTTGCCTCCTGATTTATCAATGTGGCAGATTTATTTGCTTACCAAGGCACCAGTGAGCCTCTAGTTTTGCCTTCTCCCATGCATGAAGGTCCATCTTCAATGCTTACTCCAGGTTTTTTGACGTCAACCCTTGCTCTACACGATGTACCTGTGGACGTTCTGGATGGCACGCTTGTCACTTCATCTCTTGTTGGCGCTTATCGTGTCTTTGTTTGTTGGAAAGATCACCCCTCCAGTGAAGATACTGAGATCCATGCAGCTGAACGTCTTCACCTAGCTTTGGACTTGTGGCCAGCCTCTTTGCAGTCCACTCAACGGAGTCGAGTTCTTTTCAACTAAGGGGGGAATGATGCAGGATGCATCAGAAGTTCTATTTGAATTAGGGATTTGTATTACAATTAGGCTTGAATTGGGATTTTTTATTAGTTTAGTATTTTATTTAGTCTTGTAGTAGATTACAAACTCTTTTAATTAGCCTATAAATGGGCTATAGTTGATGAACGTAGGTACATTTTGATGATTAACTGAAGTATTCTTTTGTCTATCTTCCTCTCGTTTCTTCCTCTCTCCCCTTTCTTCCTCTTTCTTCCTCTTTCTCTCTATTACTTCTCGTTCTTCTACTTCTATTTTCTCTGTCCTACTCCTGTCCTACATCACCCTTTCTCAGTCTTTTGCAATCTTCTTAAAATATTGTAAAAAAAAACTGAAAAGAATTACTAACTGCTGGTTGACTGAAAAAATTGATTCCCTTATGGGTAGTCTCGTCTTTTAAATTTTTTTTTCGTGTGTACAACAATAACGGCACTATGACAGCATATCTCACCATCGAGGATCTTCCTTCAAGTTGGCTATGTTCCTTCTGAGTCTTGTCGTTGTGTTCCCCACCTAGGATTGATTTATTATCTTGATTTATATAACTTCTACTGAAAAAAGACCTAGGGGCAGTTTGATCATTTTCAGTAAAGTCTGTTTTATCGTTTAGAAGAGTCTAATATTGAAATTATGTTTCAAGTTCGATTTAGTCTGATGGGCAGGGAGTAATTATTGAAACTTTATGGATAGTGAGGCATTTTATCATTTTTTTTTTCTAATTTCAAGTAAGTGGTGGATAATGCAGGGTTGGTGGGTGAAGTCATTCCTAAATGAGACTGGAGGGAGGGAGGGAGGGAGGGAGGGAGGGTAATCATGTGCTCAAGTGCTCAAAAATGACTGTCATGTGAGTGAGCTCTGTAGATGAGATCAGTTTGTCCGAAGTTTGGTGAGTTGTGATAATTAGATGACTTTAGTTCTAGTAATCAAGATAATGTGGTGAACGTAGCAGTGACTCCCTTTGTTAGATCTTCTAACCAGATTGGTGATGTGTTTACAACCTTTGGGGTAGAAAGAATTTGTGGTGTTTCATGTCAAGCTGGGGCTTCTTCATATATACACCTTTACTTCAAGGGGAGCATTGAAACGAGACTAGGTGTTGTTTGGCCCTTAATAGTATGATTTATTTTTATTTATGAGGATGGTTTGTTTCGGATGGTAATAGAGAAGTTTATTTTTGGAAATTTCTACTCTGTAGGGATTGGGCTATGAAGCGTTCTTTGTAGACAGGTATTTCTATCATATTTGGGTTGTTTCACTTGATGAGGGTTTGAACTCAGACCTAACATAAGACTCACATCTGGTCTCTAAATGCTGCTGACTTTTTGTGAAGCTCAAGAACTTCCGATTCAAAAACAGTTTGCACACGAGCAACAGTGTTATGTTTGGATGTCAGTTCGCTTATATTATTGTTTTTTGCTAACACAATAAAATCATTGTTTTTTTGCAAACAAGCTAACTGCTGGACTTATTGTGGCATTTGATTGCGTCCATCATGCAGATGTTCTGGACCAGGGAGCTGTTCCGCCAACAGGGTAATGTGGTGTAGAGAGCTAGTAGATGAGGAGGTGGTTCAGTTCCTCGCTCATGGCTTTATTGACCCAGATCCTGAGAGACCTTGGCTGGCCCAGAGAATGGCAATAAGAATACCTCACTCAGCTTAAGGTTGATGAAGCTGCATCGTGCCTATCTTGGTATAAATATGGAGATCTAATACTAAAACGCCAATTGGATAACACAAAATATATACCTGATATGAGACTTGGCAGGAGAAGTGTCATTGGCTGGTTTCTGTTATTATCTTTGTTTTTAATATGGTCACCTTGGCTGTGTGGCAGCATAATACAAGAAAAGTAGAGAAAATGGAGAATGTGAAGAGAAGAATTTGGGCTTCTTTTCTCTTATATAGATTCTCATATACTTTGGCTAATTTTTGCATGAAATGATTTCTCTGGCGGTTTAATTAGATAGACATGTTCGTAATAAAAATTTTGTTCAGATTGGTAATGTTGAAGATCAGGGAAGACTTTTGCATGGTATATGTTCACAATTACAGTATACCTTGCATTGATTACATGTTACATCATTCAGGTTTGGCATTAAACTCTCCAGTTTTGTTCTAAAAATGGTTGGTCATTAAGCTTGTAACTAAGCACCATTTTTGAATTTTTTGATGGTATGATTTGACTCGCTTTTCATGTGAAGACGAGTGAAAAATTATTGCAGAAAGATGTTTTTTTTTTAGTGATCTTTTCTAGGGCATTGTGAGATTATTATTCCAATAACAGCGAATGAATCAATGAGCATCAGACTTTTATGTAAGGATATATAAGAATGTCAAACCAATCCTTAAATAAATTCTATGCCATTTTGTGATACAGGGTTGACCAACAATGGGATGTCATTGATAAGGATTATTAAAGAATAAAATGATGATGGGTGTAAACGGTCTCCGGAAGAAGTAGATAAGTTATTTCAATACTGTCCTTTTAAAATGAAACTTTGAATAAGTTATTCTATTTATCATTTATTTATATATTTACTAGGCTGTAAAAGGTACCTATAAATGGAAAATAAAATTCGATTTATAAATTAAAGGGACAAACGAATGTGTAAATAATGCTTATATAAGTAGATATCTGTAAAGAGTCATATAACAAGATCATTAGAAGATGTATATATATATATATTGTCTTATTTAGAGAAGAATCTAATTATATTTATTCTTTTATGGTAAATATATACTTTGAATTAATTGGCAAATGCGTAAAATGCGTTTTCGTTCCATATATTGAAGGCTAAAGTAATAATATATATATCTTCTAATAAAAATCACTATTTCAACTTTTATTCAGTGTCCATTTCATTTGGTATCTAATAAAAATCATTATTTCAACTTTTATTCAGTATCCATTCCATTTGATATCTAATAAAAATCACTATTTCAACTTAGTAGAATTCTAGTTTATTGCGACATGAGATTTTCCTTCAATTTAGGAGTGACATTAAAGTCCCACTTTATGTGTAATTTGATTCTATTAATGGGAACTTACTAGCACTTGTAAATAGGTGGGAGTTGAATTCTTTTAAATTCTTTCACCATGCGTAACATGAAAAAGATTAAATCGCAGACTTTACTTTCCTGGTTAGTTAGTTTAAATTCCTCTAGAACATTGATTTCTCTTAGCACTAACCCCTCATTAGAATGTCCTTAAAAGCCTTGCACCTTCTTGAAAAGTTCTTAACGTGATTCAACATTCAATAGAGGCCCTCCTTGCATCCAAACATTGTCCTAAATCCTCAAGTGAAAACCAAATAAAGAATAAAAGATTCAGCTTATTGTGCCATGATGCCCAGCTTATTGTCATAGCATAAGGATTGTCTTTGAGTTATATTTGATCTATCTGCCATGCACCATTTTTAATGACAAGGCGTTACTATTTCCTACTTTTCTAGCATGCAATGTCACAGAGTGCACGAGTTCAACACCCAACAACGTTACTCGTGTGCAAGGCAGAGGCAGTTTTGACCCGAAGCAAGCACATCCATGGGTGGACCACTAAGTTCAAGGTTCTGTTCGACCCGAACCAGCCTCCTAGCGTGCAGCCGACGGACAGATTGCAGGACCAAGGAACCAAGGTGAACCAGATCACCAAGTCATGGAGGAACTTGGCATTTAAATTCGAATTTTAAACTAAAGATTTTGAATTCCAAAGAGTTTGAATTTGAACTAGAGAGTTTGAATTCATATGAGAGGATAGATAGCCATTAGTTAAATGGTGGTTTTGATTTGAATGGGACAGAGAGGAAGTTTGACTTCAAACTTAGGATGTGGTATCTGTATATTTGAGTTTACATTAGGAAAGGATCTTATTTTTTAGGGAATTTTATGTCTTTTTGTACACTTGTTGGATACTATAAATAGGTTGTGTAATTTTGGAAACTGTAGTGGTTCCGAATTGTTAATGTTTATTGGAATAAATAGAGTTAGATTTTTCCCATAAGTCTTTGTTTCCTTGACCATTTTGCGCATGAAATTGGAACATTGCTTTGCCATGAACACATGGAAGGACTAAGGAAGCTCGAGTTGGTTGACTTTTTATGAGTTGAATTACATGACATTTTTGGTCCAGTTTCAAATTTTATCCTTTAATTCCTCATACGCTACCTTATATCTCTGTCGTCCTTGGAATGTTTCTCATGATCGATGTAGCAGAATAAAGGGTGTTAGATTCGTGTTCTGTTTGTTTGTATGTGATTAAGAACTGTCGAAATGAGTATGGATAGCAGACGAACTCCATATATATATATATATATATATATATATATATATATATATTATATATATATATGGGTTAATAAATCATATAGTGGGATTTGACATGAGTAAGGGTTAACACCATGAATGATTGCAGGTATAGGAGGAGAACCTTTAAAGGTTCGTTCACATGGATGTTATTAAAACAAGTGATACCATTAATGTTTTGTTAGACATTGCTTATGGTTTGGTAGTTGTGTTTCGTGAGCATTAGTTAGTGAATATTTATTTCAAATATGAATTGTGAATTCAAGTTTGGTTTCTTCTATCAATATTTATTTTTTCTTTTCTTTGGATACCAATATTAATATCTGGTTAGCTCTATGTAGTTCATTTTAGTTATTTTCCCACTGAGTTATGTGTGAGGATGATGTTACTAGGAAGGGAAATTCATTGAATGAGAAAAGAAAGAATGTGATCTATGGGATTATGAATTTGAAATGCTTTAATTTCAAAAGAGAAATTTGAGTATGAAAAGGATGCTTGAATTAAAATAAGGAAATGGAAGTTATTTGAAATTGACAAAGGGAAATAATTCAAATGAGAGTTAGAAGAGGTTTGAATTCGAGACCAAAGTGGATAAGATCTTATATTTGAATTTGAGAGAGCGATGCTAGTGTAAGATAGGAATCTATTTATCTTAGGAATTTAAATGTCTTTCTATTCACTAGCAATATATATATATATATATAAATAATTAGTAGGGGTGTAAACAGTAGCCGATTATTAACTCTACCGTCCGACCGATTAGTAAATGGCACTAGATGACAATAAAATATTATTATCAATTTACCGTTTTACCGTTTACTGTTTTGCCGATTAATAAACGAAATGGAAATGGAAATAGCTCTTCCGAATCTGTTCTACTGTTCTACCGATTAAATAATGGTAAAATGGTAAATTTATCAATATTTCTCATTTTTTAAGTTTCAATATTTTATTAATTAAATTAATTTTCTAATTTCTTTTTATAACAATTTTACATCCCACACAATGACACAATGAGATATCATATAAAATAATTACCAAAAAACGTTATTTTACTTTTTTGTTTCTAAATAGTAAATTGGTAAAATTAGGAAAAAAAGTGGTTAAATTTTACAAAACTATTCCCCTCCTACTTTAATTTGTTTTTTATTATATATATATTGTTATCTTTTTGTTATCTTATGATTTTATCAGTTAAATCATATATCTATATGACTCATTGACTTAGACAACAATATGAATAATGACTCATGAGTTAAGTTCTTACTATGATTTCATTTTATATCACTATTATTTATTATGCAACAATTAATACTAACTGTGTAAATATTTATTAAATCAAGCAAAGGTCTTAAACTTGTTGATATAGATTATCATGTTCGAATTAAACCCAAAAAATCTGTTGTTAATCATTCAATTTGCTTATTAAGCAATAATCAATATATTTCAACGTCACTAATTAATATACATTTAAGCATCGATCTATCACTATTGTACTTGACAAATTGTACATCACCTAAAATATAATCACAACTATTATATGTCTATTACCTATCATTGATTAATTTTATTACAATACATATTATTCAAGACTTCCCATAGGCATGACCAAGAAGGAGATATGAGATAAGTTACAATTTATAAAGTTACAAGGTACAATTATGAAATAAAATAACACCTACATTTTTATTTTGTTAGATTCACCAGATACATCCCAGTTACAACATTACCCTAAAGTTTTAAATTCCAAAAGCCCAACAATCAATTTAGTCTATCAATTTAAGTATTAGTATATTCTATTAACCTTGGTTCCTTATCATTGCTATTTATTATTGAATTACTATTTATTATTGTATCACTATTTATTATTAAAATTAGTCACTTAATTTATATATTATTAACCCTTTAAGTTATTTAATTTTGGTTCTTGACGTTGGAGGACTTCGACGATTTGGAGGACTTTGAAGATTTGGAGGACTTCGACGATTTGGAGACATTGATGATTTAGAGACTCCACTCTCTTTCTCTCTCTACCCTCTTCAGATACTATTGTTATTTCTCTTTTCTTGTTTTTCGCCTGCTCTCATGAATCTTCATTTTTCCTCTTTGAGAAGTTCTCCCTTTCTCTCTACGGTTCTTCACTGTTGTCAGTGTCTCTCTTCATTTTTTTTTCTTTCTCTCTTTTGATTGTTGTGTTATATCTTCGGTCAAGATCGTATCTTTTTTTTTTTCATTTTTGTTCCGATTTCGATCTGTGTATTTGATTTATGTGATTTATCTGTCTCTCTTATATTTTTCTCCTCTGTTCTATTGTTCTTTCTCTCGCTGAATTTTTGATTTATCTCTTCAACAAAGTTCATATCTTTTTTTTTTCCATTTTTTCCATTTTTGAAGTCTCTTTTCAAGTCTCGTTTCAAGATACTTAAGTTTCCGATTATTTCTGATTATTATCCGATCAACGTTGGAAATAATTGGAAATAATCGGAAATGGCAGAAGACTAAAAGATATTTTAGATTATATATAACTTCTTCAGATTTAACAGATAGGTTTTGGAGGATCTCTTCAGATTTATTGTTCCACAATTTAAGGGATATTGTCACACTTGTCCAAAACAAAAAAAATATCAATCTTAATCCCATGCTTGTATTTATTATAAGAGGATAAACATTCAAAAAAATACGTCTTAATCCCATGTTAGTCGTATAAGAGGATAAACTTTCAACGTATTTTCAGTATTTTCAGGGACATTGATGTCCCTGAAAATATCACTTTCAGCCTTTAGTCGAGTTTGAAACACCGAGGACATTGATTTCTCCCTAAAATTCGAGGAGACTTCAAAATCCCTATCCCCGTGTAAATTAGACAGCACGTTGAGAATTATATGTCTCTCTCCCAGGGTGGAATTCTCAACTCCAATTCTCCTTGCTGAAAGAACAGCTCAACGCATGGATTATGGCTTCCCAGCTCGTCGTCTTTGCTCCTCCTGGTGTTTCTTCTTTGTTCTTTTCTCTAATCGTTTCGGTCTCTTGGCTTCTGTCTTTCTATCTTCGCTCTTCCCTGTATATCTTCTCTCTTTCTTCATCATTTTTCTCTGTCCGCTTCTCCGCTTCTCCCTTTCTCTCATCATTTCTCTCTCTTTGATTAACTTTCTCTCTTCGCTTCTCTCTTTCCCTCTTTGCTTTTCCGTCTCTTCTCGCTCCTCTCTCTCTTTTTGCTTCTGACGTTCAGGAGATTCCACGATTGTGATAAGAGGTATGTTTGCTTCTCCCTTTCTCTTTTTTTCTTCTCTTGTTTTTTATATTCTGTCGAGAGTTAGCTTTTTCCTGGAATGCAATATATAGTAGCATAATTGAAACACATTCCCAAATGTCCTCTGAAATTTGTATTCTTTTATTACTGATTCCCTTGTTAAATGTGTTTGCTAAGCGTGTGAATAAGATATTCGCATATCCTAATTCCTACATGTAATTTCTGTCTTCATAGTCGTGCAATATCCATGGCTTATTATCATCACAGCAGCTTGCTTCCCTCTCCCTAGTAACGGAATCTAGACCATATTTTCAAGTTGCAGAGACTATATATGAAATTCACACAAACATGGGTACTGTTGATCCCTTCTTATATGGTTCTAGCTGTTCACTGACTTGTGTAGTAGCTAGCTCGGATTTTATCACTGCTAATATATGCTTCAATTCTCAGCACGTCTTGACTTATGTTGACATGGGCAGGGTAGTGGAAATAATGAAAGATAAAATGAAGAAATTTAGGGGAGGAGAAAGAATGGAGAGATTGTATGAAAAAATAAGCTGTAAACAGGTTCCTTAGAGGACTTGAAAACTTCCTCTAAGAAAACCAGGAAGAAATGGAGGGAGGGAGGCTTAACCGTTTAGGGTTTAGGGCAACTCTTGAGTCTGCAGTGTTGCTGAGAGGGGTATTCGCATGAACTTGTATCAATTGTTTCTCTAGGGAAGAGATGGACAATTCCCAAATTGATTTTGGCCATTGAATGCTAAGAAAAGAAACAGAGGTCTGAGTTTTGAGTTCTAGGATCTTTACTCTGACGTTATCTTGTTCATGGGAACAAAGGGATTTAAATGCCTGACTTGATTCCATATATAGATCCATTACCAAATCCGTGTAAGAAGGGAGAGCAGTGGCAGAGAAACAACAGGTAAAGATTCTTCTTGTTTCAGTCTTGGCATGGTTCACGCTTGCTCCGACTTAGGAGCTTTTTGTTCAATTTTAGAATGATAGATCATGAACACCTCTATTTAATCTAATAACTTTTTTTCGTTTTCTTTTACATGGGGAGTTTCAATGCTGGAATTCCTGTTTTAGTATGTAATAGTAATGTATGAAATATAAGGCATTTACGTTTTTTCATGCAGTAAAAACCATGCCTGAATCTTTGATCTCTAGAGATGTCAGCTTATTTCATCTAAGAAAAAGAGAAAATGTCAGTAGTAGCCAAGAGATGTCAGCTATTCAGTGAGAGGATTACATGGCATGGTTGGCATGGACTGGAAGTGAAAACCAAGTTATGATTAATTTATTAGTAGAGTTAGTTGAAAGGGACAACAAACTGACAGATGGAACATTTTCAAAAGCTTTAATTGAAGGTGAATTACTATCTAAGTTCAATGAAATTTGTGGAAGTAACAAAAAATTTGAGCATTACAAAGCAAGGTGGAAGATATGGAAGAGGACTTACTCAACCATAGCTGGTATGTTGAGCTGCGGCAGTGGATTTGGATGGAACGCCGATACTAAACGAGTAACCACAAATGATGAAGTTTGGGATGGTTACATCAAGGTAAAAGAACAATTTCAACCCTTTAATATTAAATACTATATGAGATACTGACATAATATAATATCTTATTACTGTAGATTCACCCTGATGCCGTAAAATATGGGGAACAAGGTTGCGACTACTTTGAGCAGCTTCATATTGTTGTTGGAAATTCAATAGCTACATGAGTTTTTGCTCAAGGGGTGTCAAACGAAGGTGCTGATAACCCAACTGAACTAGATAGTGTGGATCTTGAAGGAGTGAATGATGAGGTTAACAACTATGAAGTTTGTGATGAAGATTTTAGTTTCAATGATAGTTCAACAACAATGAGGAGTTATGGAAATAATCAAAGGTCCACAAATGCATCTCCAAGATTCAAGCGAAGAGCAAGAACAACGAAGATGTTGCTAACTCTCTTTTTGAGATTGTTGCTGAATTGAAATCTATGAAGGAGAGAAAGAATAGTTAACAATGGTTAAAAGCTGTCAACGAAATTCCTGATTTAGACCCAATATTGAAGTTTATGGCACTAGAACTCTTAAAGCTTCATGAGAATAAAATTGCATTTATTGCAATGAATCCAGAAGAGCGTAGAGCTTGGTTAGCTTGGAAGGCTAGTAGGACCTAGACGAATGTTTGTGTTTTTATTTCTTCAAAAAAATAGTCGAATTTTGTGATCAGTTTCTCAAAAATAAATATTGCTAGTTGTTGTGCATAGAAGTTAAGTTTATCAGATAGATATCATTTTTAATTTGTAGTAAAAATTTTGTTATTTCTACCATCAATAATATTATTTACTCAATGGTTATATTTTTCTATATTGCACCTTTCATGTCTGATTCAAAGGCTTTTGAAATACAACACTCTGATTCATCATCAGATGATGAGAAGAAGATGATAATGGCTGCTACTAGTGCAAGCATTGCTACTTATAATTTAATTATTAATAATAAATCTCCACGTTAAAATATTACTACAGAAGGTCCACTTTACATAAGAAGACCACGTTCAAGAGACTATCCAGAAGATTTTCAATCAAGATATAGGATGACGCCAGTAGCTTTCATCAAATTATGCAAGATATTATGATCAAAATCTTTTCTGAATGATACAAGATCTGTTCCTGTAGAAGAACAACTAGGAATGCTTTTATTAATAGTTGGGCAAAATAAAAGATATTGTGTGACACAAGAGTGGTTTCGCCGATCAGTTTGGACAATTAGTTCACATTTTAACAAGGTTTTAGATGCTATCGTGAAGTTAAATGATGAATACATGTCATCTATCTCTACTGCTACCCCTTGCAATATTCGATCTAGTCATCGATATTATCCCTATTTTAAGGTGAGATGCTGATTATTTTTAAATATTACTTTTACTTTTATTTAGTTCCTTATTTTATGTTCAACTATTTAGGACTACATAGCAGCTATTTATGGGACATATTTTCCAGCTTTAGTGTATGGTGATGATTCAATCAGGTTTAGAAATTGGCATGGTAAACTATCACAAAATGTTTTAGCTGCATGCACTTATAATCTAGAGTTTATTTATGTATTTGCTGGTTGGGAAGGGTCTGCAAAAGATGCTAGAGTATTAAAGGATGCATTGCAGAAGCCAAATGGACTTAAAATACCACAAGGTAAGTTTTAATATATTTATTATTTTTTAGTAGGTAAACAATAGTTAATGTGTATTTTTTGCAGGAAGATATTATTTAGTTGATGTTGGCTATCCAAATAGACCAGGATTTTTAGCTCCATATCATGTAACTCGATATCATTTGCAAGAGTATGGTAATAATCTTCCACAAAATCCAAAAGTGTTATTTAATCTCCGACATTACAAACACCACCACTATTTCCATATCCTATTCAAGTGAAGATAGTGCTAGCGTGTTGTATTCTACATAACTATCTTTGTAAAGAATGTTCAAGTGATGAATTTACTCCTAAAGAGCAAAGTCAACAACCATCCGATTTTAGTGAAGCTGAATTTGATGGTGACGGGGAATCTGGAATAACTCAATCTCAAGTGGAACTATGTATTAGAGCGGACCAATTTCGTGATGAGATGGCTAATCAAATATGGGAAGACTCTCGTAATAGTATTTAAATTATATATTAAGATTCATTTTTTAGAAGTACAAATTTTATTCAAATAACTTAACCCTGATTTAATTAATAAACTACATTTTATATTTTTTTATTTATAAGATAAATAAATAAATTATAGAAATTAAATTAATTTTTATAAATGACTGAAATTTATTAATAAGTTTTTTTTCCATATTAAAATCTCTCCTAAATTCTCAATGTTTTAAACTAACATAAAAATTCAAATTCTCAATGTCTACGACTAACAAGAGAGTTTTCTCAATGTTTTGAACGTCTACCTCAAAATTTGAACAAATAATTTCTTCAGTAATTGTGCACAACAAGCTCCTTTTCGTCTGCTATTCCAAAGCCATGGCTTGATCACAAGTATTGAATGATAACTTGGTTTGAAAGGATTTCAACAGTGGAACTCCGACCATCTAGTTATAAGTCTTTGATGGCCAAGTGGCAGAAATATCTTGAAAGATTAGATCAATGTTTGAAAGAAATTTGCTGCAAAATATTATCTTGAAGATGGAAACATGAGAAAATGATTTAATTTGGATTAACCATGAAAAGACTATTCATAAGTTAAGGGACATATCACTGACACAAGGCTCATAGAGTGATGCCATGATGGAGGAAATGCATCTACAGCCAAAGAGATTGAGATTTTGTTTAAAAATATGTCTCCTATTCGTAGCCAAAGCTGAAACAAATAGTTGACTATTTACTATTTTACGACGTTTTTAGGAGGGACGACTACTCATTATATTCGGCTTCATCTATTAATGAAAATTAAGTAGACATTAAGCGTGGGTCAGCTTTCCAGTAAGAATTACACTTCCAACCCTATCACAAAGCTTTTAATAGACTTCATCCATGACTTTGTAATTTAAAGAGTAAATAGGAGATGAAACCAACTCAATTATTTTCTTGAACGTTTCAGTAGTTCAAGGTTATCGGCGTGTTGTGTCTTAGAGGAGCTCCTTATGCTTATCAATAGAGTCAAAGTTTCATCTAAAAGAGTCAGATAAGTAGTTATATATATATATATATATATATATATATATATATATATATATATTAGCTTCTGCTTCATCAAATTAAATATACTTTGTATAGTTTCAAGAGGAACAAGCGTTTGGGCTTCAATAGGCAGAATAAATTAATTTCAAAAAGATGAACCATTTCCAGTTATGAACCTGGGTCAACTGATTTTTCAAATTAATTTTTACACAAGTTTGAAATAAAGATTATTGAAATAATTAAATTGTATTTATAGTGTATTTTTTGTATTTACTATTTTATATATTAAGAACTTAGCTCAATGCTTTCAGCATCATAAACTAATTTTTTTCTTGCTGTATTGGGTAAATGAAAGTACAAACAAACCATGCACGTATCCTCATTTTATCCAAAGATACACGATAACATTTCCTTCAATACTCAAACTTCAAAGTCACTTTGTTGGATTCTAACATACGGCTCTCCATAAATTTTGGACCAAAGCGGTTCTTGTACTCTTTTTCAAAAAATGCATCTTTCACTGTCACATCAACAACAAGCGATTGGGGTTAAGAGTTCTAGAGCAATCTGTCGCCGGTGTATGCACATCTTTGCAACGTAAAAACCCCTTAAATTTCCTTCACATAGCTTTGTGCACTACTTAAAGCAAGAGTTTGTTCAGTAAAAATTAATGAAAAAATATATAATATTGTAAAGAATGATATAAAAGTAGCAGATTCTAGGTTTCATCTATACTATTCCTCTCTAGGAAGGGAGTTTTTGAAAACCCATTAAAAATTTGAAAATATTCTTGAGGGTTTTAGAAACCGCCGTTATATTTTTGTTTTTTAATGGCTGTTTATTTTAACCCGCTTGACAAGAGAGTTTTTAAATATATTTTTTTGATTTTCCTGTTATCCCCAATTTAATATTTTAAAACAAATACATAATTAAAACAGAATCGCAGTAATAGTACAATAGATACACAATTAGTACCCATCGAATAATTACAATAGATCTGCAATCCAAAATATGATAAAAAGTATAGGAAAAATTCTGATTTACATAGAAATTGGGAAAAAAGGGTAAAAATATCACTCATAATATCACCTCGGATAATTACTAGTTACGCATTAACACGACACGGGAATTTGAAAGTACGCATCATGAGCAGATTATTTTGGAGTGATGCGTATCACGGTGAAATCAATACATAAGCCTTATTTTCACAAACTCAAGACAATTTAATGACAAGCAATATAAATTAAAGATACCTCGTAATAACAAATTCTTAATTTACTATTAGGCCAATTTGTAGCAACATAAACTTCTTCTTCAAAAGAAATTAGCCTGAAGAAGTCCAAGTACATTATAACAAAGATACGAGAAAACAAAGAATATCCATATTGCAAGATAAATATTTGGTATTAATATGTGAAAACAGTTCACTATCACAACAAAGCTCAAAATAAATACACTAATCCCACTTAGGTACCATAGATGCCTGAAAATTTGGATTAACTGTGTCCAAAAAACAATTTGATTAGGATGCACGAGAAATCCAACCTTCAGCCACCACATACACGATGCACTATCTACATCAAACTTTGGAATTTTATTTTGGCGGTGTCAGGTCTCGTCCGTGTCATCTGTACCATAATGACAAATCAATAATAAGAAATTATGTAAATTTTCAAAGGTACAAATAAAACAGTTTAAGTAGCATACCTAAGCTATTGAGTGCTAGGAAACTTTCCCGACTTTCCCATCACAGTTGTTGCAACATTGTAATAGACCGTCTATTTCTTGCCCCATCTGCTTCCTCCTTGCTTTCTCCCTCATCTCTCGACTTCACAACAAATGGACATCTAATCTCCTCGGTCAACGCCTTATGTCCACCTTACGAAACCGCGCATTATGTCCCTCTGAAAAGCCTTTCTTTGATGGTACGAAGCCAAGCCCTCTCTCATATCCTCTGTGGTGACCTTCAAAGCTTCATCTAGCATCGAAGCGGGTCAGCGGATCACGAATGCTGTGAGGGTCGCTGAGCCTCTGCTATCCTTGTACCGCTTGCTGCAAGGGTAAACACTAAGTTTTTCAAACTTGCGTGAGCAGAAACCCACGTATGGCCGTGCAAAGTTTCAAACGCTCTCTCGTGTCCCCCCATTGGGCGTTCATCAGCCTTCTGTGGAAGCACACATGTTGGAGAACATGCTAAATCCTCTTACTGAACCTCATATGTATTGGTGAAAACATTAAACCATAGTAGTAGAACACGTGCACAAAATGTGAAGAGATTTACGCATCGTACAAACCAAATTAAAGTAAGTGTTGAAAGACATTTCATTGTGGTGTTGTCTTGAGACTCACTAGTAGAAAAATGCCTTCGAGCGGGTTCCACTAATACGTCCTATAAAGGATTCTTTAGAAGCGGTTCAAGACAAACCCGTCTCTAAATAGCAATGATTAATCAACCGCTAATGTATGTTATTGAGGACGACGACTAATGCCATCTAATATATATTACTGGGGTGGCGACTAATCAACCATCCTAATATATATTAGTAAGGACGGTGACTAATTAAGCATCCTAATGTATGTGGGGCATCAACTAGTGTATCCTAATGTGCATTACTAGGGAATGAGGCAGCTAATTAACAGTCATAATGCATTATTAGAACCAGTGACAATTAACCATCACTAATGTATATTAATAGGGGCGGGTGAGTAGCTAATGCATATAATAGGAATTGGTTTAATTAACCATGTAATTATATTACTAGAATTGGTCTCCATAACCATCTTTAAAAATCGATTTAAATCCAGTTTTGTTGTATTTTAAAACCCTAACCCATCTTAAATATAAATCAAGATTTTGTCTCCACACTAACTCTATAATATCTCCTTAAAAGTAAGATTGAAAACCCTTCTTACATAATCACCCGCGCCTTAAACGCATAGAACTCTCCCCAGCGCTTGAGCTTGTCATTAAAACTCTTGCAAACTCCACCTTCTCCTGCAAAATTGGTTCCTTCGAGCTCTTGCCAGCGCCCGTAAGAAGGTCGGCTCGTGATCTCGTTTATCGATAGCATCAGGCAGATCTATCTTCGCATTACAACTCTATCCCTCATTTATTTATCACTTCCCGGTTTGATGTAGTGATTCTTCTGTATCCCAAAAGAAGATAATAATAAAATGGAAAGGAGATGCTTCCATGTTAATCTTAATGTGGTTAACAAATCTTAAAGTTTTCAACTTTATGAGTTGGGTTGTGAATAGACTCAAAATAAATTAAAAATAACGGGAAATTCGTTCTTAAGTTTGAACTTAAATAATTGTTAACAAATCTTTGAGGTTTCAACACGTTATCTTCAGATGAACTTCTTCCTAAAAGAAAGAATAATAAAATCATGGAACTATTGTGAAATAGCACATCAGACTTGCTTTGTTCTTTGTAATAGCCATTTAACCGATGAACTCTCACTGTAATGAGAAAATATATTTGCATTGAAATTTGATTTTTTCCTCCTTATTAACAAAATATATTTCAAAAGAAGATTATTACTTCTATTTAATCTTTCTTTCAGATAAAAATTTACATGACAAAATAAGCTTGTATCGTTTCGTATGGTTAGCTTATGTACACACAAGATCTTTATAAACATATTTTATATTGGTATATTTTTTATATGGTTTTATCAAATTACATCATAGTAGATTGGAGAAAATGGTGCCGTTAACTATGCAAATTTTGGTGGATATACTCTAGTATTTGTTGTCTCTAGCATGTTATGTAGGAAATGATTAATATCTTATTTTGGGTATATTTGATTCTAGATCTGGTGATACAAAATTTGTCCACATTGTTGGGATCTCTTATTTGCTGCATATAATGTAAGTGGGGTGGATTTAATTGTTTTGGTTAAGAATATTGGTTGACTTCAAACTCTACTTCTTAAAAATATTTGCGTTACTCTATTTGATTAGAATAACCTTTACTTGATTTATATTGTAGTAAGTAGGAGTGATTCTGGTGGGGAGATGGACTATCTCAATAACAAAAAAATGGATGTCTGATACCAACTCACAATCGATACTGTCCTATTTTTGTAGGTGGAATTGTTTCTCGTCGCAAAACAACGGTGCCAGACAGCGGGCATATGTTATGTCCATGTCCGATGTGAGAATGAACACATTAATGATTGTGAGACCGCCAGTACCACATCCTTAGAGAGGTTCGTCGGACAATATACTGTTGGGCGTCTCCATGGGGAAAACACTAAATGTAAACAAGGAAATGTTTCAATGAATGTGGGTCATGTGGAAAGATGTCCCATGATGATGAGCGATGCTTTCATCACGAGCTGTATTTGATAATATGGATGATGAGATTGAAGACAGAAATCAAAGTTGAAGAGTTGATGGAGAGCCAGAAGCCAGCATGTAAGAAGGAAGGTTGTGAAAGATATCTAAGTTGTATTCATGGTCCAATTATTCCAGCTGAAGTGTTTAGACAAATGAGTAATAAGTCACTATCAGATCTTTTCACTTCTCAAAGGCGGCTCTTCCTCTGAATAATGCTCTTCACAGAGGAAATTGATGCAGTAAAAAAAAATGATGAGTGGCCTAAAGGGATGGACTATAGAAAATTCATGCACTTCAATGGTGTATCACATTTAGGAATGAATTTAAAGATTGAGCAGTTTTAAGATGCTATACCTCTCGATGGAAAAGAGAAAGAAGGGGAAACGGGAAAGAACAAAACAAGATCCTTGAACATTTCCCTGGTTCCAAAGTTTGCAGCGAATGTTTATGTCAAAGCTTCTATTTTGTGATGATCAAGGAAGATGATCCACCTAGAACTCTATTGCATGAAACATTTTGACACTCCGCTCCTAATTTCAGTGATGATCCGAAATATAAGACTCGGGCTGTGATGATAGTTTCGATCCGTTTAAGCTTAGGTTGATTTGAGGCCAAAACCTGGCAGTGGTGTCACTATCTACAACTTGCCTCCTTGGTTGGCTATGAAGCGAGTTACTTTGTCATAGGTACTTATTGATGGTCAAAATCTATGTAATCTTGATGTTTACCTACAACCATTGTCTAATGAGTTGAAGGTATTATAGGAGGTGGGTGTTAAGACATATGATGCTAACACTAGATCATTCTTCGGGATCGCAGCATGGCCAGTGATGTGGACCATATCGGCTTCTTGCATATGGTATGTTATGCGGCTGGGTACAAGGGGCAGCTTGTCCTACATGTCATGTAACACTGGTTCCATTTATACGCCATGTAGTCAGTGTATTACTTGAGACGCCGTAGATTTTCTGGGCGATCATCATGGAGAGAGTTGATAAAGAAGACATTTAGCTGGGAAAAAGGAAATGAACATATTGGTGCGACTATGCTGACGAGGGAGGACATGAATATCTGGGCTGGATATGACAATGTTGAATTTGGGAAAGGTAAAGCCTCGGAACGAGCAGACTGATTGCAGAAGGGTGGAAGAAGAGTATGTTCTATGAATTTACCTTATTGGAGTACTCTATTAATTCGTACATTTGGATGTCATGCATGTTGAAAAACATATGTGAAGTATACTAAGCATACTATCACGGAAAAGATGGAGGTCAAAGGATAATTTGAAATCCAGTTAGATATAGACATATGGGATACGAAAACCGCTGTTCATCCTAAACCTTAGAGCCAAAGTGGCTGGTAAGGTAATCATTCCATGCTTCATACAACATGTCAAATGAAGAAAAAAAGCCAATTTTTCTTCGTGTCTGAAAACATTAAACTTCCATCGGGTTTCTCTTCAAATTTTTCTGGTCAAATTACAAGTTGAAAAAGAAAATTGTGGAATTCTAAAAAGCCATAACTATCAATATTTAGTGCTAACAACTTCTTCCATAGCATTAGGGAAGTTGATTTCAAAACCGATTGGCAAGGTCTTAAAGGTTTTGCTCATTCAGAGTTGTGTTCTAGAGTGATTGATTTGGCAAAGATGGAATAGCTGGCGGATTCCCATTATTTTATAAACTAGAAGATTTTTCCCACCAGCATTTTGATATAATGATCCACTTGGTATTCATTTGTATGAGGCTAAATTAAATTTGAACTCCGATTCAATACGGATGATGTGCCCAATTGGGCGCTATTTGACTTTGAAATTATATCCGTAATAAGAATCGGCCGAGGATGCATGGCGGAAGGTATTTGATGGAAGAGTTACAACTTTTTGTACTGGTTCAACATTAGTTAGAACAAAGCTTAACAAGCCGATTCGTTACGAGGAAGGACCATTAGGGCTGCACATCCATACTTGATTGCATAAGCGATGAAGCGTATCAGGTGCACCGGTTTGTGCTATTCAACAGCCTCGGAGGATTCAACCATATCTGATGTAAGTATAATTTGATTATTCCACAACACATAATAATAATAGTCTTAAGCTGTATTTGATTGTCCTCACTCATTCTTGGGTGCATAATATTTTATTTTCTTTATTCTAGTCCTTCATGATTCGACATTAAGATATTCTGCAAGTTATCAATCTCACGAGGACTACGAAGGAGGTATATATCGCTTTTGTTATTCCACTCTGGTTGGCATAGATTTAGATGCAAGATGCATGGTATTTTTATTCCCTTTGTTTTGAGTTTTTCTGAAACGACCCCAAAGGATCTCCTCCCCTATGAGATGGCCAAACACAAGAGCCAATGGACAGCAATCGCCCCTTTGAGGATGAAACACAAGTGGGAGGACCAAGTCCCCTCCTTTGAGGATGAGGAAACACACAAGGCGGGATCGGGATCCCTCCCTTTGAAGATGAGAGAGCACACAGAACCCGGAGGATGAAGAGCACCTCCCAATGAAGATGACGGAGAACGTTGGATCCAGGGCCATCAAGCGGGCGTGGGGGAGGTTGACTCAGGCAATTAATCTTGCTCCCGGAGGAAAATGAAGGAAAATGGACCATAGGCAAAGCCATTAGTGTGAGATGAGCGAGGAAAAGATTGGTTAGATTAATTGGCTCGATACGTTCGAGAATTTTTCCCATTCACAAGCAATGGCCTCGGTATGTCGACGGAGGTCGATAATTGGTTTGAACACATCAAGGTGTCAATAACCCTGTAAGTTTTTATTTAACATGTTTGGATGATAAATTAGTTAAAGATGTCCAACTATTTCACACAGGGAAAATGCAGAATTCAAGAATTCAGACTCTCTAGGAAGGAACACCGTCTTCAAGGTTCGATAAAATCGGAAGCTTGCTACACCGTAAGCCTTAACATGTAGAGGTGGTTGTCAAAACCACCTGTGATAAGAGCAAAATTTTATAGTGGTGGTTGGCAAAACCACCTGTAATAAGTCCAAAATTTTATAGTGGTGGTTGGCAAAACCGCCCGTAATAAGAACGAAATTTTATAGAGGTGGTTGGCAAAAGCGCCACTAAACTTAGTTTTACAGGTGGTTTAACAAACCGCCACTAAAACCTTAGATGTTAGTTTTACTGACGGTTCTAAAACCACCTCTAAAACATATGTATTTTTAGTGGTGGTTTATTATAGTGGCGGTTTTTAAGATTACCGTTTGTTTTTTCCATCTTAATAACTAATATATTACAGGCGGTTTAAACCGCCACGAAAAAGGCTTAATTAGCGTTGGTTGGTTTAAAACGCCTGTATATACTTTTACCTACGCTGTCTATAGAGGCGCCAAAAAACTGACGCTATAGTTTTTAGAGGCGGTTATGGACATTATAGTGGCGGTTTCGAACCCACGCTAAAGATGGTTTTTTTAGCAGTGTTTATCTTCAATTAATATTGTATTTACATGACAAGTGGATGCCGTAATTTATGACTAATATTTGAGTGTATATAGCCTGACCCTGTCCTTGTGGGTTCAAACAAGTGACAATAGGTGTGATAAATTTCCCCTTGTTTTCTGCATTTTCATTAATTTTCACTTTCTGAGTAAAATATAACTTAAATATAGAGGCCAAAAACAGCGTAACTGTGTTGCCTGCCTTCGGATATTTTACGCATGCAGTATGATGTACCATTCATTCATAAATAATAAAGCCGATGTTAGAAGCAAAGCATATATGCTCTAGCCATATAAAGAAAGGTATGACCCGAACAGTACTGAGTCGTCTTATTAGTGAGACGAGCTATAAGACACCTGTGTCTTCTCCATAACGGCGAAATTAAGGCACGCTGAAACATTTTTTCTCTTCATTTTTATTGCTTCACAGCATGGCATGTTTACACTATAATTTATAATATCTGGGTGAAATATATTTTAGAACGTATGCATGAACTATGAAGTACAATAGAAACCTTATGAAGTGCCATATATACTTAATTTGTCTAACTCTAATTAGATGCATATATATATATATAACAGAAGTGAAATTTTGAGACAGGAGGCTGATGGGAGTAGATAGTGACAGCTTATTTATACATGACACAAGGAGGGAGTGCTAATTTAGACATGACTCTTGATAGATGAACTGTATCCGGTCTGGTCATCATAGTACTTGGACCAGAGCATGACACCTCCATATTTAGTAGACCCCTTGATTGCGGGAAGTACTTGAGATACCAGAGTGTCTGGAGGAATGTAGCCGCTGCCGGCAGCAGTAGGAGCTGCAGGGAGCCCCAAGAAAATTTTAGAGGCTTGTGTAGCTGAAATCCACTGCTGCCAGGCATTTTTGAGATTATTGATATCACCCGACGAGTACTGGCATGGAGGATTGTTGTAGAATTGCACCCAGACACAGTCAAAGAGACCGGTCTTGAGAGCCCCACTTACCCATGCATCAGGAAAAGGGCATTGTGGTGCTGCTGTAAGGTACACCTTCTTCCCCCGTTTGCTATACCCAGACAAATACCTGGCGAGATCGTCCCAGTGTTGGTTTGTGCCCCCTTCAATGTCGAAATCGATACCATCCAATATGGCATAGCCCAAGGGACGAGATGAAGAATTCCCACCTAAGAAGTTGTTCCACAGATAAGTGGCAACCTGTCTCGCGTCCTCTTTTGAGGAGAGATAGTAGCTACCTGCTCCACCCCCGATGGATAGCATCACCTTAACTCCCAGTTTTTGGCATTCTTTTATGTCATTGCTCAGGACGGTGCAGCCATTGCTGTAAGGGTCACAGTGTCCAGCCAAGTTAATCACGGGGGTCTGTCCATTTCCAAATGTGGGGAGGAAGGCTATGTTCACATAGTCGTAGTTACCAGCTGAACAAGTCTCAGCTAATGTCCCCTCGTTCCCGTTTTGTCCCCAATAGATTGCAATCCCACCTCCATGACAGGCCCCTGCAAGGGTAATCACTAGAAGAGGCACTAGAAGAAAGTCTCGCCGGCCACTCGCCATTCTCAAGTATATCGCAAGCTAAAATGCCTTTCAACTGCTTTATGCTCACCAAAGTGCTGGGACAAGTTATCCTATTTACATACAGTTAGTCATGACCTAGGGGCGCTCATATTATTTATTTCTCTGGATGAATGCTAAAATGTCCGTTGTTGGTGGCCTTTATTTTGTTTTGTTCTTTTCTTTAGCATAGACGGCATGCTATCATGTTTTCTGCCTTCCACTTCATCTTTCCAATTTCTATTACCTTGGCTTTGTCTTGTGAATGTGTTTGACACATTTGGACATACAACGTCCATTCCGTTCATGCCGTTTGTATTTGCTTCTTGAGACTTGACTGAGTAATATTTAAAATCAACGTATTGTGCCATTCGCGAATTAATGTTTCCGTGCTGAAAGCATAGTTCATCGGTCCACGTACTCTTTATAATTGACAAGAAAACATTTCTGGACGATGTGTATAAACATTAATTTAGGATATTAAACATCCGCTTCTTTTGGATAACATCTTAATAAAGGGTTTTAGCGAAAATTTAGGTGTTCCAAAAAAAAAAAAAAAAAAAAAAAAAAGTTCTCGTTTCGTCTAGTATTATCGGCTGATATATTATGTATATTACTTGGCTACGATTTCTAAAAGCCGTCAAAATAAGTATAAATTAGAGACGGTTTGCAAAAGGCTGTCAATATTACTCCATATTGTCCAAGCGACGACTGGACCCATTTCCACTTCAAACCTCAACGACTTAAATGCTTATATAAAGATAAGTCCTACATATAAAAAAAAGATAAGTATAAGGATATATAACCCACCTAAATAGACCATTAATTCCCTCCAAAACGTAAGAGGCAAATGATGGTAATTAAGAAGAAATAAGTTATGTAGAAATTTGATTCTGCACTTCTAATTACTCATCAAACTTATTTTTATAACTATAGAGCCTTTAAGTTGTCTGGACTATTCAAAATGCTTTTTCTCATAATTTTCTTTCTTAGCCACTAATTTCAGTATTAACTAACAAATATAAGTAGCATATATAAAAAAAGAAGAAACGTTATACGAAATCACACTAGTAGAAACACCTTTTATTGACTTATGTATGATAGCGCTTGAGGAACAATTTTACATGAAGAATCTGGCATTACAAATTAGCAATGAAATGCTTCGATATCCACATGTTATGGACCACCCTGCTTTTGAAAAACATATTTATTATGGACGAGCCTCCTTATTTTTCTCAATGCAGTTTGGCTTACCCTCCGATCTCTTCAAACTTGGTTTTTTACACCAGGGTTATGGATCGGATCAAGGGCACCAACATCATGCCTTTGGGTGGCTGGATTGCCAGGATTGTGGATTAGATTTGGTCCACGGGGAACATACCTTTGGGTGGCTGGATTGCCAGGATTGTGGATTGGATCTGGTCCACCGGGAACGTGCCTTTCGGTGCCAGGATTGCCAGGATTATGGATTGGATCTGGTCCACTGTGAACATGCCTTTGGGTGCCAGGATTGCCAGGATTATGGATTGGATCTGGTCCTCCGGGAAAACGCCTTTGGGTGCCAGGATTGCCAGGATTATGGATTGCATCTGGTCCTCCGGGAACATGCCTTTGGGAGCCTGGATTGCCAGGATTATGGATTGGATTTGGCCCACAGGGAACATGCCGTTGGGTGCCAGGATCGCGAGGTTTGTGGATTGGATTTGGCCCTGCAGGAATTATACTTTTGATGTTCGGAGCAAGGATCGAATCATAGCCATCAAGAACATGAGCCTCAGTTCAAAATTTGTGCCAAACGGATAAGGAAAGAAGAAGCGCAAAGAGGAGCATCATTTCCTTCTTTTTGGACAAGGCCATATTTGGTTTCATCCCAGAAATGGAAGTTGGTGAAGCTACTCAAGTTTCAAGGCGACTATATATATGTATAACTTCTTAAGAGTTACAGGATAGGTTCTGGAGGATCTCTTCAGAGATTTACTGTTCCACAATTTAAGGGATATTGTAACACTTGTCCAAAACAAATATCACGCTCAAAAAGTAATCCCATGCTTGTATTTATTATTATAAGAGCATAAACATTCAAAGACTCCTTAGATTGTTTTCCTTTTTCTCACTTTATGCCCTCATTGCCCGGTTGATCGAAAATGAACGTCTTTCACAAAATTTGAACCAATAATTTCTTCATTAATTGTGCACAACTAGCTACTAATTTTCATCTGCCTTTCTAAAGCCATGGCTTGATCTCAAGTATTGAATGATAACTTGGTTTGAAGAGGTTGCAACACTGAAACTCCGACCATCTAGTTATAAGTCTTGGATGGCCAAGTGGTGGAAATATCGCGAACGATTAGATCAATGTTTGAAAGAAATTTGCTGCTAAATTTTATCTTGAAGATGGAAACACTATTCAATATATGTTGTGGGTTGTATCACGGACACAAGGCTCAAAGAGTGATGTCATGAAGGAGGAAATCCATCTACAGCCAAAGAGATTGAGATTTTGTTTAAAAATCTGTCACCTATTTGTAGCCAATGCAGAAAAAATGGGTTGTCTATTTACTATTTTACAACGTTTTTTGAAGGGACTTTTCATTATATTGGGCTTCATTTCTTCATGAAAATTAGTAGACTTTAACATGGGTCATCCTTCCTGTAAGAATTATTGGCGGTTTGTGGAAAACCCTAGTAAATGTGTGATGTATTGGCAGTTTTGACTAGACCCCCGTGGATTCAGGGATTGCTACTTTACTAAATTAACTCTGGCCCTCTTCCCACTCCTTTTTCACTCCCTCGTGTTTTCTCTTTCGTGTATCGGCGTTCCAAATCCCTGCAATCGTCACTGTCATCGCTGTCGTGCTCGCCGTCGTCGCTGCCGTGCTCGCCGTTGTCGCTGCCATGCTCGCCATCGTTGCTGCCGTGCTTGCCGTCGTCCCTTCCGTGCTTGTCGTCTTCGCTGTCCTCCTCGCAGTCGTCGCCGCTGTGCTCGCTGTTGTCGCCGTCGTGCTCGCAGTCGTCGCTGCCGTGCTCGCAGTCGTCGCTGCTGTGCTTGCCATTATCGCTGCCGTTTTCGTCGTTGTCGCTGCCATGTTTGTCGTTGTTGCTGTTGTCTTCCCAGTCGTCGCTGCTGCGCTCGCCGTCGTCGCTGCCCGTCGTCGCTGCCGCGCTCGCCGTCGTCGCTGCCGCGCTTGAATAGCGTTGAGTGTCTTGCATTTTATCTATTTGCTCATTTGCTCTAACTTGCTAGCTAGTAAAGTTTTTGTTGTATATCTTAATTTGCTCTAGCTATTTGTTGAGTTTTTCGTCCCTGCTGGATTTGTTAATTCAGTACATAAACTATATATGTAGGCTAACCTTTTTCTCTTGTCATGACTAATTAGAGTAATGGTAACCTTATGCATGCCTGGTAGTCAGTCACTGCCTTGACCAATCGGCTTTTCTTTTTGATGAATCCTCCACCTCTCGGTGGAAAAATCACAAAAGATCATAGTGCTGTTTTTAAACCTTTTTCAGTGCCATCTTGTCATTGATGGACCCAAGCGTGTCAATTTGATTTTATAAAAGGGTTAATTAAGATCATAATTATTTAGGTTGAATACTTCCTGCTTTAACATCAGTCAATTCTTATTGGTAGTGGTCTTTAAATCTTTGGTAGTGAATGATTGTAACATTATTGTAGTTTGAGATTTTCAATGCCATCAGTGTCCGAAGGAATGTTGTAGTCTATTTTAATTCGATTTGTTTACTTATATAGGTTGAACTATTTCGTTCCTTTTGCTCCTTCCCTTTGCGCTTTCACACTCTAACAGGGCGTGGGAGAGGAGGGTAGAGGGAGAAATGTAATGACAAGAACTGGATGTACCGATACAGGAATAAACGTGACCAATGCAATACTGAGTTTGTGGAAGGCATTCGTTTCTTCGTTCAATATGCCAAACATCACACACCTGTCCAAACAGGCGGTACAATGAGATGTTCTTGTCTTAAATGTGAGAACAGACATTCATTTACTTGCGAGACTATCGAGTACCACATAGTAAGGGAGGGGTTCGTTCCACGTTACACTATTTGGCACTACCACGGTGAACCACGGTTTGTACAAAAAGAGAATGTTGCGGTTGAGACCGGACACGGGTCTGAAATGTCTCAACTGTTGAATGCTACTTTCATGCAAGAGGAGGATGTGGATGATGCAGAGGGTGTAGGTGAAGTCCAGAATTACAGCGATTCGAACAGTTAATGGACAAGGCAAAGAAACCCCTCTTTTATGGATGTCAAAAATACTCCAAGCTTTCCTTCATGGTTCATTTATTTCAACTGAAGTGCTTGAATAAATGGAGTAAACAAGTCATTCTCATATATGGTGGCACTTATTAAGGATGTTCTTCCCCCGAGCAATACCCTTCCAAACAATTGGTATGAGTCCAAAAAAATGATGGCAGGTCTGGGGCTAGATTACCAGATAATCCATGCCTGCCCCTATGATTGTGTGCTTTTGAGGAATGAATACAAATATTTGAACAGTTGTCCTAAATGTGGAACATCAAAATGGATAGAACGAAATGGCAGTGGGATAAAGAAGTGTGGGAAACCGGCCAAGGTTCTTCGTTATTTTCCATTGGTCACAAGATTACAGAGGATGTTTATGTAGACGAAGACCTCTTTGGTTATGGCATGGCATGGCTCTACTCCTGCGTCTGTAGAAGGGAAGATGAGCTCCCTCTAGAGATTCTTTGGTGTGGAAGCACTTTGATGAACAACATCCCACTTTAAGTATTGATCCACGAAATGTATGGCTCGACCAAGGCAGTAATGGTTTCAGTCCCTTCAAAATTGGTTCGAGTCGCAGGACATGGCCGGTTGCCTTAATCATTTACAATTTTCCCCCTTGATTGGCTATTAAGCAAGGTTATTTTTTTTATGAGTCTACTTATAGACGGTCCAAAATCACCGGAGAACGATATTGACGTTTTCTTGCAACCATTGATCGATGAGTTGAAACTATTGTGGGATGTGGGTGTGAGGACTTATGATCCTGAACACCGATTGTTTTTCAGATGCGCGCAGCAGTGATGTGGACTATTTCTGACTTCCCAGCATATGGCATGCTATCAGGTTGGAGTACGAAAGGGTGTAAAGCATGTCCACATGTAATGTTAAACACGGTTCTATCTATCTTTTTTGTAGTCGGAAAAACGTGTAGCTACGACACCGTCGGTTCCTACATGAAGATCATCCTTAGAGAGCGGACAAGAAATCATTTGATGGCTACGAAGAGCGGGACACGGCACCACAAGCACAATCCGGTGACAATATATTACGAATGTGGGAAGGTCATGACAATGTTCAGTTCGGCAAATGAAAACCGCTCTCAAATGTCACTCATGAATTACCAGAAGGGTGGAAAAAGAAGAGTATATTTTTTGAACTTCCTAATTGGAAAACTTTGCTGATCCATCACAATTTGGACTTCATGCAGGTAGAGAAAAATGTGTGCGAGAGCATTTTAAATATTCTTCTGCAGAAAGATGGTAAGTCGAAAGGCAACATCAAGTCAAGGTTGGATTTGCAAAAACTGAATATACGAAAACCTTTGCACCCAAAACCTTCAAAAAAGTCTCGGAAGGTATTCATTCCGCATGCTTCGTACAATATGTCCTGGGAAGAAAAAAACAGGTTCCTTCGCGTGTTAAAGGATTTGAAATTGCCGGATGGATTTTCTTCAAACATCTCAAGCCAAATACAAGTACGAGAAAAGAAAATAATCAGTCTCAATAGTCACGATTACTACGTTTTGATGCAGCAACACCTCTCAGTGGCTTTGAGGAAGTCACTTTCAAAGCCTGATGCAAAAGTTATAAACGAGTTCAGTGTTTTTTTCAGATATTTATGTGCGAGAGAGGTTGACGTGAGTAAACTTGAGATTTTGGAAGATGCAATTCCAGTGATATTTTGCAAGTTAGAGCGGATTTTCCCACCGACATTCTTTGATGTTATGATCCATTTGACAGTTCATTTGGCAACAGAGACAAAACTTGCAGGACTTGTTTATTTTAGATGGATGTACCCAATGGAGCGTCATTTATTTACATTGAAAAATTGTGTACATAACAAAGCTCGTCCTAAAGGATCAATTGCAGAGGGGTATCCGATGGAAGAATTTACTACATTTTGTGCTCGTTGCATTGATAGCATGGTGTCAAAGCTAAACAAGCCTATCCGTTACGAGGAGGGCCCCGTTGGTGCCGCACGTTCCTATTTGGTTATATTCGAGGAGTCTCAATCGACCAAGATGTGAAGGAAGCACTACTGGCAGACGTGCAAAAGCCTATCAGTGGCAACGGAAATTACTATAAGAAAAAATATTATGAGTGGAAGACCGAGGCGGAGTTGGTTGTATATCCTATCTCATCAATGGATCCTGAGAAATGGAAATTACTATTGGGCTATTGGAAAAGAGAAGATGTTTGTAGGATGACGGTGGCAAATACAGTAAATCATACCAAGCAGAAATCTCTATACACACTTGGGTCAAAGTCTCTAAGAGAACACTACAATGAACAAGTAAGTTCTTCAACACATATTTTAATTTGGTTTGTACGTATGCAGAAATCTCTCCACATTTTGTGCTCATTGCATAATTTGGTTTAATGTTCTCACAAACGTACAGAAGGAGGTTCAGTAGGAGGGATTTACCATGCTCACCGCCTATGTACAAGCCCATACGAAGGCGGATGGAACGTTTCCTGATGGAGGGTCACAAGAGAGAGTTGTAAGTTTATAACTTTGCGTAGTCCTGCGTACATCTCTCATTTTCACTTGTCAGTTTGAAAACTTAGTATTTTCCTCCTTGTTATGCAGGAAGTGGTACAAAGGATAGCAGGGGCTCGCGACCTCACAACACCTCAGGATCCGGCTCACTTTGCTTTGATGCTAGATGAATCTTTTGAAGGTCACCAGGGACGCTATGAGAGAGGGTTTGGCTTCGGGTACAACAAAAAAAAGGCTTCTTGAGAGGCAATTCGAGCCAAAGTGCCCAACAAAAAGAGATGGAAGAAAGACTCCGTACTTCAGAAGCAGGACAGAATGCGTTGATGGAGGAGATCAGGCGTTTAAATGAGCAGGAAGCAGAGCGACAAAGGGAGAAAGCCAAGGAGGAAACAGAGCGACAGAGAGAGAAACCCAAGGAGCAAGCAGAGCGACAGTGGGAGAAAACCAAGGATGAAGCAGAGCGACAGTGGGAGAAAGCCAAGGAGGTAGCGGAGCGGCAACAAATGAGATAGTCTATTGCGATGTTGCAACAACTTGTGATGCGAAAGTCGGGAATGTTTGCTACATCGATCATCAATAGCTCAGGTATGCTACTTAAACTGTTTTATTTGAAATCTAAAAATTTTATGCATAATTTCCCTTATTTACTATTGATTTGTCATTGTTGTATAGATGAGACACGTGATGTAGACGGGGATACCCCCCTAGGTCATACCTGAAGTTTGATGTAGATAGTGCACTGAGGATGGTGGCTGAAGCAACATCAGTTACCTGGTTTGTGTTTTTTATGGAAAACACATCAGCTATGCTTGATAAATCCTCAAAAAAAAGAAGATATTGTTAATTACTTCAGCGTGCAATTCTTTTATTGACACTTTTTATTTACTTGTGCAACTCTTTTATTAACTTTGCAGGCATTCACCGCCACTTTATTCTGTAAATGGAATATGTCAAATCAAGGTAGATCATTTCTTGTTAGTATATTTATTCGCATACATTACTCATGAATTTGTGTAGCCTCTGACTTGGCCGGGGATATGCCTCCTCTTTCCATACTGTTTGAAATTAGTAGGTGGTTTAGAATGATGTTTTTTTTTTTTTTTTGAAGAACTGTTGGCGGGGGCTGTCATGAAGTTTCCTTTTGTTTTCCCGGTTTTTTTGACAGTGTGAAACTTCTATATCAGAGAATGCAAAAAAAACACTATAAAGGGAAGAGTAAGCCCACAAACTTGGGAAATACAAGGAAGAGAACTTTCTGAAGCAGTCAATTACATAAAAGTCGTTGATTAGCCGACAAACCTTTTGCGCGTTCCATGTCATGATTATGAGAGGAGCAAAAAATTCTTTCAAGCATGGTTTAACTAATGACTTTCATTATCCTTGCAGCCTTATAAACCTGGTTATACTGCTCTTCCCCCAAGTGCAGCTCCTGGTAAAACAACTATTGATATCAGGTAAAATTCATTGTCTTGAATGCTTTTTAGTGTCCTTAGTAAGATGTTGAAACTCCTGCTTTCTTAATTCTGTGAACTTAATGATTCATTCATTCTACTTTTGATGTTGCTTTTTCTGCTCTGGGTTTTCAATGGAACTCCAGTGGTGGATGGGCCATTGCTGGTACTCCTTTGGATCTGCATGATCCACGTCTCCTGGCAATGGCAGCAGCTGAGCCCCATTTTCTTGAAGCTGAATTTAATGAATATGCTGCTACTAATGCCAGTGGTGCTGCTTTTTGCCACTCTGTGGCACTTATTGTAAGTTGTTATTCTTTAGGATGTTCAAATTCTATGCCTTTGGCTAAGCTAAATAGGATTTTAGGATTTTGAGTGAGCTTCAGCTCTATTTTTCAGAAAACAAGTAAGCTTTTGTTTATAGCATTAGTACTTTTCAGCCAATGAGATTCCTGAGATTGCTTTACATGCTTTCATCCTTCTTTCACCTAATAGGCAATTTCTTTTTGGTTAATAATTATAGACTTACACAAATCAGCTGGAGCAGGAGGTTTCGAATCTGAAGAAAACAAATGAAACGCTTTAGAAGCAGGAGGTATGGAATTCAACTATGATGAGACATTTATCTTTTTATTTCCATTGCAGATTTTTTGTTTGAACTCCATCATCAACTTATACCTTCTTCTTTTGAACTGCATTTAACTCTTGTGATGGTATGTGTTAAAAGATGCCTCATATATATATGGACTTTGTCATTTTTTTTCTTGTAGATGATTGAAATTAGTGCTTCAATATACTAGAATATTGGATGCACAACCCGTTTTCGTTCTGTCTAGGGAAACTGTTGTCTGCCTTTGAATCTTCGAATTGCACACCACTAGGTTACGTATGCTTTATCCATTTTATTAAATTTTAAAGGATTTGGCATAATTTTCATGCATTTCTATATGTCTAAATGGAAATAGTTTGTCCTTGGCATGAAAATGAAATATAGTCTGTGGCACTTATTTGACTGTTGTAAGCTATTTTATCTTATAGTAAAAGTACTGCTGGAATGTGCATCGCATGGAGGAGATGCTTGTCAAAATGCTTTCTGCAAGTTTGCTTGTAATGTTAACATACTGAATATTTTAGCTCTTGGATTAGTAATAACTAATAGAATGAAATCCTCTCTACCTCTCCCTCTGTTTCGTGTGCTATCATTCTTTCATTTTGTTTATTCATTATTATCATCAATAGTTGTATGAAGGGATTTTGGTGCCATTATTGATTACTATCATCAATTGATTGGAGCTGATTCTTTACCAGGTTGGAGTAAAAATTGCAACACAAATAGATATAGAGCAATTGTAAAACGTAATTTTGGCCCACATTGTAGTTTTTAATTATATTTTAGATATAGAGTAATTGTTGACATCTATTGTATTTATTGATTGTAGATTCTGTTTAAATTGGAAGTATTATTAGTTTTAATATGTTGTTATGAGTGGACAGGTAAATTGAAGAAAAAATAGAACATTGTTCTTAAAAAAATATTATTGCCGGGGTTCTACAAACCGCCATTAAATAAAATATAATAAACATGACCGACAGTTTTAAAAAATAATAAACGCCCATTAAAATGACGAATAAATAACGGTGGTTTTAAAAAATCGCCATTAAAAATGACTGAATTTTTCACGATGCCAGTTAAATCTGCCTTTAAAAATTTCGTCATTTTTAATGGTGGATTTGCAAAACCGCCGTTAAATATTGTGGAATTTTTAATGGGGGTTTTATCAACAGCCATTAAAAAGTGGAGAATTTGTAATGGTGGTTTGAACAACCACCAGTAATATTGATGGACATTTAAATGGCGGTTATCAAAACCACCATTTAAAGTGTTTACTGCTGGTTTCATGTAAACCGCCAGGGAAAACCTTCCATTTTGCTGGTTGTTATATTTTCTGCCCTTAGAAGAAAATGATTTACCGGGAGTTAAAACCGCCAGCAAATGCGTTGGCAAAACATTTGCCGACACAATTATTGCCGGCTGAGAAAAAACCGCCAGGAAAAGTATTCCCTCGGTTTTAACCCCTTTAGAGGGGTTTTTCGACCTCCGTTAAAAATTTTATTTCTACTAGTGCATGTTAAATTAATTTCAAAGTGTTGAACCATTTCAAGTTAGGAACTCGGGTTCTCATTGTCTTCACGAATTAATGTTTACTCAAGTTTGAAATAATGACTATTGAAATAATTAAATTGTATTTTTTGTGTATATTTTGTATTTACTATTTTATATATTAAGAACTTAGCTCAATGCTTTCAGCATCATAAACTAATTTGTTTCTTGCTGTATTGGGTAAATGATAGTACAACCAAACCATGAGCGTATCCTCATTTTATCCAAAGATACACGATAACATTTCCTTCAATACTCAAACTTCAAAGTCACTTTGTTGGATTCTAACATACGGCTCTCCATAAATTTGGACCAAAGCGGTTCTTGTACTCTTTTTCAAAAAATGCATCTTTCACTGTCATACCAACAACCAGCGATTGTGGTTAAGAGTTCTAGAGCAATGTGTCGCCGGTGAATGCACATCTTTGCAACGGAAAACCCTCTTAAATTTCCTTCACATTGCTTTGGGTACAAATTAATGAAAAAATATACAATATTGTAAAGAATGATATAAAAGTAGCAGATTCTAAGTTTTATGTATACTATTCCGTCTTTAGGAAGGGAACACCGTCTTCAAGGTTCGATAAAATCGGAAGCTTTCTACACTATAAGCCTTAACATGTGTTTCTCATGTTGCAAGATGTTCGTGATGTGAAGCAATTAGGAATAGAGTGGTTAGACAAGGAACGCCTATTGGACATCGACTGGCATATCAACCGGGTTTATAGTGTAGCATCAAATTTATTTTTTATTCTTTTTATTTATTTATTCTGATTTCAAATTCGTGGTCTATGGATAGTTTTTGGTAATTTTGGGGACAACATTCATCATGTAAGTTTCTTGGTTTTACTGGCGTTTTTTTCAGAAATCCGCAAGCAAACTTTCTCAAATCTCATTTTTGCGGGCGGTTTTGTGGAAATCCTCCAATAAACTTTGATTTTATTCAGTTTTATTGGCGGAAAAGTTCTTTTTAGTCGTTTTTCCTAGTGGTTTTCGGTAAAACCGCCAGCAAAATAACTTTTATTCATTTTTGCTGGTTGTGTTCAGGGAAACCGCTACGAAAAGATAGGCTTTTGTGCTGGTGTTGGTTGGGAAAACCGCCAACAAATATTCTTTTGAGTCCTGTTTGCTGGCAGAGTTTGAGAAAACCGCCAGCAAAATATCTTTTAAGTTATTTTTGCTGGGTTTTTGATTGAAAACCACCTGGTAATCCTTTTTTACTAGCGTTTTTCCGAAAACCGCAAAGAAAGATGTTTAGTCCCGGCTGTTGTATTTTAAACCCACCTTTAAAGGTTTTAATTACTGGCGGTTTGTCGAAAATCCCCTGTAAATGTGTGATGTACTGGAGGTTTTGACTGGACCCCCCCGTAGATTGAGGGATTGCTACTTTACTAAATTAACTCTAGCCCCCCTCCCGCTCGTTTTTCACTCCCTCGTGTTTTCTCTTTCGTGTATCGGCATCCCAAATGCCTGCAATCGTCACCGTCGTCGCTGCCGTGCTTGCCGTCGTCGCTGCCGTGCTTGCCGTCGTCACTGTCGTGCTCGCCGTCGTCCCTGCCGTGCTTGTCGTCATTGCTGCGTTCCTCGCAGTCGTCGGCGCCGTACTCGCAGTCGTCGCTGCCGTGCTTGCAGTCGTCGCTGCCGTGCTCGCAGTCATCGCTGCCATGCTCGTTGTTGTTGCTACCGTCCCCCCAGTCGTCGCTACCGTGCTTGCAGTCGTCGCCGCGCTGCTGCGCTCGCCGTCGTCGCTGCCGCGCTCGCTGTCGTCGCTGCCACGCTCGTCGTCATCAATGCCGCGCTCGCCGTCGTCACTGTCGTGTTTGCCGTTTACAAGTTCATTTTTTTTTGTCTCATCTCTGTTTTTTTCTTTTTTTCCTGTTTACAAGGTCGTTTATTTGTCTCATTTCTCTATTTAAGACATATCTATTCCATTTCTGAAATAATTCTTCAGCCCTGCGTTAGCTAATTGGCCTCTTTGACATGCATGTACATGATCAGCTTTTTTTCTTGACCAATTATTAAGATAAATTGCAACTCGATCAACAGATCCCTTAGTTTGGGGATCAAATTAAAGAATTTGTCATTCAAAGAAAAAAACTAGTCTATATTATTCCGAGCATCTTGTGCTATGATGGTTAAGAGATGATGTTTGCGTTAAAAAATTAACCATCCGTTGGGAATAAAAGAAGGAAGGTCCTTTCATATATCTATCTCCTCTCCTTTGTCGATCGTTGATGTTCATATTGTAAAAACAATTAACTCAAATTAGAAGGTTTAAAGTTGCAAACTTATCTTCTTCATTTGATCGATCATGTGAACGTGTCAGGTTCTCATTCCCTCTAGCTCTCTAGGTAGAATAAAAACAGAAATCTTTGTAATATGAGAATAAGTAAATTAGCTTAATTTTGATTTGAAGACTATGGCCATTTAGTCAGAATACCCGTTAACCGTGATCACAACATTCAGTTCGACAAACGAAAATCGCTCTCAAATGTCGCTCATGAATTACCAGAAGGGTGGAAAAAGAAGAGTATATTTTTTTTAACTACCTTATTGGAAGACTTTGCTGATCCATCACAATTTGGACGTCATGCACGAAGAGAAAAAAGTGTGTGAGAGGATTTTGAATATTCTTCAGCAGAAAGATGGTAAGTCGAAAGACAACATCAAGTCAAGGTTGGATTTGCAAAAACTGAATATACGAAAACCTTTGCACCCAAAACCTTCAAAAAAGTCTCGGAAGGTATTCATTCCGCATGCTTCGTACAATATACCCAAGGAAGAAAAAAACAGGTTCCTTCGCGTGTTAAAGGATTTGAAATTTCCGGATGGATTTTCTTCAAACATCTCAAGCCAAATACAAGAACATAAAAAGAAAATAATCAGTCTCAAGAGTCATGATTACCACGTTTTGATGTAGCAACTCCTCTCAGAGGATTTGAGGAAGTCACTTTCAAAACCCATTGCAAAAGTCATTAACGAGTTCAGTGTTTTTTTCAGAGATTTATGTGCGAGATAAGTTGGCGTGAGTAAACTTGAGATTTTGGAAGATGCAATTCAGTCATATTTTGCAAGTTAGAGCGGATTTTCCCCCGGCATTCTTTGATGTTATGATCCATTTGTCAGTTCATTTGGCAATAGAGGCAAAACTTGCTGGACTGGTTTATTATAGATGGATGTACCCAATTGGCGTCATTTATTGACATTGAAAAATTGTGTACATAACGAAGCTCGTCCTAAAGAGAAGATGTTTGTAGGATGTCGGTGGCAAATACAGTAAATCATACCAAGCAGAAATCTCTCTACACACTTGGGTCAAAGTCTCTAAGATAACACTGCAATGAACAAGGAAGTTATTCAACACTTATTTTAATTTGATTTGTACGTATGCAGAAATCTCTCCACATTTTGTGCAACTTTCATAATCTGGTTTAATGTTCTCACAATCATACAGATGGAGGTTCAGGAGGAGGGAGTTAGCATGCTCACCGCCTATGTACAAGCCCATTCGAAGGCTGATGGAACGTTTCCCGATGGAGGGACACGAGAGAGAGTTGTAAGTTTATAACTTTGCGTAGTCCGCTGTGCATCTCTCATTTTCACATGTCAGTTTGAAAACTTAGAATTTTCCTCCTTGTTATGCAGGAAGTGGTACAAAGGATAGCTGAGGCTCGCGACCTCACAACTTCTCAGGATCCGGCAGACATTGTTTTGATGCTAGATGAATCTTTTGAAGGTCACCACGGAGGCTATGAGAGAGCGTTTGGTTTCGGGTACAACAAAAAAAAGGCATTTTGAGAGGAAATTCGAGCCAAAGTGCCCAACTTAAAGAGATGGAAGAAAGGCTCCGTACTTCAGAAGTAGGACAGAATGCGTTGATGGAGGAGATCAGGGGTTTCAACGAGCAGGAAGCAGAGCGATAAAGGGAGAAAGCCAAGGAGGAAGCAGAGCGACAGAAGGAGAAAGCCAAGGAGCAAGCAGAGCGACAGTGGGAGAAAACCAAGGATGAAGCATAGCGACAGAGGGAGAAAGCCAAGGAGGAAGTGGAGCGGCAACAAATGAGACAGTCTATTGCGATGTTGCAACAACTTGTGATGGGAAAGTCGGGAATGTTTGCTACATCGATCATCAATAGCTCAGGTATGCTACTTAAACAGTTTTATTTGAAATCTGAAAATTATATGCATAATTTCCCTTATTTTCTATTGATTTGTCATTGTTGTATAGATGAGACACATGATGTAGACGGGGATACCCCCCCAGGTCATACCTGAAGTTTGATGTAGATAGTGGTGGCTGAAGCAACATCAGTTACCTGGTTAGTGTTTTTTGAGGAAAACACATCAGTTATGCTTGATAAATCCTCAGAAAAAGAAGATACTGTTAATTACTTCAGCGTACAATTCTTTTATTGACCCTTTTTATTTACTTGTGCAACTCTTTTATTAACTTTGCAGGCATTCACCGCCACTTTATTCTGTATGGACTAATGGAATATGTCAAATCAAGGTATATCATTTCTTGTTAGTATATTTATTCGCATACATTACTCATGAATTTGTGTAGCCTCTGACTTGGCCGGGGATATGCCTCCACTTTCCATACTGTTTGAAATTAGTAGGTGGTTTAGAATGATTTTTTTTTTTTTTTCTGAAAAACTGTTGGTGGGGTTGTCATGAAGTTTCCCGTTGTTTTCCCTGTGTTTTTGAAAGTGTTAAACTTCTATATCAGAGAATGCAAAGAAAACACTACAAAGGGAAGAGTAAGCCCTCAAACTTGGGAAAGACAAGGAAGAGAACTTTCTGAAGCTGTCAATTACATAAAAGTCGTTGATTAGCTGACAAACCAGTCCCTCGTTCCATGTCATGATTATGAGAGGAGCAAAAAATTCTTTCAAGCATGGTTTAACTAATGACTATCATCATCCTCACAGCCTTATAAACCTGGTTATACTACTCTTCCCCCATGTGAAGCTCCTAATAAAACAACCATTGATATCTGGTAAAATTCTTTGTCTTGAATGCTTTTTATTGTCCTTAGTATGATGTTGAAACTCCTGCTTTCTTAATTCTGTGAACTTAATGATTCATTCATTCTGCTTTTGATGTTGCTTTTTCTGCTCTGGGTTTTCAATGGAACTCCAGTGGTGGATGGGCCATTGCTGGTACTCCTTTGGATCTGCATGATCCACGTCTCCTGGCAATGGCAGCAGCTGAGCGCCATTTTCTTGAAGCTGAATATAACGAATATGCTGCTACTAATGCCGGTGGTAGTGCTTTTTGCCACTGTGTGGCACTTATTGTAAGTTGTTATTCTTAAGGATGTTCAAATTGTAAGCCTTTGGCTAAGCTAAATAGGATTTAGGATTTTGAGTGAGCTTCAGCTCCATTTTTCAGAAAACAAGTAAGCTTTTGTTTATTGCATTAGTACTTTTCAGCCAATGAGATTTGAGATTGCTTTACATGCTTTCATCCTTCTTTCACCTAATAGGCAATTTCTTTTTGGTTAATAATTATAGACTTACACAAATCAGCTGGAACAGGAGGTTTCGAATCTGAATAAAACAAATGAAAGGCTTAAGAAGTAGGAGGTATGGAATTCAAACTGTGATGAGACATTTATCTTTTTATTTCCATTGCAGATTTTTTCTTTGAACTCCATCATCGATTTGTACCTTCTTCTTTTGAACAGCATATAACTCTTGTGATGGTATGTGTTAAAAGATGCCTCATATATTTGTGGACTTTGTCAATTTTTTGTCTTGTAGATGATTGAAATTAGTGCTTCAATATACTAGAATATTGGATGCACAAACCGTTTTCGTTCTGTCTAGGCAAACTGTTGTCTGCCTTTGAATCTTAGAATTGCACACCACTAGGTTACGTATGTTTTATCCATTTTATAAGATTTTAAAGGATTTGGAATAATTTTCATGCTTTTCTATATGCTTCTACATGGAAAAAGTGTATCCTTGGCATGAGAATGAAATATAGTCCGTGGCACTTATTTGACAGTTGTAAGCTATTTTATCTTATAGTAAAAGTATTGCTGGAATGTGCATCACATGGAGGAGATGCTTGTCAAAATGCTTTCTGCAAGTTTGCTAGTAATGTTAACATACTGAATGTTTTAGCTCTTGGATTATCAATAACTAATATAATGAAATCCACTCTACCTCTCCCTCTGTTTCGTGTGCTATCATTCTTTCATTTTGTTTATTCATTATTATCATCAATTGTTGTATGGAGGGATTTTGGTGCCATTATTCATTATTATCATCAATTGATTGGAGCTGATTCTTTACCAGGTTGGAGTAAAAATTGCAACACGAATAGATTATCAGTAAGGTGAACAACAATGAGCAGAAGAGCTGGATCCGAAGTGGCTTTCTTCATCTTTTTTTTTCCACTTTTGTAAAACGTAATTTTGGTCCACATTGTTGTTTTTAATTATATTTTAGATATTGTGCAATTGTTGACATCTATTGTAATTATTGATTGTAGATTCTGTTGAAATTGGATGTATTATTCGTGTTAATATGTTGTTATGACTGGACAGGTAAATTGAAGAAAAATAGAACATTTATTTAAAAAAAAATATTATTGCTGGTGGTTCTACAAACCACCATTAAATAAAATATAATAAACATGACCGGCGGTTTTTAAAAATAATAAACGCCCATTAAAATGACGAATATATAACGGTGGTTTTTAAAAATCGCCATTAAAAATGACTGAATTTTTCACGATGCCAGTTAAATCTGCCTTTAAAAATTTCGTCATTTTTAATGGTGGATTTGCAAAACCGCCGTTAAATATTGTGGAATTTTTAATGGGGGTTTTATCAACAGCCATTAAAAAGTGGAGAATTTGTAATAGTGGTTTGAACAACCGCCAACAATATTGATGGACATTTAAATGGCAGTTATCAAAACCACCATTTAAAGTGTTTACTTGCTGGTTTCATGTAAACCGCCAGGAAAACCTTCCATTTTGCTGGTTGTTATATTTTCTGCCCTTAGAAGAAAATGATTTACCGGGAGTTAAAACCGCCAGCAAATCGTTGGCAAAACATTTGCCGACACAATTATTACCGGCTGAGAAAAAACCGCCAGGAAAAGTATTCCCTCGGTTTTAACCCCTTTAGAGGGTTTTTCGACCTCCGTTAAAAATTTTATTTCTACTAGTGCATGTTAAATTAATTTCAAAGTGTTGAACCATTTCAAGTTAGGAACTCGGGTTCTCATTGTCTTCACAAATTAATGTTTACTCAAGTTTGAAATAATGACTATTGAAATAATTAAATTGTATTTTTTGTGAATATTTTGTATTTACTATTTTATATATTAAGAACTTAGCTCAATGCTTTCAGCATCATAAACTAATTTGTTTCTTGCTGTATTGGGTAAATGATAGTACAACCAAACCATGAGCGTATCCTCATTTTATCCAAAGATACACGATAACATTTCCTTCAATACTCAAACTTCAAAGTCACTTTGTTGGATTCTAACATATGGCTCTCCATAAATTTGGACCAAAGCGGTTCTTGTACTCTTTTTCAAAAAAATGCATCTTTCACTGTCATATCAACAACAAGCGATTGTGGTTAAGAGTTCTAGAGCAATGTGTCGCCGGTGTATGCACATCTTTGCAACGGAAAAACCTCTTAAATTTCCTTCACATTGCTTTGGGCACAAATTAATGAAAAATTATATAATATTGTAAAGAATGATATAAAAGTAGCAGATTCTAGGTTTTATCTATACTATTCCGTCTTTAGGAAGGGAACACCGTCTTCAAGGTTCGATAAAATCGGAAGCTTTCTACACTATAAGCCTTAACATGTGTTTCTCATGTTGCAAGATGTTCGTGATGTGAAGCAATTAGGAATGGAGTGGTTAGACAAGGAGCGCCTATTGGACTTCGACTGGCACATCAACCAGGTTTATTGTATAGAATTAAATTTATTTATTTTATTTATTTATTTATTCTGATTTCGAATTCGTGGTCTATGGATAGTTTTTGATAATTTCGGGGACAACATTCATCATGTAAGTTTCTTGGTTTTACTGGCGTTTTTTTCAGAAATCCGCAAGCAAACTTTCTCAAATCTCATTTTTGCGGGCGGTTTTGTGGAAATCCTCCAATAAACTTTGATTTTATTCAGTTTTATTGGCGGAAAAGTTCTTTTTAGTCGTTTTTCCTAGTGGTTTTCGGTAAAACCGCCAGCAAAATAACTTTTATTCATTTTTGCTGGTTGTGTTCAGGAAACCGCTACGAAAAAGATAGGCTTTTGTGCTGGTGTTGGTTGGGAAAACCGCCAACAAATATTCTTTTGAGTCCTGTTTGCTGGCAGAGTTTGAGAAAACCGCCAGCAAAATATCTTTTAAGTTATTTTTGCTGGGTTTTTGATTGAAAACCACCTGGTAATCCTTTTTTACTAGCGTTTTTCCGAAAACCGCAAAGAAAGATGTTTAGTCCCGGCTGTTGTATTTTAAACCCACCTTTAAAGGTTTTAATTACTGGCGGTTTGTCGAAAATCCCCAGTAAATGTGTGATGTACTTTGGAGGTTTTGACTGGACCCCCCCGTAGATTGAGGGATTGCTACTTTACTAAATTAACTCTAGCCCCCCTCCCGCTCGTTTTTCACTCCCTCGTGTTTTCTCTTTCGTGTATCGGCATCCCAAATGCCTGCAATCGTCACCGTCGTCGCTGCCGTGCTTGCCGTCGTCGCTGCCGTGCTTGCCGTCGTCACTGTCGTGCTCGCCGTCGTCCCTGCCCGTGCTTGTCGTCATTGCTGCGTTCCTCGCGATCGTCGGCGCCCGTACTCGCAGTCGTCGCTGCCGTGCTTGCAGTCGTCGCTGCTGCCGTGCTCGCAGTCATCGCTGCCATGCTCGTTGTTGTTGCTACCGTCCCCGATCCGTCGCTACCGTGCTTGCAGTCGTCGCCGCTGCTGCTGCGCTCGCCGTCGTCGCTGCCGCGCTCGCTGTCGCTGTCGTCGCTGCGCTGCGCTCGTCGTCATCAATGCCGCGCTTCGCCGTCGTCCTTTATCGTGTTTGCCGTTTACAAGTTCATTTTTTTTTTTTGTCTCATCTCTGTTTTTTCTTTTTCCTGTTTACAAGGTCGTTTATTTGTCTCATTTCTCTATTTAAGACATATCTATTCCATTTCTGAAATAATTCTTCAGCCCTCTGTTAGCTAATTGGCCTCTTTGACATGCATGTACATGATCAGCTTTTTTTCTTGACCAATTATTAAGATAAATTGCAACTCGATCAACAGATCCCTTAGTTTGGGGATCAAATTAAAGAATTTGTCATTCAAAGAAAAAAACTAGTCTATATTATTCCGAGCATCTTGTGCTATGATGGTTAAGAGATGATGTTTGCGTTAAAAAATTAACCATCCGTTGGGAATAAAAGAAGGAAGGTCCTTTCATATATCTATCTCCTCTCCTTTGTCGATCGTTGATGTTCATATTGTAAAAACAATTAACTCAAATTAGAAGGTTTAAAGTTGCAAACTTATCTTCTTCATTTGATCGATCATGTGAACGTGTCAGGTTCTCATTCCCTCTAGCTCTCTAGGTAGAATAAAAACAGAAATCTTTGTAATATGAGAATAAGTAAATTAGCTTAATTTTGATTTGAAGACTATGGCCATTTAGTCAGAATACCCGTTAACCGTGATCACAACATTCAGTTCGACAAACGAAAATCGCTCTCAAATGTCGCTCATGAATTACCAGAAGGGTGGAAAAAGAAGAGTATATTTTTTTTAACTACCTTATTGGAAGACTTTGCTGATCCATCACAATTTGGACGTCATGCACGAAGAGAAAAAAGTGTGTGAGAGGATTTTGAATATTCTTCAGCAGAAAGATGGTAAGTCGAAAGACAACATCAAGTCAAGGTTGGATTTGCAAAAACTGAATATACGAAAACCTTTGCACCCAAAACCTTCAAAAAGTCTCGGAAGGTATTCATTCCGCATGCTTCGTATACAATATACCAAGGAAGAAAAAAACAGGTTCCTTCGCGTGTTAAAGGATTTGAAATTTCCGGATGGATTTTCTTCAAACATCTCAAGCCAAATACAAGAACATAAAAAGAAAATAATCAGTCTCAAGAGTCATGATTACCACGTTTTGATGTAGCAACTCCTCTCAGAGGATTTGAGGAAGTCACTTTCAAAACCCATTGCAAAAGTCATTAACGAGTTCAGTGTTTTTTTCAGAGATTTATGTGCGAGATAAGTTGACGTGAGTAAACTTGAGATTTTGGAAGATGCAATTCCAGTCATATTTTGCAAGTTAGAGCGGATTTTCCCCCCCGGCATTCTTTGATGTTATGATCCATTTGTCAGTTCATTTGGCAATAGAGGCAAAACTTGCTGGACTGGTTTATTATAGATGGATGTACCCAATTGAGCGTCATTTATTGACATTGAAAAATTGTGTACATAACGAAGCTCGTCCTAAAGAGAAGATGTTTGTAGGATGTCGGTGGCAAATACAGTAAATCATACCAAGCAGAAATCTCTCTACACACTTGGGTCAAAGTCTCTAAGATAACACTGCAATGAACAAGGAAGTTATTCAACACTTATTTTAATTTGATTTGTACGTATGCAGAAATCTCTCCACATTTTGTGCAACTTTCATAATCTGGTTTAATGTTCTCACAATCATACAGATGGAGGTTCAGGAGGAGGGAGTTAGCATGCTCACCGCCTATGTACAAGCCCATTCGAAGGCTGATGGAACGTTTATCATTGGATCTATGTAAGTTAGATGTGCCTAAATAATATAAGTGATTATTTGCATGCCTATTCATCAAAAGATACTCTATTTATCTCGAGGGTATGAGTTCAATCGAACATTTGGGGGATTTCTGACGATGTGAAAGGAATAGAAGGCAATTTGCATGTTTTAATTAATTTGTTTCCATATCATAGGCACTATCGATGGATATTTTGTGACAGTTAATAGTTTGTGTAGTGGATGAAATCTATGTAAAGCTAGAAGTTTATTGTGATTTGTAGTAAAGGGTGCATAGAGTGATACGAGGGTACTACTAGCTTCCCGTATAGGCAGCTATAGGGAATGAATTAACAGGGTATTGAATCAAAAGAGTTGCCTTATGTAATAAAAAAAATGCTTTAAACTTTGTTCATGATCAAAGACGAATGAGAGGCTGCATATGTATGACTCTTCCTGGAATTTAATTAGTTAAGTTAAAGATTTATTGTTATTTTCCTTGTGTTGTTCAGTTCAACTCATTTGTGTATTTAATGCGTCAGCCAGAAATAGGTTTTGTAAATTAATGGTAGTTAAAGTGAATTATAAGTGTCGTTACACTTCTGGGTTCCGCCTTCCACTCATAGAACCTATGCTTCAGTAGATTCCACACTTGCTGGTAATTAAAACTTGACACAACATATGGTATGAGTAGTGATTTAATTTCGAGGAAAATTTGGAGTTGTTGGCATTTTTGTTAAAGGATAGGCCGGCATGTGGCTTAAGGATAGGGCTTGTGGCTTACGGAATTGGCCTTGTGCCTTAAGGATAGGCTGTATATTCGATGCTGCTTGAATGCATAAACGCGATAGCTTTCATGAGTAATTTCCGCATTGGAAGATTGAATTCTAGGTTAAAAGATGTATATTCTGTTCAATGATCATAGATTGAATTGTAATCATTGCAATGGTCGATTCTTGAACTGGGAGGTGGCTTTTGTCAGTTGATTTCTTACTGATTACCTGTTTTTCCTTAGTTTAATTTATCTTAAATTAATATTGTATTTACTTTACAAGTGGATGCGGTAATTTATGACTAATATTTGAGTGTATATAGCCTGACCCTGTCCTTGTGGGTTCAAACAAGTGACAATAGGTGTGATAAATTTCCCCTTGTTTTCTACATTTTCATTAATTTTCACATTCAGAGTAAAATATAACTTAAATATAGAGGCAAAAAACAGCGTAACTGTGCTGCCTGCCTTAATTCGGATATTTTACGCACGCAGTATGATGTACCATTCATTCATAAATAATAAAGTCGATGTTAGAAGCAAAGCATATATGCTGTAGCCATATAAAGAAAGGTATGACCCGAACAGTACTGAGTCGTCTCATCAGTGAGACGAGCTATAAGACACCTGTGTCTTCTCCGTAACGGCGAAATTAAGGCACGCTGAAACATTTTTTCTCTTCATTTTTATTGCTTCACAGCATGGCATGTTTACACTATAATTTATACTATCTGGGTGAAATATATATTAGAACGAATGCATGAAGTATGAAATACAATAGAAACCTTATGAAGTGGCATATATACTTTGTCTAACTCTAATTAGATGCATATATAACAGAAGTGAAATTTTGAGACAGGAGGCTAATGGGAGTAGATAGTGACGGCTTATTTATACATGACACAAGGAGGGAGTGCTAATTTAGACATGACTCTTGATAGATGAACTGTATCCGGTCTGGGCATCATAGTACTTGGACCAGAGCATGACACCTCCATATTTAGTAGACCCCTTGATTGCGGGAAGTACTTGAGATACCAGAGTGTCTGGAGGAATGTAGCCGCTGCCGGCAGCAGTAGGAGCTGCAGGGAGCCCCAAGAAAATTTTAGAGGCTTGTGTAGCTGAAATCCACTGCTGCCAGGCATTTTTGAGATTATTGATATCACCCGACGAGTACTGGCATGGAGGATTGTTGTAGAATTGCACCCAGACACAGTCAAAGAGACCGGTCTTGAGAGCCCCACTTACCCATGCATCAGGAAAAGGGCATTGTGGTGCTGCTGTAAGGTACACCTTCTTCCCCCGTTTGCTATACCCAGACAAATACCTGGCGAGATCGTCCCAGTGTTGGTTTGTGCCCCCTTCAATGTCGAAATCGATACCATCCAATATGGCATCGCCCAAGGGACGAGATGAAGAATTCCCACCTAAGAAGTTGTTCCACAGATAAGTGGCAACCTGTCTCGCGTCCTCTTTTGAGGAGAGATAGTAGCTACCTGCTCCACCCCCGATGGATAGCATCACCTTAACTCCCAGTTTTTGGCATTCTTTTATGTCATTGCTCAGGACGGTGCAGCCATTGCTGTAAGGGTCACAGTGTCCAGCCAAGTTAATCATGGGGGTCTGTCCATTTCCAAATGTGGGGAGGAAGGCTATGTTCACATAGTCGTAGTTACCAGCTGAACAAGTCTCAGCTAATGTCCCCTCGTTCCCGTTTTGTCCCCAATAGATTGCAATCCCACCTCCATGACAGGCCCCTGCAAGGGTAATCACTAGAAGAGGCACTAGAAGAAAGTCTCGCCGGCCACTCGCCATTCTCAAGTATATCGCAAGCTAAAATGCCTTTCAACTGCTTTATGCTCACCAAAGTGCTGGGACAAGTTATCCTATTTATATACAGCTAGTCATGTCCTATGGGCGCTCATATTATTTATTTCTCTGGATGAATGCTAAAATGTCCGTTGTTGGTGGCCTTTATTTTGTTTTGTTCTTTTTCTTTAGCATAGACGGCATGCTATCATGTTTTTCTGCCTTCCACTTCATCTTTCCAATTTCTATTACCTTGGCTTTGTCTTGTGAATGTGTTTGACACATTTGGACATACAACGTCCATTCCGTTCATGCCGTTTGTATTTGCTTCTTGAGACTTGACTGAGTAATATTTAAAATCAACGTATTGTGCCATTCGCGAATTAATGTTTCCGTGCAGAAAGCATAGTTCATCGGTCCACGTACTCTTTATAATTGACAAGAAAACGTTTCTGGACGATGTGTATAAACATTAATTTAGGATATTAAACATCCGCTTCTTTTGGATAACATCTTAATAAAGGGTTTTAGCGAAAATTTAGGTGTTCCAAAAAAAAAAAAAAAAAAAAAAAGTTCTCGTTTCGTATTGTATTATCGGCTGATATATTATGTATATTACTTGGCTACGATTTCTAAAAGCCGTCAATATAAGTATAAATTAGAGACGGTTTCCAGAAGGCTGTCAATATTACTGTACTCCATATTGTCCAAGCGACGACTGGATCCATTTCCACTTCAAACCTCAACGACTTAAATGCTTATATAAAGATAAGTCCTACATAGAAAAAAAAGATAAGTATAAGGATATATAACCCACCTAAATAGACCATTAATTCCCTCCAAAACGTAAGAGGCAAATGATGGTAATTAAGAAGAAATAAGTTATGTAGAATTTTGATTCTGCACTTCTAATTACTCATCAAACTTATTTTTATAACTATAGAGCCTTTAAGTTGTCTGGACTATTCAAAATGCTTTTTCTCATAATTTTCTTTCTTAGCCACTAATTTCAGTATTAACTAAGAAATATAAGTAGCATATATAAAAAAAGAAGAAACGTTATACGAAATCACACTAGTAGAAACACCTTTTATTGACTTATGAATGATAGCAATGAAGAATCTGGCATTACAAATTAGCAATGAAATGCTTCGATATCCAGATGTTATGGACCACCCTGCTTTCGAAAAACATATTTATTATGGACGAGCCTCCTTATTTTTCTCAATGCAGTTTGGCTTACCCTCCGATCTCTTCAAACTTGGTTTTTTACACCAGGGTTATGGATCGGATCAAGGGCACCAACATCATGCCTTTGGGTGGCTATTTTACGACGTTTTTTGGAGGGACTACTCATTATATTCGGCTTCATTTATACATGAAAATTAGTAGACATTAAGGCAGTGTTTGGCAAAGCTCTTTGATGAAGGGCTTTTTCAAATTAACTCTTTAAAAGAGTTCTCTAAGAAAAAGAACTCTTTAAGAAAGTAAATGACGTTTGGCAACGATTTATAAAATCAGCTCTAGTACATTTTGTAAGGGTAAAGTTGGAAATATGTTGCCAAATGCTGCCAAAACAATATGCCCGACTAACTCCACACAAGAGACGTTTTCGTCTCTATGGAAGAGTCTTATTTTTTTTGGCTCTTCCCAAGCGACGGAATTTGACTCCATCAAAGCGAACTTTACGTTGGAGGAGGTGCATCCAAACATAAATTCTAGGTGCGGAGCCGCTTTTCCATGTGAAAAGCGGCCTCAACGCCCCAAGAAGCGATGCCAAACGGGGCCTAAGCGTGGGTCATCCTTCCTGTAAGAATTACACTTCCAACACTGACACAAAGGTCTTAATAGACTTCATCCATGGCATTTTAAGTTAAAGAGTAAATAGGAGATGAAACCAACTCAATTATTTTCTTGAACGTTTCAGTAGTTCAAGGTTTTCAGCGTGTTGTGTCTTATAGGAGCTCCTTATGCTTATTATTAGAGTCAAAGTCTCATAAAAAAGAGTCAGATAAGTACCATTGTTTTTTAATTTTTTTTAGCTCCTGCTTCATCAAATTAAATATACTTTGTATAGGTTCAAGAGGTACAAGAGCTTGGGCTTCAATAGACATGTTAAATTAATTTCAAAATGATGAACCATTTCTAGTTAGGAACTTGGGTTCTCATTGTTTTCTCGAATTAATGTTTACACAAGTTTGAAATAATGATTATTGAAATAATTAAATAGTATTTTTTGTGTATATTTTGTATTTACTATTTTAGATACTAAGAACTCAGCTCAATGCTTTCAGCATCATAAACTAATTTTTTTCTTGCTGTTTTGGGTAAATAAAAGCACAAACAAACCATGCGCGTATCCCCATTTTCTCCAAAGATACATGATAAGATTTCCTTCAATACTCAAATGTCAAAGTCACTTTGTTGGTTCTTGTACACTTTTTAAAAAAATACATCTTTCACTGCCACATCAACAACTAGTGATGGGGGTTAAGAGTTCTTGAGCAATCTCTCCCTGGCATATGCACATCTTTGCAATGTAAAAACCTCTTAAATTTCCTTCACATTGTTTTGAGCACAACTTAAACCAAGAGTTTGTTCATTAAATATTAATGAAAAATTATATAATATTGTAAAGAATGATATAAAAGTAGCAGATTCTAGGTTTCATCTATTCTATTCCCTCTCTAAGAAGGTTCAATAAAATCAGAAGCTTTCTACACTGTAAGCCATAACATGTGCTTCTCATGTTGCAAGATGTTCGTGATGTGAAGCAATTAGGAACCGAGTGGTTAGACAAGGAACACCTATTGGACATCGACTGGGACATCGACTGGGACATCGACTGGGACATCGACTGGGACATCAACCAGGTTTATTGTATAGAATCAAATTTATTTTTTATTCTTTTTATTTATTTATTCTGATTTCGAATTCGTGGTCTATGGATAGTTTTTGGTAATTTTGGGGACAACATTCATCATGTAAGTGTCACAGTTTTGCTGGCGGTTTTTCAGAAATCCGCCTGCAAACTTTCATAAATCTCATTTTTACGGGTGGTTTTGTGGAAATCTGCCAATAAACTTTCATTTTATTCAATTTTTTCGGCGAAAAATTTCTTTTTTGTCGTTTTTACTAGCGGTTTTCAGTAAAACTGCTAGCAAAATAACTTTTATTCATTTTTGCAGGCTGTGTTATGGGAAACCGCTAGGAAAAGTTAGACATTTGTGCTGGCGATGGTTGGGAAAACCGCCGACAAATATTCTTTTAAGTCCTGTTTGCTGGCGGTGTTTTGAGAAAACCGCCAGCAAAATCTCTTTTAAGTTATTTTTGTTGGGTGTTTGAGTGAAAACTGCCAGGAAATACTTTTTTCTGGCATTTTTTCCAGAAAACTGCAAAGAAAGATGTTCAGTCCCGGCAGTTGTATTTTAAACCCGGCAGTAAAGGTTTTAATTTCTGGCAGTTTGTCGAAAACCCCCAGTAAATGTGTGATGTACTGGAGGTTTTGACTAGACCCCCGTGGATTGAGGGATTGCTACTTCACTAAATTAACTCTGGCCCTCCTCCCACTCGTTTTTCACTCCCTCGCGTTTTGTCTTTCGTGTATCGGCGTCCATAATCCCTGAAATCATCACCGTTGTCGCTGCCATGCTCGCTGTCGTCGCTGCCGTGCTCGCCATCGTCCCTGCCGTGCTTGTCGTCATCGCTGTCGTCCTCACAGTCGTCGCCGCCGTGCTTGCAGTCGTCGCTGCCATGCTCGCCGTCGTCATTGCCGTGCTCGTCGTTGTCGCTGCCGTGCTCGCCATCGTCGCTGCCATGCTCGTCGTTGTCGCTGCCGTCCTCCCAATCGTCGCTGTCGTGCTTACAGTCGTCGCTGCGCTGCTGCGCTCGCCATCGTCGCTGACACGCTCGCCGTCATCAATGCCGCACTCGCCGTCATCAATGCCGCACTCGCCGTCGTCGCTGTCGTGCTTGCCGTTTACAAGTTCATTATTTTTTTTTTGTTTCATCTCTTTTTTTTTCTTTTTTTTTCCTGTTTACAAGGTCGTTTATTTGTCACATTTCTCTATTTAAGACATATCTATTCCATTTCTGAAATAATTCTTCAGCCCTGTGTTAGCTAATTGGCCTCTTTGACATGCATGTACATGATCAGCTTTTTTTCTTGACCAATTATTAAGATAAATTGCAACTCGGTCAACAGATCCCTTAGTTTGGGGATCAAATTAAAGAATCTGTCACTCTCAGAAAAAAACTAGTCTATATTATTCCCAGCATCTTGTGCTATGATGGTTATGAGATGATGTTTGCGTTAAAAAATTAACCATCCGTTGGGAATAAAAGAAGGTCCTTTCATATATCTATCTCCTCTCCTTTGTCGATCGTTGATGTTTATACTGTTAAAAACATTAACTCAAATTAGAAGGTTTAAAGTTGCAGAACTTATCTTCTTCATTTGGTCGATCATGTGAACGTGTCGGGTTCTCATTCCCTCTAGCTCTCTAGGTAGAATAAAAACAGAAATCTTTGTAATATGAGAATAAGTAAATTAGCTTCATTTTGATTTGAAGACTATGGCCATTTAGTTAGAATACCCGTTAACCGTGATCACAATTGCATGCTCACAAAAGAAAGAAAGTTGAGTTCGGAAGTGTACTTGAACTGAGAAAGATCATAACCATCTGATAATGGGAGAACCTCAAACCCTAAAAAATAATACAAACGACCAAAATCTTTCATCTCAAAACAGAAAACCAGATAATTCTTAAGATCTGAAATACCCTGCAAATCATCACCAGTAATAACCATATCATCAACATAGAGCAGAATCAACACAATACCCCGAGAAGTTTGTCAAGTGAACAAGGAAGAATCATTAGAACTTTGACAACCATACTCCACAAAATGGTAACAAAAAGAAGAAAACCAAGCATGTGGCGCCTGTTTTTAAACCATATAGATCATGTGAAGTTTACATACCTGCCATGATGGATGCAGAAATCCTAGTGGGGGCAATATATAAACTTCGTCAAACAAGGCATCATTCAAAAAAACATTTTTCGCATCCATCTGAAATAAGTCACTATGTTTAACTAAGGAAATACCAATTAACAAACGAACATAAGATAACCAAGCAATTGGAGTAAACGTCTCCTCATAATCAATACCATACTCCTGTGTATAACCCTTAGCTACCTAACTAGCTTTATAACTATCAAAATAACTATCGACCTTATTCTTAATATTATAAACCCACTTGCAACCAATTGGAGACTTACCAAGAGGAAAAATAACAAGATGCCAAGTACCAGCCATGGCAAAAGTTTGGCTTAGTCTGGCCTGGTCTAATCTGGCCCGGTCTAATCTGACCCGGTCTAATCTGGTCGATCTTGTCCGGTCAGTCTGTTCCGACCTCATCAGACTGGACTGGTTCAACTAGAATACCTGTGTGTATGCTGAAGTAGAGGCAGAGGAGTAAGGCTAGCTAGGCTGGCAGTGAACAACCGGTGATGGACAATGGTGACAGGATGACGGCGATGGACAATGGTGACAGGATGACGGCGATGGACAATGACGATGGACGATGGTGACTGGATGACGATGGGACGATGGTGACTGGATGACAGCAACGGGATGACGGCGGCGGCAAAGTACGAACAAGAGAGCCTATGGTTTGGAAACCCTAGGCTGGCTTCGAAATCAAGTGCAATAGCAACAAACAACAGGAATCATTGGTCAGTGGCGGTGGCGGAGGCAGATGAAGATGAACAGAGCAAACCCTGAGCAACACTCGAGAAAATGGTGCAAATTCAGTTGCAAATCAGAAACCCTAATCGAGGAAAGTCCAGCAAACCAGGTGCGAATCAGAAGCCTAATGAGGGTTATAAAAGCAAAATCAAAGGCAAAAGGTCACCGGATGATGACGGCACTCCTGAACGAAACCCTAGTTGAAGACGAAGCCAAACGAGTCACTTTTGAGTTGAGTTCGAGTCAAAGCTGAGTGAACCCAAATCAGAGCCAAAAGAACCCGAGTTGAAAGCGAGTTAGCGAATTTTACAAGTCAAAAACCAAACCTCGCTCTGATACCATAATAAATTGACAAATCCAGATAAAAATATGGATTAATTTCTTATTAACTCTTGAGATCTTTATAATACACTTGTTTACAATGGAAAATACCAAAATACCCTTGAAGGGTAAAATAACAAAAATGCCCAAATAAAGTACATAATAACACAAAGCTTATCGAGCTCAATTATTATTTTGCTCGTGAAAATATCAATCAAGACTGCATTCAAGTTCAGTGGATATCAACAGTTGATCAAATAGCCGACTTTCTTACCAAAGGATTCTCGAGACAATCCCATCATAGATTCTTTATCAAGTTAACCATCTCGCAAATCCCGCTTACCTTGAGGGGTGTCTATTTGGAATCAAAACACACAAAGAAATCTGATTTGGGAATCCTGAGTTTATTGAATAAACTCAGCTTTACATAGCCTTTTACAAACTTTCACAGAAAAGAAAAAAAATACTCACGATACACACGTTGTGACCTGTTCAAGCAGAACATCAGGAAACAAACACTACACAAATAATCCTACTGACTAAGACTTCCCGGACTGATTCAAAACAAAACATTACAAAATTCCTAGAGTTTCTCTTCATTCGCTCCCTCAAACTAGTTACCAGCTACACCTCGTTTAATTCAGGAACATGTCAAATTCCTAACTGACTTCAAAACCTTTGAAACTATCCACTAAGGCAGGCTTTGTCATCATATCTGCCAGCTGATATTTTTCACAATAAAACAGTTCAACCTATTTCTCTCAAGTGAGATCGTGAAGAAAATGAAAGCGCACATCGATGTGCTTGCTTCAGCCATGTAACATGGGATTTTTTCATAACTTAATTGTGGAACAATTATCACAAAAAATTGAAGTACACTTACCTTCTTTCAAGCTCAGCTTTTCAATTATTCTTTTCATCCATACAGCTTGATTAGCACAAGCAACAGCAGACAAACTCTGCTTCAGTGATTGAAAGTGTGACTATAGGTTGATTTTTTAAGACCAAGCAACCGCTCCAGATCCCCAACAGGATGATATAACCTCATGTGATTTTCTATCTTCTATATCTCCTGCATAGTCACAGTCTGCATATCAAACTAGACCTTCATGATTCCCTCCCTTCTTGTAGAAAATTCCAAGTCCAATTGTTCCTTTAAGTACCTCAGTATTTGTAGGAAATGATGAAGCATGAAACAGTGAATCGAAGTCAGAAATTGAATTAGATAAATAAAAGAAATTTGCAGAATCACTACAAATTCCGAAGTTCACATAATCATGATGATTAATTTAGAAATTGCAATCTGATTCACCAATTGATATTTCCAGAAACTACAACCAAATCCTCTCAATTAATTTATATAAACACTGTATATGTAATCTAGATACTTAAGATAAATCAGAAAAACTAATTTCAAAAAGAGTTACAGATTAATACAATTAAAAGAAGAAATCTGATTATAGATTTTAAAGGAATAGAGTGTTGATTAAAGCAAGCAAATTTCAGGACAGTATAATTACTATCAAAACACTATTTTCTCTATTTAGAAATAAATCAGATATTCAAACTTGGAATCCAGAAAATCAAAGAGAGAGAGAGAGAGAGAGAGAGAGAGGATGGACATATCCCCTATTGATAATAATTAATAAACCAGATAATTCGAATTAGATATGAAATCGAATTGGAAACAAACTAAAACTTACATAACATCTGAACCATCATTTAACGATTAAAACATGACAATTATTCTAACATGCAGTATTTAAATCAGAATGCTGATAGTAATTAATTCACAATCAACCTTAAATCCAGTATGGTCGTGACACACTAACAAGCATAGAAAACTACTACTAATGTGAAATCAAACAGAAAAAACAAAATTGACACTTATCGGTTTGAAGATTGAATGAAGTTGCAGCGTGGAGAACCCACTGTCTTATAGACAGAATTAGCAATCAGGGATGCACAATCTAAGCTCCGACAGTCCCCCAAGATGACACATCTCTTCTCCAATGAGGTGCACTCGTCGCTGGAAAAGTGGAGTCGTCGAGAGAACGCAGAACAGTGTTAAAAATCGCACAGAGGAAAACCAAATAGGAAATATTGAGATTGAGAAAAAGCCTTCGAGATCAAAGAGAGTTTGAGTGAGAGAGATAAGTTTTTGTACCTTTGGGTTTTAGGAGAACCCTATTTATCTCCTTGTACCAAAAGCTCAACGACATCCTTTCCTTCAACGGTAGGGAAGAACGAAGAATTGTCTTGCTAAAGCCGTCGGGTGAAGAGATGTTGCCGAACAGATTTTTCCAAATTCGCCTCTTCATCTCTTCGCCCCAAATCTCTTTCTCCCCCAAATCGATGAACAGACATGGAATACTAATGACAAGAATGGGCCTGTGTCCTAAAGACGCATTCGGGTCTTGAATAAGAGTATCCGGACCCGACTAAAGCGAAAAACGCTCACGCCCACATACGCTTGTGCGTCTCATTTTCCCAACAATCCCCCACAAAATGGCACACACAAGAATGACTTTGTACTATGCATAACAAGAGCCGAATATTTAAGTATCAATATCTTTAAATTTTGAATTAATACGTAGTGAAGTGAGGCAACAAACGGATCTACCAAGAAGTACTCTTGAACTTAGTGAACCTTGTTTGAGACACTAACAAATCGCATCAAACTCTTACTCTCGAATGAACTCCACGATATAATGTTGCGCTTATATTAGGCCATGCGCATACCTCAGGATTCTCAAGAATGTTCTAGAAAGACAAGCCCCAAATATTTCATAGGAGGCGGCCACACCCATGAAGTGTGTCACTCCAGCACGCATTTGGATGCTCAACCTTACAAAACTGATGAAACCATCAAGTCCTTCTCACTAGGACAAACCAAAGAAAGGCTACAGTTTCTCATGTTAGAGCCAAAGCTCAATATCACGCCATAAATATGCAAAAATAATGATGAGAAAAAAACTGGCTTCGTTTGACCTCAAGAAAGGTGTCCACCCTTTTCGTCTCAATGACAAGGCATAAGGCCCATCCCCCTCGACGTATCTAGAACTAATTTTCTGGTTCAGCCCTTAGTAAAAGTGCTAGCTAAATTACTCCATTTCTCAGTAACAGCATAACCGCACTGTGTCTAATGTGTATATGTGTCCTCTTGCCACCATATACACTATTTTTGGCAACTCCAATTGCTGCTTAGAAATCAAAGTGAACGGAGACAAGAACACTCGATCTTCTCCTAAGTGGCACATCTGCCAATAGGTTTCTCAACCATTCTACCTCTTAACGTGCCAACTCTAGTGCATAAACTCCAACTCCATGGTAGAGCGAGCAATGCAAGTGTGCTTCACTGACTTCCAAGATATCGCTCCTCCACCTAAAGTGAAAACATAGCCACTCGTATATCTCACTTCATCATTATCAGACATCACAATAGTCATCTAACACCACAGGAAACATAAGTGTTGTCCCCATGGAGGCTTTCAAATATTTCATTAAACGATAAAGTGCAATCTGGTGTTCGCTACTGGGGTTATGCGTGTAGTGAGTCAGTCTACTAACTGCATAGGCTATGTAGGGGTGAGTGTAGTTCATAAGGAACATCACACTTCCTATTCTTTTTGCATACTCAATTTGAGACATACTCTAGTCTTCATTCTTATTAAGGTGAACTATTTGATAATAAAGACTTTTAATAGGCAGAAAGTCATAGCAGCTAAATTTCTTCAACTTCCTCTCAACATAATGAGAGTGGCTCATTGATATACCTTGGTTTTTGTTAATTTCATACCAAGAATTACATCGGGTTCTCCCATGTCTTTGTTGTCGAATTGGGAGGACAAGAATATCTTGGTCTCAATCACCACATTCTCCTTGGTGCCAAATATTAACATGTCATCAACATATAGACATATTATTACACAATCTGCACCACACACCTAGGAAAATAGACATGTGTCTAAGGCATTTACCATATATCCATTGGTAATTAGTGGGTGAAATTTTGCATACCACTGCTTTGGAGCTTGTTTCAAACCGTATAGGGACTTCTTCAGTTTACAAACCTTATCCTCTTTAGCTTTAACAACAAACCCCTCAAGTTGTTGTATATAAATTTCCTCTTCCAACTCTACATTGAGGAATGCAATTTTAACGTCCAAGTGATGCACAACCAATCTATGTATAGCAGCCAATGCAACTAAAGTTCTTATAGTTGCTATTTTGGTCATAGGTGAATAGGTGTCAAAATAATCAATGTTCTTCTTCTGTGTATAACCTACAACGACTAGTCTGGCCATGAACTAGTCTATGGAACCGTCAATCCTTTAAAATCCATTTACATTTAATATGTTTACACCCCTTAAGCAAATCCACAAAATCCCATGTATGGTTGGACATAATTGGGTCCAACTCACTGTTAATAGCCTCTTTCCAAAAACTAGCATCTATCTATGTTACTGCTTCTATATAAGTCCTAGGATCATTGCCAATTAATAACACTAAAGCCACATGTTCATCTATCTTATCAGGGAAATCAATTAAGAATGTATTAATAAAATTTGATCCAAAACTAGTCTCAGTCTTCTTTCTTTTACTTCTTTTAGGTTCATCTACATATTCATTTACTTTAGAAGAATAACTGGTCAAGGAGGAGGTGCACTAGATGGACCAGGATCTATGCTAGTGGTTTGTTCCTTCCAAGGAAATAGAACTTCAAAAATTCTGCATCTCTAGATTCAGAAATTGAGTTGTTATTTAATGACATGAATCTATAAACAGCTAAATTTTCTGCATAGCCTTTGAACAGTGTATCATACGTTTTTGGCCCAATTTTAGTCCTCTTTGAAGTTGGCAAACTTACTTTAGCAAAGCACCCCCACACTTTAAGGAATTTCATGTTAGGCATGAATCCTTTCTACAACTCATATGGAGTTTTATCTAATTTCTTGTGAGGAACTTTGTTAGAGATATAACAAGCTAAAGAATGGCTTCCCCCCACATGTAGTCAGGTAATGCAAAACTTTCGAGCATAGCGTTCATCATATCCTTGAGGGTTCTATTTTTCCTCTAAGCTATGCCATTCTGTTGAGGAGAATTATGGGAACTAAACTTGTGTATCATTCCGTTATTTTCATGGAACTCTTTAAGAAAAAGAGTGTCATATTCTCCTCCTCTATCAGACCCAACTCTTTTTATTTTCTTATTCAACTGATTTCAACTTCGGTCTTATACTTCAGAAACATTCCTTCTGCTTCATCTTTAGTTTTTAGGAAGTAAACTCTAGTGTACCTAGAGAAATCATCTATAAAGGTTACATAATATCTTTTACCTCCTTTATTTAAAGTGTTCCTGAAATCTGCTAAATCCGAATGGATTAATTCTAACACTTCGATTCTTTTGTTCTCAACTGTTTTAAATGGCTTCTTAGCGTAGTTGGCTTCTACACACAGGACATTTAGAAACTTTTTTACATCAACTAAGGGAATTAAGTTTAGTTTTCGAAGTCTTTTAATAGAAGCCACATTCAAATGACCGAGCCTCCCATGCCACAAGTTAAATGACCCAATAATATAAACCAAACCAGAAGAAGAACTTTCATTGATAATTTGTGATACAATATTTAGGACAAATAAGCCCTCACTGAGATAACTCTTCCCTACAAACTCCCCTTTTCTAGTCATTACAACTTTGTCAGCCTCAAATACAAGTTTTAGACCAGCATTATTCAATAAGGCACCTGACACTAAATTCCTACGTCGGGTGGGTACACATAGAACATTATGCAAGGCTAAGGTTTTGCCAGAGGTTAACTTGAAAATAATTTTTCCTTTGCCAAGTACACCTGCTACGCTTTGATTTTCAATGTAGAAATAGTCACCTTCAGCAGCATCCTCAAAATTATGAAATAGTTCTTTTTTGGAACAAAGGTGTCTTGAAGCTCTAGTATCCAGAACCCATTCCGTTTTGTTCTCAACTAGGTTAGCTTCGATGATTACTGCAGCTACGACATCATAATCTTCAACAAGGTGGGCCCAGTCCCCCCTTTTGTCATTTGACTTATACTACTGGCCGTGACATTTATAACACGGGTAGGCTTTGTGTCCAATTTTCCTGCAGACGTAGCACTCCACTTTGGTGTTTTTCCAATCTTTTTGACAACTTTGTTGAAGCTACTCCACTTCTTGTACTCCACTTTGTTATATCCTTTCTAGAAACCTTTCTTAAACTTATTTTTTCCTGAGCAGTCACCAAATTCAATGAGGTTATCTTTGTGTCCAATTACATGTGAAGGTTTGGATTATCTTTAAGGCGATTAGCCTTTTCAGTTCTTATATAGCCTAAATTTTCAAAGTGTAAGTACTTTCTTTTTGTTTTTAAGTGTGTTTCTGTAGTCACTCCAAGATGGTAGAAACCTATCTAGCAAGCAATCAGCTAGGAACATATCACATATCTTGTGCCCTTCACTAAGCATTTCTAAAAGTAAATTCTCATATTCATGCACATTTTCCACAATGGGTTTTTCATAACCAGTTTGAATTCGAGGAATTTTCTGGTTATATATTTCTTTATTGCGGCTTCATCTCCTCCATATTTTTACTCCAAAATGTCCCAAATTTCTTTAGCTGATTTTATGATGACAAACAAGTTTATAAGGTTTTCGTTCATGTGAGTTAGAAAATATCCCCTCACTAATTCATTGTTCCTCTCATTTTTAGCTTTGACTTCTAGTTCTCTCTCAGGAGGTTCTGAAAACAAGACATAAAAAACTTCTAATCGTCTAATGAAAAACAAAACTAATCAGGACCACATTTTATAATGTGTCCCATCAAATGATCGTAACTTTGACAAGCCAATGAATTCTTTCTTTCCCATTAGGTAATTTATGTAAACATGAATAGGGACAACTGAAACAAACAATCAGTTTTAAAATTTTAACCTAATCAAATTACTCCAAACAAATTATTAAATCACCAATATCACTCTTATAATTCAGAATAAGAGATTATAACAATATCTCATGTGCTGCAATCTAATAACAATACTCGGTTAAATCTTAATTCAAACTATCAATATAAAAAACAGATTAGACTATGTGCTGCAATCTAATAACACTATTTTCTCTGTTTAGAAATTAATCAGATATTCAAACTTTGAATCCAGAAAATCAAAGAGAGAGAAAGGCTGGACAAAACCTCTATTAAACTGTGTTTTAAAAATTGAACCGACCCGGCTGGTTTGACCGGGTTCAACAGGAACAGGGGATTTGAACGCTTCGGTTTTGGTCAAAAACCCGGAAATAGTCAAAAACCGGTTGACTGGCCGGTTTTAGCGGTCCGGCCTCTCAGCCACGAATCGGACCAGACCGGGTGAACTGATTTAGTTACCTTTTAATCATTTTTAATAGTTTTTGTATTTTTAAACTTGTTTTTTGTATATAGAAATCTTATTATGAATTATTTTAATGAGATATAACTCATACCAGTTGAACCAACGGTTGAACCCGGTTGAACTGGTTGAACCAGAATCGGAAGCTCCACCGGTTTGATCACCAGTTCGGTTTTTAAATCACAGCTATTGATGATAATTAATAAACCAGATACTTCGAATTAGATATGAAATCAAATAGGAAAAAACTAAAACTTACATAACATCTGAACAATCATTTAACGTATAAAGCATGACAATTATTCTAACTTGCAATATTTAAATCAGAATGCTGATAGTAATTAATTCACAATCAACCTTAAATCCAGTATGCTCCTGATGCACTAACAAGCAAACAAAACTACTACTAATGTGAAATCAAACAGAAAAAACAAAATTAAAACTTATTGGTTTGAAGATTGAAAGAAGTTGCAACATGGAAAACCCAGTGGCCTTAAAGACTGAATCAATAATCAGGGATGCACAATCGAAGCTCCGAAAGTCCCCAAGGGGACGCAGCACTTCTCCAGTGAGGTGCACTCGTCGCCGGAAAAGTGGAGTCGTCGAGAGATCCCAGAATAGAGAGTTAAAAATCGCACAAAGGAACAAATAGGAAATATCGAGATTGAGGAAAAGCCTTTCGGTTCAGGGAGAGATTGAGTGAAAGAGAGATTGAGCAAGAAAGATAAGTTTTGGTACCTTTGGGTTTTAGGGAGAGCCCTATTTATCTCCTTCTCCCAAAAGTTCAATGTGATCCTTTCCTTCAACGGTAGGGAAGAACAAAGAATTGCCTAGCCGACGATATCAGGTGAAGAGACACTGCCGAACAGATTTTTCTGACTTCGCCTGTTCACTCCAAACCTCTTTCTCCCCCAAATCGACGAACAGACACGGAATACCTAAGAGAAGAATGGGTCGTGTCCTAAAGACACATTCGGGTCCTCAACAAGAGGATCAGGACCCGAACCCAGAACCGGAACTGGACCCGGACCTAAACACGGACTCAACTCAAGGGAAAATGCACACGCGCGCATGCGCTTGTGCGTGTCATTTTCTCAACAGTATTCTCTTTGCTTCCATCAAATGCAGCTAAGTTGGTTGGCCATTACCTGCTAATCAAACTTTGCAAACATCAAATCTGGCCTCGATGCTGTCAAGTACATGTGCCACCCACCTTCTTCTTAAACAGAGTTTCATCAACACAAACTCCATCCTTATCTTTAAGAAGTTTACCTGGAATAATTGGATTATGAACTGAGTTGCTGTGTTCAATACCTCCAAAGCATACTTCTACTGGAAAATATAAATCCCATCCGACCTCTGCAGTATTTTTATACCCAAAAAAACCTCATTCTTCACAAATTAGTCATGTCAAACTCCCATAGCATGGAATTTTAAAACTTAGTAACCATAAATTCATCATTGCCAGTAAATATTAAATCATCAATATATAAACTAACAATGAGAATCTTACCTCCCTTATTTGTTTAAATGAGTAAAGTGTACTCCGCATGACACTTCTTGAACCCTTCACTAATGAAATGAGCTTCAATGCGACTGAACCAAACCTGTGGAGCTTGTTTCAGTCCATATTAAGCCTTTTTCAAATTGTAAACTTTATGAGGACTGCTCTTCAGATCATAACCCTTCGGCTGCTCTACATGAACCTCCTCAATAAGCTCCCCCTCCGAAAAAGCAGATTTGACATCCAGTTGATAAAGTGTCCATCCCCTTTTTGCAGCTAGAGCAACAATCATTCTCACCGTATCCATTCTTTCAACCGGTGCAAAGAATTGTAATCTATTCCTTGCTGCTGTACATACACCTTTGCCAACAAACAGGCCTTAAATTTGTCCACTTTTTCATTTTCTTTGAATTTGGTTTTATAAACCTATTTCACTACAATCTTCTTTGCCCCAATAGGAAGATCAGTGAGTTCCCATGTGGTTTTTCTCTCTTAGCTTGTATTTCTAAATCAAACGCTGTCCTCCATTTTTCATGCTTCAATGCCTCCTCAAGGTGTACTGGATATGGATCTGCTAAATTTAATAGAATCAAGTTGACATTTGAATCTTCTTCTTCCGACTCTTCTGAAAGTCCATCCAACAACTTGAGGACTATCAACAGATTCTTCGACAACTTCATTTTATTGCCCACTCACTGCTCCATCATTCTCTGTTGTCAAAGACTCATTATAATATTCATCATCCCACTCCAAATTAACCAGTATATGCTCTTATCCCAGTTCCAAGACTTATCTTCCTCAAACACCACATCTCTACTAACCACAGCCTTCTTTGCAATTGGATCATGGAGTCTATATGCCTTAGATTCTTCACTTAGTCCTAGTAACCCACAAGCAAAACTCTTTGCATCTAGCTTATTCCTTCTCAATTCAGGAATATGCACATGTGCCACACATCCAAAAACTCTAAACTATTCAACCGACGGTCTGCTTCCACTCCAGGCTTCCTCAGGTTTTTGATTCTTTACAGCCAATGTAGAACTCAGATTTAAAAACGTGTATGGTCCATTTTAATTACGTCCTCTTGCTAGAAGGTCTTCAGGATCCTTCTTTTAGAAATCATGTATCAAATCATGTTCATTACAGTTTGATTTTTTCTTTCAGCTATTCCTTTCTGTTGTGGAATCTATATATCGCAATCAATTGCTTTTTAATGTCATCCACTGTGCAGAACTCATTGAATTAAAGTGATGCATACTCTTCTCTGCAACCTGTTCTCAAAAATTTAATGTGTGCACCTATTTCTTTCTCAATGCAGCTCTTAAAACGTTTGAACATGCTCAATGCTTCAGATTTCTCTACCAGAAACTACGTCCATCTTTTTCTAGTAAAGTCATCGGTAAAACATATAATGTGCCTCTCTTTTTACTGTTGGACATGGGAGAGATGCGTTCGAAAATGTCTGCATGAAAAAGCTCCGCCTTCTCAATGCCCCTCCAATTGCTCTTCTATGGAATTGGATCTTTGTGTTTCTTTCCAATCATGCAGTTTGCACATACTGTTGTTGGGGTCCTAAACTAAGGTAGTCCAAGAACCATGTTCTTGAACTAGAGAATTTGCAGTCCCTTGTATCTCAAATATTCATATTTACAATGCCTGTGTGGGTGTGTAGTGGCAAGCTGACTTTTGTGGTATGGATTTTGATAGCAATACAAACATCCGATTTGTTGTCATTGAGGTCTGTATTATGCGTACCTTTTCTCGATGATAAATCTTTAGCATTCCATGCAGAATAAGTATTATTAAACTTTTTTCTTGTAATTGACCTATGTTCAACATATAATTTTTCAGTTCGGGTACAAAAAATACTTCACTAACAATACGTATAAAGCCACTGACCTGAAATCTCACCTTGCCTTTTCCTTACGCATCCATATTTGTGTTATTTCCCAGCTTTACCTTCTGCCTCAAGCCTTCATTCATATCACCGAACAGATTCTTGTCACCGCACATGTGATTGCTGCATCCAGAATCTATGAACCGAATATCTCCTCTTCGTGCATCATTAATCTCCACATATGACATGAGCAGCATCTCTTCTTCTTCTCCTTGTTCAATGTAGTTGGCTTTTTTATCCCATTTTGACATTCAAATTTAAAATGTCCAAGCTTATGCACTTAAAACATTCCACTATTTCTTTGTTGAAGGACTGACTACCTCTCCCTCTTCCTGTAGTCATCCACGTCCTCTTCCACCAAGTCTGTCTTCAAGAGTGATCTTGATTGCTTGTTCTTCTCCTGTGTGTCACTAGAATTTCTGTTCATGAACAAGTGATCAACTCTGCATTTCATCAATGGAGAGTTGAAGATTCTTTAGATTCAATTGAGTAAACTACATAATTGACCTTCTCCTTATATGATCTAAGAATCTCCTCCAACACTGTGACGTCCTGCATATGTTCACATCTTATTGACCACTGACAAAAACTTTGAAAAAACTTAAAAAGTCCATCTATAGTCTTCATTTCTAGAGTATCAAACTGTTGCGGAGAGCTTGTAAATGTGACCTCTTGAGTCTGCCATTTCCTTCATATTTCTTCTTCATAGAACCCCAAATTTGTTTGGAAGTGTTAATGGATAAGAAATTGGTTAAAATGGTATTTAAATTTATTTCCAATTCAAGATTATTTATACACAACCCTTGTACATGGTGAAAAGACCAAAATACCCCAAAAGGGAAAAAACCATTATATTACATAATCTAATATCACCTCTCCAACTCAAGATGGAGGAAAATAGCTCATCTGGAGTTTGGAACACAAGTACCAAATCATGATGAAGTACGCTACTAAATAAATAGATTAGTAATTTGGTGTTGAGAGGGTATATATAACAAGAGTACCAGATCACAATGATGTTGAACAAATTAACAATCAACTTCAATATGTTTGGTCCTCTCACGAAACAACGAACCCAAACAACATCAGAATGAATTGGAGTAGGAGAAATTAGAGAGACCTCATATTTTAGAGTAACCAACGAACCCAAACAAGCTCAAAATTAGTGTCAGCCAGTCTTTGGTATTGTATTCAACTTCAATACTAGAACAAGAGACAATAGATTGCTTTTTACTACACTCGGAAATAAAAGAGTTGCCTAAGAAAACAAAGTAACCTGTGGTAGACCAACGATTTGTAACATCACCTGACCAATCAACATCAAAATATGCAGATAAAGTGGGCTGCCTTTCTTGGGATGCCAATGACTTCTATGGCACAAATTCCTCCTATTACTTGCAAAGATTTTCACATATTCCACCTAAATTACAGCATGTCGCTCCATTCAAGATACGTCTTAAGCACCTAGTCCAGATTTGGTACCGAAGGCACCCAAACAATAAGTCGAACAAATGAAATGCCCTTAACCGTCCCCATGGCACCTTTCAACCACATCTAATGGACAAATACACCCTGTCCACAACTCTTCAATGGCATAAGAATGATGAGGACATAAAGGCTAAAAGGATTGATCACGCTCAAGATCCAATTCAAGTTCCAATTGGGCCAATAACAAGGGCCCAAACAAGGAGATTTAAAAAAGCTTATTGTGCAAGTATTTGAAATGTCCAAGTCTTTGAAGCCCAATTTGAGCCAAGAAGAACCATTACACACTCAAAGAGAGTCCTATGCACGAAATGAGGGATTTTGGGGATTGATTTAATTGTATTCCTTCTTAATTAATGAACCTAAACTAGAAAGTTTCTTATTTGGATGCACTTATGTCTAGATTCATTTTAAGGTTTTTTAGGCATCTTATTAAGGGTGAAATAGTGTTGGGTATACAAACAAAGTCCCACATTGGCTACCAGTGGAGAACATCATGGGTTTATAAGGGAACAAAGTCTCCATTGGTAGGAGGTCATGTGGAGATAGGTGTGTCATATTCCCAACAATTAGGTATCTTCTAAGATTTTCTAAGAAATGTTTCTGAACTTATCAAGGCTTCTTGTGGTGTTAAACCTGACTAATCAAATGGATTCCTCCATCCTTGTTTATGGCGTCTTCACTACACCAAGGCTCTTGAATTTTTAAGCAACGGGTTGCGGTTTCCATGCATTCCTGATTCTTAAGTTCGTCGTCCATCTTTGATTCTGGTCACATTGTTGTGTGTAGTTCACATCACCCACAATCTTCAGATCTCAAAAATTTCCTTTGCACCTCCTCTCATTTGGACGACCCCGCATCTCTGCTGCTTATTTACACTTGCCACACAACATCTTCCCTCAATAACCCCATCCGCTATGCATGGCCTATTTATAGGCTAATTGAAAACTAATAACAATTTTATTCCTAATAAAACACTGAATAAAAGATAAATAAGGAAAAAAATCAAAATCTCCTAATTCTACTCTGATTAGGACTGTCGAGTCCTGTTTTTACGCCTAACATAGGGCTTAAGACCTTGTGCTACGTCATTTATCCATTTGGAACAACCACATCATGTTTATCATTTATAGAAATCTCTCTATTGTCTTAAATAAGCACCTCGAGCCATGTATTCCAAGTTCAGTAATTAAATTCAATGTGAAGGCTTTCTCTCATCTCTACATGACACGTCTCTATTTTTGTGCCTTAAGTCCGGAATCAGATCCCTCTAACATCAAGCAATTCCTCTCCACATTACAAACTATCTTTACGAAAACCAATCTTGGAGAACTCAAATTCTTTTTCGGCATGGAAGCTATTGCATAAACAAGACCACTTCATTTTAAGAAAAATACACTCTGGATTTACTCTGTACTTATGATATGGAGGGTGGAAAACCTGTCAGCAGTCCCATGTCTAGTGACAAATCATCTCCTAATGATGGTGATTTGCTTAGCAATCCGACCACTTGCAGACAAGTGTTGGGAGCCTCCAATACTTAACCTTCACCAAACTAGATATTGCTTGTTCCATGAATACTCTCTTTCATTTTATGCAGACTCCACGATATCCTCATCTCCAAGCTGCAAAGTGGATTCTTCAATACCTCAAACACACACTAGATTTGGATAAACATATCTCCTTCCACCTTTCGCCTAACAGGGTTCAGTGATGCTGATTGGCCAGCTGCCCAACACCTAGATGGTCTACCACTAGGTATACATAGGCTGTAATTTAATCTCTTGGATGTCACACAAACAACGTATAGTCACTCGTTCATGAAGCCGATATCAAACTTTGGTTACTCTCAGTACTACACTTTTATGGAACCCCCTTCCCATTTTACATTTTCTACACATCCATTGACCATCTAAAACAATTTTGTAAAGTGATAATATTAGTTCCATATTTCTAGCCACCGAACAGGTTGTAAAAATTGTAGGAAGCATATTGAGTTAGATGTCCACTTTATCAGGGAGAAGTTTTCTTTTTATTTTCTCGGCTGGAATACACTCCAGCCACCACAAAACTCGCAGATCTCTTCACCAAACACCTGTATAAGCTTTTGTTTGAACTATAGCGTACCAAGCTCAACATGCCTGCACCACCATGAGCTTGTGGGAGGGTGTAAGGACTTTGAATATTTCATTCCCCATACAAGGGCAACCACAGCATCCTAAACCCTTTAATTGGTTTGTCCCAGATCTACTTGGTCTATCTCAGATCCACTTTGCACGCCTCACAATAGTGCATTACTATAGTGTACATATATGTAATCCATATATCGATGAAAATTTAAGGCAATTACATTTTTTAAATAGGGACTGTCATCAAGGAATGTATAAAAGATAGTATAAGTCTTCTAGGATTTCATGTTTCTAACTTTTATTTTTTTATTATTTTTATTTTTTATTTTCTATGTTCAATATTTCAGATTTATTTCTGGAACACAAATTACGTAATCATGGTGCAATATGGTTTTAGATTTTGTTGATAGAGTAAGCGGCGTGATGTTGGACTGAAATGGCTTCTCTCCATTTTCGGGTCCCGAACCACTAGAAACTTGTATTGCCAAAAAATGCACCTTTAGCGACGGTTCAAAACCGACACTATAAGGCTGAAAACCGCCTCTAAAACCTATAGCGTCGGTTTTTTAGCGCCTGTATAGAAGGCGTAGGTCAAAGTATATATAGGCGGTTTAAAACAACCAATGCTAATGATCCCTCTTTAGTGGCAGTTCTAAACCACCTGTAATCCAGTAGTTATAGGGTGGAAAACAAAAACTGCCACTATAAGCAACCGCCTCTAAAAATTCTGTTTTTTAGAGGTGGTTATGGAACCGCCTGTAAAAATGTCGTCGGCTTTTTTAGTAGCGGTTTTGCAAACCACCTGTAAAAAGTATTTTTTTTAGTGGTACTTTTGCCTACGACCTGTAAAAAGTATTTTTTGTAGTGGCGGTTTTGCCAACCTCCACTACAAAAAGTCATTTATTCTACAGGTGTTTTTTCAACCACCGCTACCAATTCTCACTCTATTTACAGGCGGTATTTAAACCACAACTACAAATTCTCGCTCTATTTACACGTGATTTTGACAACCACCACTATAAGTCGTTTATTTTGTTTAGCCAATTGTGAAACACCGGTAAAATCGTTTCTTATGAATCTATAAATTCTAAATTACATTCATTCGTTCAAACTATGTCAACCTGTATCCATTCACACACACACACATTTAAAAAAGAATGCCATCTCCTTCAAATTTACATTCATTCCTTCAAACTATGTCAACCTGTATCCATTCACACACATACATTCAAAAAAGAATACCATCTCATTCAAATTTACATTCATTCAAACTATGTCAACCTGAATCCATTCACACACATACATTCAAAAAAGAATGTCATCTCATTCAAATTTACACTCATTCAAACTATGTCAACTTGTATCCATTCACACACATACATTAAAAAACGAATGTCATCTCATTCAAAATTAAGTCAACCTGTACACTATCCATACACATAAAACTGTGATAATACATAATTGCAACCAAAGTAGTCAAAATTAAGTTAACCTGCACAACTACAATTTCTTATACACCAAAAAGTAGTACACCAAAAGAGTTAGTACAACTACAACTTAAGGTAGTTGTATCAAAATAAGACCAACCCAATTTAACTCCTTGTTCACTCATTGAGATAAATGGTCATATAAAAAAAAGGCCAACCCCATTCAACTTCTTGTTTAATCCTCATTAAGTTAAATGGTCATTCCCCTCCTGTGTTCCTGCAAAGCATTTAACAAAATTTTAAAAAGAAAGAACAAAGATAAGCAATGTACAAGGTTATCACTTATTATTTAGAGAAAGAAAGAACAAACATAAATAGTATACATGGTTAAAATGTAATTTCTTTAAATATTTCAAACCTAGATTTGATGTTGTGCTGCCACTACACTCTGTAACTAATTGTTGCACCACTTGCTCCACTCATGTATGCAATAGGCCGTCCTTGTTGTGTTAAGACTGCTCCTATTCTTTCCCCTGATGCATCTGTTTCAATAGTGTTTGGTTCTTTGAAATGGATGAAGTGAGAGTACTGGTCATTACGTTCTTCAAATTGAAGAAGGGACTGTCAGCTGCTTAATCCCAATTAAATGGACCCCTTTTTAGCAGATTGTTAAGAGGACCAGCAATTAAGCCATAGCTTTCGACAAATTTTCTACAAAAAAGCCCTCAATGCCACATAATTATGATATATTAGAAGGTCGTGGCCAGTCAGTCATAGAGGAAATCTTCTGGTCATCAACCTTAACACATTGATCAGTAACAACATCACCCAAATAGTCAAGCTCCTTTTTCTGAAGACACATTTATTCAATTTAACAAAGAGCTTATCCTATCTTAAAATATCAAATGTTGTTCTTGATAGAATACAAATCCAGGGTAAGGATCTCAGATCAAGAGACCTACCTAGACAAGACTCCTTATAAGATATGTAATCTTTCGTATGCTTCCTTTTAGGCTAAGACTTCTAAGTCTGTCCCACGGTTGCCTAAACAGATGTGGACTCTAAATAATTGTATCTATATGTACGTGAACACAAGTTAATAGAATTGTCCAGAAATCATTCGTTTACATGGTATCCGGCAAAACCCTTAATTTCTTGGTCATTTTCTTCCGCTTCCGTGCATCAGCCGGCAGCTTCTATTTGCTCTATGATCACTCTCTCTTCTCTTTCTTTTCGATGGTGGACGTTCCCTCTCCTGCGTCTTCGACTACCCCCTCAGTTTTCAATATGACCTCGGTCTTATGCACGGCCGAGTCCTTCTCTGTGGTCTCCAACATATCACACTATGTATCTATGAAGCTGGACGGTCCTAATAATTACCTACTCTGGTGCCAACAGATGGTCCCAGTTCTGAACAATCAACAAGTTATTGGACTTTTAGACAGATCGTTCCTTCAACATGGCAACTCTGACGCCAATCCTACGTATTCGCAATGGTACATCCTTGACCAAATGATCCAAAGCTATATTGTTGCGACACTTTTTGAAGCAACCCTTGGCTACATGCTCGGCCTTCCCTCTGCCAATGTTATGTCAGCCAAGCTAAAGACAACTTTTGCCTCCCCCTGTCAAGCAAGACTGAACCATCTTTGATTTCAACTTCAAACCCAAGGCTTATACTTCCACTCGGCATCCTCCTATGCTCTCGTCCTCAACCATTGAACTGATTTCCAATAGCCAAGCAATGAATCATCTGAAGTGGGGACAGGCGATGCTTGATTTAGTTTAATGTTTTATTAGCTAACAAAACATGGTCTCTTGTTCCTTTACCACGTGGCAGGTGAGTAGTTGGTTGCAAATGAGTCTTTCGCATTAAGAAAAAGTCTGACGGATCGATTGATAGACATAACCAACTCTCATGGCTAAAGGTTTTAATTAGCGAGAGGGACAGCACTACTTTGAGACCTTCAATCCAGTTGTTAAGTCGGTAACTACTTGCACTATTCTTTTGCTTGATGTCAATAAAAAATGGCTCATAACTCAACTCGACGTTAGAAATGCATTTCTTAACAATACTTTAGACAAGGAGGTCTATATGTCGCAGCCACCTGGATTTATTGATAACTCTCATCCACACGCAGTGTGTCGGTTACACAAGTCTCTCTATGGCCTAAGCAAATCCCTCGAGCTTGGTACACCCGTCTTACATCCTTTCTTGTTGACCTCGGATTTGTATTATCTAAAGGCCGACACCTATCTAGTTTGTCATTATGCTCATAGTTTAACTCTTTTTATTTTTCATCTATGTTGATGATATAATTGTTATCTGTTGTTCAAGTGCTGAGATTCGCACACTTTTCTCTCATATGGTAGCTGAATTTTAAGTAAATGACTTTGCTAATCTTCACTATTTTCTTGGCATTGATGTGACCCATACTTCCACAGGTATTCACCTTTCTCTATCAAAGTATATTTCTGATCTATAAACTCCTCTTGACATGCCTGAAATAAAGCCTCTTACAACTTTAGTTGTTGCGTGGTCCAGACTATCTAAGTTTGAAGGTACCCTTCTTAGTGATGCCACTCAGTATCGTTCTACAGTTGGTGCTTTGCAGTTCCTAACTTTGACATGCCCGGATATTCAGTATTCAGTCAACCAGGCATGTCAGTTTCAGCAAACCCCAGTTATTCTTCCGGATGTTGTTAAATGCATCCTCCGGTATTTGAAAGGTACTATCTTGCAAAATTTTCTCATTCAGCTGACCAGAGATTTCGGCCTTGATTTCTTCACCAATGCAGAGTAGGGGGGATATCCAGATGATCGTTGTTCTATCACTGGGTTTTTTTATTAAATTTGGTGATTCTTTAATCTCATGGTCTTCCAAGAACCAACCCACTACGGGTCAGTCTAGTGCGGAGGCCAAATACAAAGCTCTTGTCATAGCAGCCGCTGAGGTATCATGGGTTCTTCATTTATTTAAGGAGCTCCATATATTTCTCAAATCTCCCCCATTACTATGGTGTGACAATTTTCCGCCACATATATTGCGGCAAGCCCAATCATTCACGGTTGAGTCAAGCATGTGGAGCTAAACTACTATTTCATCAGAGAGTGAATCAATGCAGGTCATTTAGTTATTCACTATATTTGTACAAAAGATCAGGTTGCAATTATATTAACCAAACCAGTCTCTCACAGCCAGTCCTTGAGCTTCTTACCAAGTTTTCTGTAATTCAAAACCCACTCAACCTGCAGGGACTGACACAATACTACTCCAGGATAAGGATCTTGGATCAAAAGACCTACCAAGATTCGACTCCTTATAAGATATGTAATCTTTTGTATACTTCTTTTTAGGCTAAAACTTCTAAGTCTGTCCCATGATTGCCTTAACTGAAGAAGACTCTAATTCTTTGTATCTATATATACATGAAAACAAGTTAATAAAATTGTTCATCTAATTGGGGGAAAATAGTTATGTGCAAAGAGGTTGTGCACTCTTAGATTTCTGTTTGGCAACGTCTCTTCACTTGACGACTTTGGCAAGACGATTGTTCAGCAAGATGTTTTCTTTCCAGCCATTGAAATTTACTCTTCCGTTGAAGCTAAGGGGAAGGAGAGAAGGGGTTTTCCAAAAGAATAATGATGTACGAACAATATTGTTTGTGTACAGTTTGGGTACAACCCTCACTGTAGAAGTGGGACCCCCAAGGGGAATATTTTAATACCCCACTTGGTCGGTGAGGGTTGTACCCAAATGTACACAAACAGTAATGTATGCCTAGCATAACTCTTTCCAAAACCCAAAGCGACAGAAACTCATGTTGTCTTCTGCTGTGCGAGTCTCTCTCCCATTCTCCGTCTCTCTCTCTCTCTCTCTCTCTCTCTCTCTCTATTTCAATCTCTTTATAGGATTTTTCCTCTATGAGAACACGATGTGCTGTTGTAGACAAACAAAAATAAAATCTTAAATCAAAACAAATGTAGTAGGTGAGTAAGGATTGTTTCCATAGAGAGTATCAAGTGCAGTAAAGAAGGAAAATGGAAGAAAAACTGAATAAGGAACAATTGAGATTGAGATATCAATAACACTTAGCAACAAACATTGGTCTTAGTCAATATCCACCGTCAGAAGCCCACAACTGATCATTGATGCATGCATATATCAATTCACACTTTGAATATGTATCACTGAACTATTTCTCCTTGTTCATAGCTAATTATAACACAAGTGATCTAATTAACCTTAACTAATAATCATCCAAAGATAAGTGCTAGAGATTCAATATACCAACAACATTAAGAATTAGGAAATTGATAAAGCTAAACAATACAAGCACATGCGGTTGTATTTAATTTAGTTGAAAATTCTCTCTAAGATTCAAAAACTCAGATGCAGTAATTATTAAATCTTAGTTCCTTCACAAGTTAGAGGGAAGAAACAATTACGGATTTGAAATCTAACTTAGCAGCATATTGTAATGCTCAGTAACGAAGGTCTCCTGGTAATTAAAAGAAAAAAACATGAAAATAAGTGCAAAAGAACATCCACTACTCAAAGTATAAGTTTGATAATGAAAACAAATTAAATCTGACAGGTTTTACCGACTCCGAGCCTTCACTTTCCTTCGACCAATGGTAGGAATCTAGCCATGTAGGTCCATGACAAATATTATAGACGAAAAAGCAAATAGAGAGGAGGGGATAGAGAAAAGTAAAAGATCTTTGAGGCTGTGGGTTCTCCTCGCAGCGGTGCAGCTTCATTCAAAGCTTCAATTCTATAAGTCTTTACAATTCTTTTCATTTTAATTAATACTTATTATTCTACTTGTGTTATATATATATATTTTTCTGTAATGATTTGAAACCCTTTAGAATCCAGGTTAGTATATGTACTTTGATTCTGAGTTTGGATCATGTTATTTATTAAGTATAGTCTATGCCATAATTTATCTAATTTTTTTATTAGTAGGATAAATCTCTGTTTTAGTCCCTAGTCACTTCAGGATGTTCATTGTCTGAATTAGTTTCATCTATTAAAGTTTGTAATTCTGCAATATTGTCAAATTTTACTCTTAATCACAGGTTAATGATTTTGGTCTGAGATTTGTTTTTCTGTAATCTGATTAGGAACTGTTATTTAATCCATGGGAATTTGCTTATTGATTATCTGATAGTTGTAGATATCTGGATTCTTCTAGAACCGAGAGGATCATACTGTAGCTACTGAAAATATTATTCAGAGAATCAGATTGTGCATAGCATTCATGTTTATGGGATTATTGAATGCTATAGTGCAACAGAAAATTCATTTTATTGATTTCATTCAGGTTGAACCTGATTGTACATCATAATTTGTTGTTCATGCCTCACCAATTGCTACAATTTAAAGAGTGATTTTTTTACTGCTTAGTAACATGAGTTTTTTGCTTAATCTATGTGAGAAATTTGGATTTGTTTAGGTGCAGCATATAATTGGGCAACTGATTTTTCTTGAGAAATCAGATTTAGAGTTGCAGTATTTTTTGTGATTTCTGGCTGTTCAACTGAAATTTTTTTCTTGTGGTCTATTATTTATTGCACTAACAATTGTTTTGCATGATTGTTTTGGAATGATTAACATGTCACTCTTTTTTTATGCAATCTAAATTTTGTTGAGTTTAATTGATCTTTCATTAGTTTGTTTTATAATTAGGTATTTTCTTACCCATTAGGTCAAAACGTTTAAAGACTAAATTATTTTTAAAGAAATGAATAATTTGGTTGTTACTGCTCTTAACAAGGCACTAAATTACAAAAGGTGGTCCCACAGGGTTTTGGAATTTTTTTAACAACTCGAGGTAGACTATGTGTTGTTCTCATATTCTCCACCTTGTGAGATAGATGTGGTTGAAACTGTTGGAAAACTCAAGGGAGATAGGGTATTATTGTAACTAGATTTTCTATATTATATTTTAGTTATTTATTAAAGTTCAAGATTATTTTTGTAATTTTTATTTTAACCCTAAACCCTTGTAATTCAGCCTATTTGAAGACAACAAAGTAATTTTAAAGGATTCCTTAGTTTTGTCAACATGGTATCAAAGCAGGTCTATAGCTGCCGACTCGTCACTTATAGACGTGATTCCTTCTTCTTCTAGGGTTCATAATAGAGGTTTGATTGTAAAAATTAGGGTTTTCTTTTAGTTGTTTGTTGTTTTTTAAATGAAGTTTTATTTTTTCATTAATAGTTTGCTTCAGTTCATTCAGGTTTATAGAGATTGTCATGCTGTAAGACAATGTTTTCCTTGTGAGATGCTAAATCTTTGTATTCTTGTCTAATACTGAATCCGTTGATTAGAAGAAAGTATTTCCAAAGTGTCTGGTCTGACTTCTGACTTTTGGGTGTCTTTTGAAGAAATTTATGAGGCCATTTATAAGGCTGCCGTCATCCATTAAGCGAATGAAAAATTGGAACAAAGACGGGGCTTTGGATGTGACTTGATTTGCTGCTTCCTACTCCATTTCTGTTTAAGAAAAAAATCCAGAAATCTGTGTATTGGTAAGACCACAAGAAAAAATAGGGTTCTAGTTCGCTTGAATGGTATGCCTAGGATGATAATGTATGATCGCGATGTAAAGTTTCTTTTCTACTTTTGGAAAACTTTGTGGGTAAGTTAGGAACCAAACTTTTGTTTTCTACTACTTGTCATCCACAAACCCTTGGACTAATCGAAGTAGTTAATAGGACATTGTCTACCATTCTTAGAGATATATGTAAAAATAATTTGAAGTCATGGGAAGAATGTTTACCACATGTTGAGTTTGCCTACAACCATGTTGTGCATTCTAGTACAAACTTCTCACCTTTTGAAATTGTTTATGGTTTTAACCAGCCAACCCCTTTTAATTTATCACCATTACCTGAGTCTCAGCATCTGAATTTAGATGGAAAAAAGAAAGCTGAATTTGTCAAACAATTGCATGAACGAGGGTGACTCAACAATGAGCGGAGAACACAACAATACATCAAGAATCCAAAAAACACCGACATTTATATTTTAATCAGGGGATTGTTTTGGGTGCACATCCAGAAGGAACGTTTCCCAGTTCAAAGGAAGAGTAAGTTGGCACCTCAGAGTGAAGGACCTTTTCAAGTAGTTAAACGGATCAACAACAATGCCTACCAACTAGATCTGCCAGGTGAGTATATCATAAGTGCCATTTTAATGTTTATGATCTGACTCATTATTGTGCAGATTCGGTTTGAGGACAAATCCTTGAAAAGAGGGAGGAAATGATGATGTTCACAACCCGAGTGGCAACCCGAGTGGCAATTAAGAGGATAAAGATGCTAACACTCTGGGAGAATTTCACGGACCAATGACTCGTGGCCAAACGAAGCGTTTCATGAATAACTTGAACGCGATTATCCGAAAATATCTTGAAGGTCAAAATATTGTCCACAATTCGAATTTTAGGTGTGCTAGCATGATTGAAGCTGAAGATCTTTAGGAGGGAGTCTTTAATTTTGAACGTGGAGTAATTAGTAAACCAAATTAATGGAATTTCCTATCTTTTAACCCCAATTATATTGTAGTGAGAATGAGAACTTGAATGGTGTAAACCGTAGGCTTTAAAAAAAGCCTCCATTGTTTCTTTTGGGTGCAGAGGTTTTATTACGAATTTCAGAGATTATTTTCTCTTCTTTGGTTCCTTGAGAACTTCGAACTAACCAACAATTCATCATTCTTGTGGTGTTCAATCCTGACTTAACGAGTGAAAATTTCGCATTCATTCATGGCATCCTACGATTCACCTTCTCTGATGGATTTACTTGCGGAGCTTCTATTGTTTTGAACTCTTAGTCGAGAAAAGTTCCATTCTGAAACCCTCAGTTCTCCTGGTTTTGCAACAAAGATCACATCGCTTCAAACTCTCAGTTTCTCTCTCTCTTTCTCTCTCTCTCTCACTCTCTCTCTCTCTCTCTCTCTCTCTCTTTTATTAGAATGAATATGTACGGTTCTATTTTTCTATTTTATTATAAGTATTAATACATTTATAATTATAGTATTATACTTAGCGTTGGTTGCTTATCTTAAACCATAGGCTAAACTTATAATTAGGTATTTATAAGGATGGACAAGGTTTGGTTTAAAGTATGTATCTATACACGTACATATAATTAGTTATTGATAATTTGATAAGCCAAATTTTTATTTTTTATTTATATTATTCCTCTTTTTGAATGGATATATGTGTATTGCTAAATAGAAAATAATGATATTAAACAGCTTCAGTAAACATATATATCACAACCTTATTCCTGTTACGAGGAGAAATTAAATAAAAAAATCGGCAGATACTTATAAAATAAATGCTGTTGTAGTAAAGTTAGGCTCGGTTCAAAATTAAGAGAATTAACGGATACTTTGATTGAAAATAGACCGTTGGACTTGGTTCAAAAATGAAAACACATGTTCCTTTAATAAGATGCTAAATTGATTTAATTCGACCGTTAGCATCCTCAAATTTTGGATCACCACCGTATATATTTGGTTTCTGGTCCGATTTTGACGAGTTTGGAGCTGGGAAAGGAGGGGGAAAGGAGGGGGAAAGGAGCGGGGAGGGGAAAGGAGTCTCCACTTCTTCTTTGTGGGGAATCTACGAAATTCAAGGAGCCTGGGCGGATCAGAAAGGGGGCCGCCCGCAAAGGAGTCTCCACTTCTTCTTTGTGCTTCAGTATTTGTTGAATCTAAGTCTTTCGACCAATTCAAGTGCCCAATCTTCCATTCTTCTCTTTGCGTGCCTTGCCTACAAAAATAGAAGCCTCTTGCCTACAAAATAGAAGCCTCCTTCTTCGTTCCTTCGACTTCTTTGCATTTTGAACCTTGAAGTAATACCAACACTGCCTCCTCTCTTGAAACCATAGAAGAAACCAAGTTGTACTGCATCCCAACCAGCTGGCTACTGCCACTCTCATTTGGTCCTAAGTCTGTGCCCTTCCATGGTGGTCGCCTTGGACGTACGTTTTAAAAATTTTCGTCTTTTTCTAATGGCCGATTATTTCTCGCTTCTATGAAAGTTTCTATCTCTAAACGTGTTCCTCTCTCTTGTAACAAATTGGCATTGGTCAATATGGATGGTCAAATGAAGAAGATGAAAGATACTTTCAGGATCGTGGGTAAAAATTCGAATTGACCAAAGCGGGAAGGTTTTATGTTATCCAGTTACCTGTGATATTTTACACACTTCTCACTAGTGTGTTAAGGAATGTTTTATTGTCACATAATATGTTACGCCAGTTTCCTATTGGATTGGGACCCGGAAATGGAGGCAAGCCATTTAAGTCTTACATCATAGTATTTAATTTTGCTTGCATGAACAATGATGATTTATGCTTCATAATTAGCATAATTAATAATGACTGCTAGTTAAAAGAAGTAAATTCCTTTGTTTTTTTCCTCTTTTGTTTCTTTCGTCCTTTCTTACGGGGTTAGTTCTAATTGAAATCAGTTTCCCGGACACTATGTCCCGGAAACTGAGGCTTTCTCCCTTTAGTCGATCTTAAACTGTGTGTGACTTTCATTTCTCCCTAAAAATCTGGGAGACTTCAAAATCCCATTCCCTTTGTAAATTAATTGGCCAGTTGAGAATTCCCATCTCTCGCTCCATGAGGTGGAAGTCTCCTGCTCAAAGAACGGTTCAAAGCACAACTCGTCTCTCTTCGCTTCTCTCCATCTCGGAAGCTCTTTTCTCTCTTCGCTTCTCTATGTCTCGGAAGCTCTTTCTCTCTTCGCTTCTCTATGTCTCGGAAGCTCTTTCTCTCTTAGCATCTCTCTCATCACTTCTGCCATTCACTCTCTTCTCTCTTTCTCTCTTCGTTCCACGGCTTTGCGATACCCTCATATGACAGTCGGTCTATCGAGCGGTAGCAGCTATAGGAGGAAACCTTTACTTCATGTAACTTTTATAGATAAATGAGAAATGAGATGATTGTCCAGATGAATTCATAAATTACCTTTTGAAATAATCGAAAATAATAGTATCCGGCACAATCTGGCTAAAACACAACATCAAATTCTGATATTGCTTCAGTAAAATGGGTAAAAATTCTCTCAATTGGAGCTCGACGATCAATTAGAACCGCGAATACCATCTTCAACAGATGAAATGTTGAAGTTTTGGACAGAAGCATCTGCTAAATCTAGTGGGACCACCACCACTTTCACACAGGAAGCAGAAAAATTACTAAAAGTGACAGAGGAGCAGTTTGCTGTAGCTGCTGTATGTATGGCAAGAAGCAGCAGAGTGCGGCATCTCTAGAACAATCTCTAGGTTTGTGATCTTTTTCTTCTTTATCAATTTTTTTGACAGCTCCTTCAGAGGACACTGGTGGAGTACCAGCATCTGAAAATCCAGAAAGTGAGAGATGAGCCTCCCGGCTAGAAGACACATGGATTTTCCTTCTTTTTTTACCTCTTTACATGTGACAATATAAAAGGCATTTTCTTGTCCCGAGTAATTCTAAATCATGTTATGCTTGGTTTTTCACGCAAGACATAATAACCTTCAACAAAATACCAGTGGAAGTGACCCTTCCCGCCCCTTCCCGCCTAGGGGCCGGGACCTCCCTCGCTCTCCTCCCAAGGGCCGTGACCCACCCTCCTCCCCACCCCTACTCCTCCGCCTAGGGGTTTAGGGTTTAGGGGCCCAGATGGAACCCACCCGTCCCCAACGGGCCGGGACCCCCTCCCTGGGACCGGGACCTGACCTGACCCTCCCTCTCCTCCCAAGGGCGTGACCCTCCCCCTCCCCTCCCACAGGACCCGCCCCACACCCTCTGCTCCTCCCCCTCCTTCTAGGGGCCGGGACCCACCTGCCCGCCCCTCCTGGGGCCGGGACCCTCCCTGGCCCCTCCACCCCTCCCCGGGGCCAAGGCCCGACCCAGTCCCCACCACCCCTCCCTGGGGCCGAGGCCCGATGACGCCCCGGGACCGACCACCCCTCCCCGGGGCCGGGGCCCGCCCCTCCGATCTCCCTCCCGGGGCGGGGCCCACCCTCCCGATCTCCCTCTCGGGGCCGGGGCCCGCCCTCCCGATCTCCCTCCCGGGGCCGGGCCCACCCTCCCGATCTCCCTCTCGGGGCGGGGCCCGCCCTCCTGATCTCCCTCCCGGGCCGGGCCTGCCCTCCTGACCCCCTCGATGGGGCCGGGGCCCGCCTCTCCTGATCTCCTCCTCGGGGCGGGGCCCGCCTCCTGATCTCCTCCTCGGGGCGGGGCCCGCCCCCCCGACCCCCCTCCCGGTGCGGGACCCAACCCCCCCCTGGGGCCCTGACCCGACCACCCCTCCTCCCCTCTCCCTCCCAGGGGCCGGGACCCCCCTATTCTAATATCCTATCCTGGTCTAACCTAATCTAATTTGACCTAGTCTATTCTAACGTATTTTTGTCTAGCTTAATCTATTGCCTAACCTAGCCCAACCTAACTTGTCTTGAAAAGATAAAGTGCAAAAAAATGCACCAGGCCACGTCACTTCATGCTGTCACCAAAGAACAACAGAAAAAAAAAAAAAAAAAAAAAGAGAAAAAAGATGAAGAAGATGAAGAGGAAGAGGATAAGAGCCGGCAGAATAAACTTATGATCCCTAATTTTCAAAACCTTGGCGTGACAGGTAACTACTACTTTACCAAAAGACCCCCTCATACATCAGCCCCGTTGTATGCTTCATTAATAGCTTTCGATAAGAACCGACGATCTCTGTCCTGAACAGTTGAATGACAAAGCCCAAACTAAATATGAGACAAAAAAATCCAAGGGAAGAGGAAGTTGAGAAATCGAAGAGAATGTTGATAAGCAAACTGTTATTATCTCAAACTTTCTTAAAAATCGAAGTCTCAGCAACAAAATTAAGAAATGTATGGCCATTAGCAGCAACTTCAAGTCATCCTAAACCTCCCCATTCTAAAGCCGAAGCAACAAGATCATTAAACAGAATCATCTCATATGAGACGGATCTCTTAACAACATCAACACTGAATCTGAGTCCGCAAAATGTTCGGTCAAAAAAATGACAAAAAGAAACAGAGTCACCGCATTCGATCACAGAAACGAAAAAAACAAGCAAACAAAAGCTTCTCATTTTGTTTTAAAAAAAGAAAAAACAGCAAGATTAAAAACATATTTAATCATTTCTATACAAAAACTCAACATCGCAAATCTCTCTCCAAACATATGAAAAATTGTCAATAAAATTCTACAACCTCAACTTCACCACCGTCGGAAGCAACACGGAGCTCCAGAATCTGTTGGCTTCCAAATTAAGACGAGCCCTCCAAATTAAGCAAACGGCGGCAACGAGCTGGGTTCCGAGGGGAAGGGAAGAATAAAAAAAGTGAGAAGTCGACGCTGTCGAGCCTCCCGAACATCGATCATTGACGGGCTCTGGTCCGTCCGCGTGGCGAACGTCTGATCATTTTCATTGCACCAACAATGTCGATCTCTCCAAACTTGTGATCTCCTCCGCCAGGAGCTCCTCCTCCTCCTCGAACCCGAACCCCTCCTTGGCTTCCCCAATCAGTCCACGCGCCGCGCTTTCTCAATATTCTCCCGAGTGATGATTCGTGCACTTAACCAGTGCCCGACTCGGGCACTGGCTGTCTCACAAAATATTAAAATATCTTATTTCTCGAAATACGAGAAATATGATATTTGGTTAAGTGCACGAAACATTATTCTATTCTCCCTGCCTCTCTGCAGACGTCCTTCTACTTAAATAGAAACGAGTTAATTTAAAGTGGAGTGGGACGCGCCTGGTTTAACCGTCCTCAACGGCTCATTTATAATTTGAATTTTCAATCTCAAAATAACGGTTAAATGCGAGTTGCATATGAGATTTGCATGTGCCTAAGCCTAAGAACAACAACCCCCTGGTTAGGCATTCAACCGTTAAAAGAATAACGGATCAGTAATGAAAAAAATGAGTGCAAATCTTAAAACACAGTGACAAAGCTGTGAATTATTAGTTCGATTAATCTGGAATTAACAGGGGTCTAGTCGGTCCAATGATTCCGCATAAAGAAATGACATCCAAGCCCACATAGGGGAGAGTCCGGCCCACAAACAAAAGGACGTCACTCAGCTAAAAGACTAAAGTAAAGAGGCTTGAAAACGGCCTCGACGACGACATACTTCCGCTTCGGGAAGCCGCGGCCGAAGAGATTGCCGAGGAGCGCCTTCCCGCCGACGATGACATGCTTCCGCAAAGATCAAAGCATTTTGGTTTGTGTTGCGATTGTGCCATTCTATTGTGTTGCTGACTAGCTGTTGTGCAATTTTGTTGTGTAGCAGTTATTCCATTTTGTTGTGTCCCAATTGTGCATGACCTGAAAGGGAATGATTATTCTTGAACTTTTTGTTCATTTGTATTGCAAAACTGCTGTCTAGGTCTGTGTTGTGCAACGATGTCTCTTGCACTTTCTCTTGGACCGGAGCTTCTTTCTTGAAACTATTGAAAATGAACGTTAAACATAAAACTTAACCATTGGATTTTTCTGCCTAGGTTACTCTCTTTTTTACGCTTATCTTGTTTCAGTGTTTATGCTTCTTCTCTACAACTTCTAGTTTTTGACATTGTCATTTTCTATTTTGTTTTTCGGGCAAATACTATCTATGGAGCATTGTGCGGGTTGGAGGTAGCGCTCGCATTCCCTGGACCAACAATTGAAAGAATAAACAATGCAAGCATTAATTTTTATTTTGCAATAAGCTCAAGTTCTTTGGTTCATATGTCAGTTGTATAAAATAAACAGTCGACGGGTTATATTCTGATGAAACAATGCTCCAAATATTTACCAATTTGTACTCTATTTGCTCCTCTGTCAATGGATTTAGATGTTAGCGTGAATTTTTAAAGCTTTACTGTCTATTTACTTCATCTTTGCTTCATTCTTTTTTTTTTTTTTAGCATATATATCTCCCAATTTCTTTATTTGGAAAACAAGTTATTTCACCTGCTCTGTTAAGGCCAATAATGCTGGCAAACACTCCTTTCTGTCAAAATTTATTTTACTTGATCCTACCTTGTTGATTCTTTATTATAATTAATGTCGTATAGATATGGGCATGGAATAAAATTTTTAGCAACTCGATGTATAAGCACATTTGATTGATCAATGGTTATTTTTCAATTTTCCAGACATTCAGCCAATTATGTTCTTTTAACCATGAAACCAAATTTTTAGCACAAGATTTCCATTTCGGGGACTCATGCTTGGTATTCTGTTTGTTTTTGTCTGCAAAAAAGTCAACTATATTTTAATTCTCCTTACTTAATGATAACACATGTATTCATGATGTGATTCACAATTCATCTTTTGACTTTCCCTCTATGCAGACATTTATTTGCCAATAAATGTGATAAAGAAAATAATTGAGTTTATGTCCTACGCCAAGCTTGTAAGATAGTGAGAATCATTATTTGATATTTTGCTGTTTGTTTATATTGTGTATTTAAGACAAGTCCAATCCAGAGGAAACTATTTTGGCTTATTCTCATCCCTTTTCCCACTTCAACTGTTTTGCATGTACTACTATTGTTATTGAGAATCATATTCAGTAGAATGTTCTTCACTAGCACATCGTAGGTGAAGAAGCATTTTCCTTTGGAAGGTCCTCAATATCCTGATTCATGAAAATCGGAGAGGTACACACTTGAAGACGCTGATGAAATTGTTAGGTAAGTTCTCAGTTGGTCCAATAAGTTGCTCTCTCCTCTCCTCTCCCTCACCCTCTTTTGAATGTTGAACCTCTTATCCTGGTAAGACTTGGATTCAAGACCTCACACTAGATAAACTCAACTGCTCACAGGGCTATTGTACAAATTAAACTTGGATCTTGAGTTAGAGTGGCAAACTTATGCTCAATGCATACCAGTTGTCTCCCTGAGATTGCTGGGTGATTATTAAGTACTATGCATCGTCGGGGGTGATATCATGGAACTATTTGGGGTGATATCATAGGGACTATGGATTATCATTTTCTAGCTGTGGGGAATCGAGTTCACTTGACTCAGTTTGTATGACAAGACTGAACTTCTAGCAATACAAGATCACACTTTTTTTAAAGTAAAAGTTTGCGAATGCTATTGGTTACCACATTTAACCTCTGGCTTCCGTAATTATGTATATGATTTTGTATTTATGAAATGAAGTTTTTCGTAATTGATGCCCTTGGTATTTATTAACTGCCGATTATGGTTCTTGCACATTTATGTTCTTCTTTCTATCCATTTATCTATTGTGGCATCGGTGTTTTAAAAGTTGTTTTTTTCTTTTAACTTTCCTTGATGCATATCTTGGGATTGAAGTTTTGCCCAAGTGAGAGGTGAATTATATGTTCACAATCTGTGAAGAAGTTCAGTCTAACTTTTCTCATTTTTATTTCGAGCTTTTATTATTTCTATAACACTTTAATCACTTTTCATGGCATGCCAGGTGTTTGTTTCTGTCATTTCTACAAACTGATCAAGCATCATTATGAAAATTCAATAAAGTTGTTCTGGAATAAAACTAAACAAATATGCTTGCGGTATGGCAGGAATCAGTGTTATGTCAGAGATTGATGTCCCTTGTCATTTGAGATCATGGTAATTGCTCTGTTGTCAAATGTTTCTTTTCCCGCTTTTTGCTACTACAACCATTTGAAATTGTGCAGATGGCGTTCTTGGTCGTAGTTATATGTTGTAATTTTAATCAAATATATTCATCCATGTAAGAGACTCATCGGAATGCCTGCAACAAAAAATATTGTAAACAGTTTCTTAGTTTCTCTTGTAGACTTCCATAGCTAATTTTATTAGTTTATTTGTATCTAAAATAACTGGCACACAACCAACTTGTGATTGCAAATATTGGGTTTTGGCGACCTTTTCCTTTTGAGCAAACTGTTGTCCAACCATGAGTTTATTGTGCATATCCTCCCAGAAACATGCCTTTTTAACTGTCCAAATTTGTTATTAAAATGAATTTCTTCCGTAGTATAAAAGGTATGTTGTTACTAATGTAATGTCAATTCCTATTACTTCAACTCATGCAAGAAACTCAATTAGTTACCTCCTGATGAAGATTGAACAATCCTTGTGTTAGTGATAAATTACTTCTGTTAACAAAAAGTATGTTGTAATGCCAATTCTTAAATGTTCAGCTTAGGCAAGAAATTAATTTGATTTCCTGCAGCTACGATTTAGTAACTGTTCTTGCAGTCTCGCATATAAAGTTCTGGGGATAAATATCATTAATTTAAATGCAGTGCGGCATTTAACCTGTGGCTGCAAAGCCTTTTGGCAACCTTTTTATTTTATTTCATATTTTTTCGATTTTGAGAGTGGTGTCCAACCATGAATTTACTATTCTTATTTTCCACAAAATGTCTTTTTGACTGTCTATATCTGTTACTAAGATAGATTTTTTTCTTATATAATCGATTTGTCATGTCTCATATATTACTAGTTCAGTGGTCGCATGGGGGATTGTAATGGGAGCTTGGGTTCAAGTCTCCTTAGGGGCATGGGAATTAATTGCTTTCCTCAAAAAATACTAATCTATTGTTTACTATTCCGTTGACACTCCCTCGTATTTCAGCTTAGAAATGGACAACGGCTCTGGGACGTGCATGACAAGAACAGCTAATCATCTAAATGGAGTGCAAATTAGGCCTCCGACCGGTGGATGTTTTGATAACTATAAGTTTTTTTCTTAACGTTTATCTATGTGAGACCATTCCACTTACAGTTCCCCTCATGTCAAGGCTTACACCAATAAACAACTGATTTCAAGCATGGACATGTCAATAATGTGAAAAATAAATTGGTGCAAATTGGGCCCAAGAACAATGTTTTTAGGTCCGTCACAAAATCACTAGTCAAACTTAGGAGATTGTCCAAATGATAAACATGAATTTTCTTACACTTACCTAGGGACTTCTTCCCTGATTGGGATTTCTACCTACATGACAAGCGCATATCTTTTTATGCAGGGGGGTTGGTTATCCTGAGTTATGGCCTTCTCTCTCTTGCACTGAGCCATTCGATGTAGCTAAAAATTTCACATTTGATGTGATTACTGGCATTTTATCGGGTGAATCACACCTGGGATCCCTCATGTTTAACTCTCTATACAAATGCATCTCTTTATTTTTTGCCTTTAATGTAACAAGTTCATTAGTTCTCTTCTCTAGCACTTCTCTCTGTCTCTGCGTTCGTTGATGTACAACTGTATAAGCGAATTTCATTCTTTCTTACAATCATTTTTTTTCTTTGTACATGTCAAATTGGTAGATCACTTTTTCTATTGTCGATTGAGTGCCACATCACGCTTTCAGGTGCCCACAGAGACGCATTGAAACTTTGGTAACTGAGAATGCAGCAAGGTAACAGTATGATATACTAGAATATTAAAGATTTCTGATGCCCTGTCAAATTCTTGGCTCTGGTAATACATGACTTGAATTTTCTAATCGATGTTTACAACTAGGCTTGGTTAGTTCAAAATTTTGTATACAACCTGAAGAATGTGTATAAGCTCTCGCTGGAATCCTATGAAACATTGATACATTTATTTCTTCTTTTCTTGGTGAAGGCATGTCAAGCCGCTTTCTGACATGTACAAGGCATTTTCAGGACAATATTTCAGCCATAGTGTAGAATTTCACAGAGAGCTCAAATAGTTTTCGATCAACGTAAAGTTGGGATTACGTTCTGTTTATTACCTGTTTTCTGATGATGTTAGGTCCTCAAGAAGGGATGTATACGGGTAATAAATGGGACGGGTACGGGGTTTCCGTTTACCGTTTACATTTTCCAACTTTTTACTCGTTTACTGTCCATATATGTTTAGTTCCGTTTTATTCCGTTCCGTTTATCTCCTGTTTTTTCTGATGGGAAATCGGGTAATAAACTGGTAATACTAAAAATATAGAAAAATTACCAAAAAAATAAAAAGAACTCAAAAAAGAATAATATTATTACCAATAACAATGCATCAAAAGATATATAGGCAAATACAATATTTTTTCAGAGTTCAACACAAGTTACATAACATAATAATCAAATACAAATATAAAATGTCTTAGTACTTAAACAGTAAACGGGTAAAACGGGTTCGAAAGAGAAATTACCGTTTGTTCCGTTTATTAAACGTGGTAGAGTGGTAAATGGATAATAATATTTTATTTCCGTTTTGTTCCGATTTAATAATTGGTTGGGCGGTAAAGCAGGTAATTAGTCTATACCAAATAGAGAATTTCTTAAGCCATTGAAGATCTAGGCGTATGGAGATCTCTATTAACCTAACCTACAGTGACAACAAATGATCAGAACTTCAATGTTGCATGCACTGAACACTTAGATTTTAAAGATACGCTATAAATATTATTTACAAAAAAAGATAATCTACTTGGCAATTAATTAACTTGGCTTTCTTGTGGAATATTTGCTTTCTTCTTGGCAATGGAAATAGCTAGGGACATTCAACCATAGCATCAACCAACGAGTCAAATAACTTTACATCACTACCATTCCACACCCTCCCTTCAGCAACCTCTTCCCATTTTTATGGACCTAACTAATATATGTTTCAAATATTTAAAGTTATCCCAGGCAGCTCCTACAACATTCCTATCACAACTTTTTCTACTTATTCAAGATGAAAAAAGATTTTATATTTTAAACTTCTTAAAGAAAGATTTCCTGTCTGCACTAAAATATTTTCTTCATTTGTTTGAAAGAAATTAGATGCGAAATGACAACTCATACAATCATAGGTCTTCGAAGGGCTGCTTTATCCCAAAAGCTTTTGAATGCATTTGGTGAAGATTTGGCAAAAAATCTGCTTCTTGTGGTCTGTGACACAATTGAATTCTTCTTCTCAAAATAGGTCCAAGATAGAGACATAAGGAATACACACAAACATACACTGACACACATACAGACACACACACAGACACACCCAGATACACAGACGCACTCATAGGCACACACACTTAGATACACACACACAGGCACACACACTTAGATACACACACACAGGCACACACACTTAGATACACACACACAGGCACACACACTTAGATACACACACACAGGCACACACACTTAGATACACACACACAGGCACACACACTTAGATACACACACACAGGCACACACACTTAGATACACACACACACAAAGTAAAACACACATAAAACTCACCAGAAGAACGTTGTTCAACAGCAAAATGCCCAACATACCTTCCTCTACCTATTGTCTCTTTGTTAAAGCCAATCCTTTCATATAATTTCCTAAAGTCAACTTCCCAAGAATCATGGACATCCGTTGTCATAAGATGTTCTATCAGAAGATGAGCAAGATAATTTTTAAATGGCTGAATAGTAACAACACATAAGCAATTCTGGCAAGCTACATGATTTCCTTTGTCTAACTATAGTTATATGACTCGTCAGAGCAGACCTTGACCCCATCATAATCTGAATTTCAATGATCAAATTTCCACGCTTACACTATGATACAAGAATAAAGGTACACTATAATAGTTATGCAATCATGTATATGCTGTCATATATCAGCTTATACTACATATGCTATAGTGATAATAGAATAAAATGAACAAATAGTAGAGATGGCACATAATAGGACCTAAGTTTTCTTCAGATTTTGAACGTCAGTAAATTGAGAAGTGAAAATTTCAGACACGCACCTGTTCCAATAGAACCTATCAAGATAAGACAGCCAAAATGACTCCAACTGCCATAGCCATATAGTATCTCCCACTTGATGACACATCTCCCATAGAGGCACCGATAGACTATATAATAAGGGAATTCGATGAAACACACAAACTGAAGGTTGTATAGTAAAAGAATTCGAAAAAAATTCAAACTGAAGGCTATAGTAAGTGAATTCAATGAAAAACTCAATAGTAGGGGAATTTGAAGAAAAACTCAAACTTAGGGGAATTTGAAGAAATACTCAAATTGAAGACAATAGTGAAGGAATTCGATTAAAAACTCAAACTAATGACTTTAGTAAGGAATTTGAAGAAAAAAATCATAGTGAAAGCTATATAGTAAGGGAATTTGAGGAAAACGTCAAACTGAAGGCTATGGAAGGGAATTCGATAGAAAAACTCAAATAAAAGGCTAAATAGTAAATAAATTTGAAGAAAAATTCAAACTGGAGGCTATAGTAATGGAATTCGAATAAAAACTCAAACTAAACAATATAGTAAGGAAATTTGAAAGAAAAAAAAAGCTCAAATTGAAGGCCATATAGTAAGGGAATTCAATAAAAAAACTCAAACTAAAAGCTATAGTAAGGAAATTCAACGAAAAACTCAAACTGTAGGCTATCGTAAGGGAACATTAGACGAAAATTCAAATTGAAGGTTAACTCGACGAAAAATCAAATTCAAGGTTAATTCAACGAAAAATCAAACTGAAGGTTAATTCGACGAAAAACCCAAATTTTGTAAGCGTAAGGGAATTCGACGAAAAACACAAACTGAAGGCAAAGGGCGATGAAAAACTCTAACTGAAGGCTATTATAGTAAAGGAATTTGAAGAAAAATTCTAACTGAAGGCTTAAGGTTTATCATAGAAAAAAATTCAAACTGAAGGTTGTACTAAGGAATTTTATGAAAAACTTAAATTGAAAGCTATAGTAAGGGAATTTGAAAAAAAAAACTCAAACTGAAGGCCATAGTAAGGGAACTCAACAAAAAATAAAACCAAGGCTTTAAGTATAGGAATTCAAAGATGACCTCAAACTAATGGCAATCAGAAAGGGAATTTGACAAAAGAAAACTCTGACAAAAAGGCTACAGTAAAGAAATTTGAAGAAAAACTCAAACTAAAGGCATTAGTAAGGGTTTTCAACGAAAAACTCAAACTCAAGGCAGCAGTAAAGTAGTACGGAAAATAGCTCAAAGTGAAGGCTATAATAAGCGGATTCAACGAAACTCAAACAAAAGGCCATAGTAAGGGAATTCAACGAAAAACTCAAATGGAAGGCTATATAGAGTAGGGAAATTCAACAAAAAACACATAGAAAAGCAATAGTAAAGGAATTTGATGAAAAAATCAAATTGAAGTAACAAGGGAATCGAAAGAAAAATTCAAATTGGAGGCTATAGAAAGGGAACTCAACGAAAAATTAAAACTGATGGTTGTAGTAAGGGAATTTGAAAAAAAACACAAATAAAAGACAAGTAAGGGAATTCAATGAAAAACTCAAACTAAAGGTGAGTAAGGGAATTCGGCAAAGAACTTAAACTAAAGGCTATAGTAAGGGAATTCAACAAGAAACTCAAACTAAACACTATATAATAAGGAAATTCGACAAACAATTCAAATTTAATGTTATAGAAAGGAAATTCCATGAAATACTCAAACTGCTATTTAAAGGAATTAAACTAAAAAACTCAAATTGAACTGAATTCGAAGAAAAAATCAAATTCAATGCTATAGTTAGGGAATTCAACAAAAAACTCAAACTGAAAGCTATTGTAAGGGAATTTGATGGAAAACTCACACATAAGGCAATAGTAAGGGAATTTGAAGAAAAAACTCAAACTTAAGGTTATAGCAATAGAATTTGAAGAAAAAATCAACTTGAAGGCTAAGGAACTTGAAGAAAAAATCATATTGAAGACTATCGTAAGGGAATTTGAAAAAATCCTCATACTAAAGGCTAGTAAAGGAATTCGACAAAGAAACTCAAACGAAAGAAATTCGAAAAAAATCTCAAACTGAAGGTTGGAGTAAGGGAATTTGAATAAAAACATAAACTGGTGGCATAGTAAGGAAATTCGAAAAGAAAACTCAAGTTGAAGGCTATAGAAATAGAATTCAAAGAAAATCTCAAACTGAAGGTTATAGTAAGTGAATTCGATAAAACAATCAAACTCAAGGTTATAGTGTGGGAATTCAACAAAAAAGTCAAATTGAAGGCTAGTAAGAGAATTCGAAAAAAACTTAAATTGAAACTTATATACAGTAAGGGAATTTGAAGAAAAACTCAAATTAAAGGCTTTAGTAAGGGAACTCAAAGAAAAATAAAAACTGAAACCTAAACTAAAGGAGTTCTAAAAAGTCAAACTAAAGGCAATATTAAAGGAATTCAACGAATAACTCAAACTGAAGGTCACATAGTAAGGGAATTCGATGAAAAACAAAAATTGTAGGCTATAGTAAGGGAATTTGAAGAAGAAAACTCAAACTGAAGGTATAACAAAGGAATTCAAAGAAAAACTCAAATTGAAGGCAATATAGTCAGTGAATTCGATGAAAATCTCAAATGGGCAGCTATAAAATGGGAATTCAGCTAAAAAGTCAAACCGAATGCTATAGTAAGAGAACTCAACGAAAAAATAAAAACTGAAGGCCGTAGTAAAGAAATTCGAAAAAAAGTCAAATCGGCGGCTGTAGAGTTCAATGAAAAACTCAAATTGAAAGCTAGAGTATGGGAATTCGGCAAAAAACTAATACTGAAGGCTAATTCGAAAAAAATACTCAAACTGAAGGCTAGTGTCTCAGGGTGGGATGTCTAGGGGGAGGCTGAATTCGATTGGAAACACAAACTGAAGGCTTATATTAAGTGTAAGGGAATTCGACATAAAACTCAAACTAAAGGCTTATAGTAAGCGGAAGGGAATTCAACGAAAAACACAAACTGAAGGCTTATAGTAAGTAAGGGAATTCGATGAAAGACACAAATAGAATGCTTATAATAAGCGAAAGGGAATTCGACGAAAAACACAAACTGAAGGCTCATAGTAAGTGTAAGGGATTTCGACGAAAAACACAAATTGAAAGCTTAAAGTGTTTCTGAAGTCGACAATAAAGTCAAACTGAAGGTAAAGGAGTACAAAAAAGACATCATTGGAAAACTCAAACTGAAGGCAAAGTATATATATTAAGTGAATTTGAAGAAAAACTAAAACGAAAAGGCAATCTAGTAGCGGAATTTGAAGGAAAACACAAGCTGAATGCTATAGTTAAGGTATTTGATGAAAACCTCAAACTGAAGGTGGAATTAGAAGAAAAGCTCAAATTTAAGGCTATATGGAATCTGATGAAAAACTTAAAATAAAGGCAATAAGTAAGGGAATACGAAGGAAAACTCAAACCGAAGAAAAACTTATACTGAAGTCCATTAAGGGAATTTAATGAAGGCAATAGTAACGGAATTTCAAGGTAAACTCAAACTGAAGCCGTAAAGGAATTCGAAGAAAAACTCAAACTGAAGGTCATTGTAAAAAATTGGAAAAAGAATCATACTAAAGGCTCTAGTAATAGAATTCGAAAAAAACCTCAAACTGAAGGCTAAAGAAAGGGAATTCGACAAAAAACTCAAAGAGAACACTATAGTAAAGAAATTGGAAGAAAAACATAAATTGAAAGCTATATAATAAGGGTATTCTACAAAAAAATCAAACTAAAGGCGTAAGGAAATCGATGAAAAACTCAAACTGAAGGCTATATAGTAAGCAAATTCGATAAAAAAACTCAACTTCAAGGCTATAATAAGGGAATTCGAAAAAAAAATCACAAACTGAAGGCTATAGTAAGCAAATTTGATGAAAATTCAAACTTTAAGCTATATCAAGGAAAGTTGAAGAAAGACTCAAACTGAAAGCCATAATAAAGGTATTCAAAGAAAAACTCAAAGTCAAGGCTATCAGTAAGAAATTTTAAAAACAATATTTATATGGAAAGCTATTTGTATGAGAATTTGAAGAAAACCTCCAACTGAGGGATGTAGGAAGGGAATTCGAAATAAAACTCAAATAGAAGGCGTAAAGAAATTCGAAAAAAAACTCAAACTAAAGACTATTGTTGAGAATTTGAAGAGAAACTCAAACTAAGGTATAGAAATGAAGTAGAAAAAAAAAACTCAAACTGAAGGCTCTATAGTGAAAAAAACTTCTTGTTCTAGAATTACAGTTCGTAGTGCAGCTGGTTGTTGGTTGGTTAAGACCAAAGTCTTTGATTGGTAATATGACCAAATCTAACAAGCATTTCCATTTGCAGCGGTGAGAATCCAAGAAAGTCGAACTGATAGAAAAAATTCCAGTTAGTGGTGCAAAAGGGTGCGAGGAAAAAACCAACTACTCATTGAGAAAATATTTAAACTAACGAATGGTAAATAAGCGGTAAAATAAACAAAAAATTGCGATCGGAAGGAAGAGGAATAAACTATCAATGAGTCAAAGTGCTGCAAAACAAAGAAGTGAAAACTCAATTCTAGTAATTTACTAATTTACGCAACGAAAAGACCTCTAATAACTGAAACCCAGCGAAAAATAAAACTTTCAATTCCAGCTTTAAAAAAAGAGGAAAAGGTCTGGAGATAGCCTCTTAAATGCTTAGTACAAAAGGAATCTAGAAAGAATAGAGCTGAAAAAAAAAACATTAACCTGAAAAATGACAACCAGAAATAGAAGATACTGAAAAGAACAAGAGATAAAACAACTCAAACTCGGCGGAGAAAATTGTGAGAAATAAAGTAGGAAAGTGTTTTGGCAATTGCCGTCATCCACAGAAGGAGAAAAATTTGAAAAAGTACAGTAAAACAGCAAAAACTTAGATGCGAGATGCTGGAATATTTCGAACTAGAAAAAAAAAAAAAGAGAAAGCACAACAGCGGACTACACGACGCAGCAAAAGAAAACAACCGAAGAAGATCAAATAACAGAAACAAATTAGACCAACACTACAAATTAAAAAGGACACTTCAAAGCAAAGAACTCTTGAAGAGGTAAGTGAAGATGGAGAAATGAAACCAGAAAGCAAATTCGGAAAAGATAAAAGGCCTACCTAATAGCTACGATGTGCGTCGTGCTCACTTCTCCTTCATGAATAGAAGCGCCATTCGCGTTGGAATGGAGAGTCTCCGAGACAGTCGCTCCCACCACTCGTATCAAGGCTTCATTGAGACGATCGCTCCCACCATTCGGATCGAGGCTCAGAGACTCGCTCCCACCATTCGTATCGAGGTTCAGAGACTCGCTCCCACCATTCGTATCGAGGCTCAGAGACTCGCTCCCGCTATTCGTATCGAGGCTCAGATACTCGCTCCCACCCTTCGTATCGAGGCTCAGAGACTCGCTCCCACCCTTCGTATCGAGGCTCAGAGACTCGCTCCCACCCTTCGTATCGAGGCTCAGAGACTCGCTCCCACCCTTCGTATCGAGGCTCAGAGACTCGCTCCCAGCACTTTATATCAGCAAACAACGATCTGAACGGTCGGATTTTTCTGAAAAATGCAAAGCAAAAAGAGCTTGTTATCAGTTGTTAAGACTGTTACTAGTTTAAAATTTAAAATAACAACCCTGCACAGGCCTAGTTTGGCAACTTGGTTATTGAAGTCAGGGGGACAGGTTGCAGTCAAAACTTGTTTTTCTGTAATGAGATCAGTCCCTTCGGACATAAGTCGAGCTTGCTGGTTAAGGCGACTTGGTTACCTAAGTGGTTTGAATCTATGTCCATAACTACAAATCCATGTCCAAAAAGAGGCCCACACTTGTGGGAGAGTGTTAGAGATTAATTAAACATTGATAAACGATAAAAAAATTCTAATTTATTTATTGGAAAGAGGTTTTCTAATTTCGGATAGTCATTTTGGGATATAGCTCGGTCTAACTTTACCTTAATACATAAACTTAGCGGCCAAGGTAAGTAATAAATAGTAATTAATAACACATTAAAATATAGTAATAAATAAACTAAGGGAACAAAGTTAATAATAAATAGTAATACATAAAGTGATATACTAGGTTGATTCTTTGGCTTTTGGAATTTAGAACTTTAAGGTAATGCTATAAGCGATATGAATCTGGTGAATCTTAAAGTTAAAATTATTGAGGGTATTATGTTAGTGTTTTCTATTTCATCATGTTCCTTATAACTTTGTAATATAACTTATCTCATATCTCATGACTCAAGGCAAGGGACGATTTATATGTATTGTAATAAATTAATCAATCCTAAAGAATATGCATATAATATTTGTAATTTTAGTTTAGCTTGAAGTGCAAGCTTTCAAGTACAACTGCAGAAGATCGCCGCTTAAATGAGTATATGATTTAATTAAGGACATAGAGACATATTGGCTATTGCTTAATGAGCTAACTGTATAATTAATAATAGATATATTGGGTTTCATTCCAGTATTATAATCCATGTCAACAAATTTAAGACATTTGCTTGATCTCATGAAATCATAGTACAAACTAATCTCATGAGTCATGTTTAGCTGATAAAAATTTAAGATCAATAACAAAAAATATTAAATATAATATAAGAATGCAAATTAAAATAGGAGGGTGAATTGTTTTGCAAATTTTTTATATAATTAAACCCCCTTTTTACTAATTTTACCAATTTCATTATCATAAACGAATAATTAAAACATTATTTTTGTGTGGCAAGTGGACTTGTGATAGAAAAGTAGTAAAATGGTAAACGAATAATAATAATTTAGTGCTCTTTTGTGTCATTGACTAATCAGTCAGATAGTAGAATTATAGCTGTTACATATTTGAATCGCAACACTATAGTAAGGGAATTCGATCAAAAACTCAAAATGAAGGCTATTGTAAGGGAATCTAAAGAAAAATTCATTCACTTGTCCACATGGACATTACCAATGGGTAGTTGTACCCTTCAATCTAAAACAAGCACCATCTATCTTTTAGAGACACATGCAAAACGCCTTTAGAAACTTTGAAAGATTCTGCTGTATTTATGTTGATGACATCCTTGGCTTTAGCAATAGTGAGCGTGAACATTACATTCATGTTGCTAGTATTCTTAAAAGATGTGAGTCTTTAGGAATCATATTGTCAAAAAAGAAAGTACAACTCTTTAAGACAAAAATAAACTTCTTAGGTTTAGAAACAAACGAAGGAAATCATTGTCCTCAACCCCATATCTTAGAACACATACACAAGTTCCCAGATAGGATTAAAGATCAAAAACAATTTCAACGATTCTTAGGAATCTTTACATATGCTGAAAGTTACATTCCAAGACTAGCGGAAATTAGAAAACCCTTGCAAGTTAAACTTACATATGCCGAAGTTAATTGGAATTGGACTGATCAAGCTACAACCTATGTATCTAAGATCAAGAAAAACTTAACTTCATTTCTGAAGTTATATCATCCTGAAAATACTGACTCTTTAATTATTGAGACAGATGCTTCAAACGAATATTGGGGTGGTATCCTCAAAGCAAAGACCACTTCAGGTCAAGAACTCCTTTGCACATATATTTCTGGATCTTTCAAAGGAGCCAAAAAGAATTATCACAGCAATGAGAAAGAATTACTTGCAGTCATACGAGTAATCAATAAAGTTTCTGCTTATCTAACTCCTGTGCACTATGTTGTCAGTACAGATAACAAGAATTTTACTCACTTTTTAATTATTAACTTAAAATGAGGTAGTAAGCTCGACTTGTTCGATAGCCGATGTGGTTTTCTTGATATGTGTTTGTTATTGAACATATATCAGGTACCAAAAAAATCTTTGCAGATACGCTAACCCGTGAGTTTGGTCATGTTTGCAGGGACGACGAGAGGCGCTAAAGCTCTGTCAGGAGTGAAGAGGGTAAAACCTCAGGAATAATTTATTCCTTTTCGTTCTACACTTTGAGAAATCAAAGATGGACGAATTATGTGGACTTAAACGTCAACAACAAATTCTAGAGTTAGGAATTGCAGACGATTAAGTTGAAGATCTCTCTTCTCGAAGAAGATCAAAAGGTTATTTAGAACCTTGCCATGATAGCAATATCATCATGCAATCTCAAACTAGTCCGTCTCAATAGGTTGATAGTAATGACAAATCAAATCCTGTAATAGCTGATACTTTGCCACAAAGTATAAAGGGAGTACAGACTCTCGATCCTCCACATCCATCTGGAATAATCAACTGGTCACCCCAGCTGAAATTACTAAATTACCCCCTTGTACTATAGGAATTCAAACCCCAGTCGAAAAATCTAAAGGTACAACTTTAGTTACCACTTACCCCGGTATAAATGACTTATTCAATAAGTTTGACAACAATGACCCCTATGGTCATCAGGCTTTGAAAAAACTTACTACCCCTGTCTTATTCACTAATATGATTAAGAGAGAGAAAAAGCCTACGAAGATGGTGGCACTTGGTCATATTCAGCCAAAAACAGTTGTCCTACAAGCTGAAGAAATGATTTTTTGGACACCCGAAGACATTATTGAGTTAGCGTACAAAGCACACATCTAGTCCCCAGCTTAGTGACTACTACTTTACAGAAGACGGTAAAAAATTCAGTTACTTCAACTTTTTACCTGAAGCCTCGCCTGAGCTGATTAAACAACATTTGACTATGGATTAGTCAAAAATATTTACCTAAGTGATAACCTCAAAGACATTCCGAGGTTACCTCTTGGAATCAAAGGAGTAAAAACCTTTTGAAAAAAGATTCTCAAGTATCAATTAAAAATCCAATCTTTCTTCACTTCACTGCTACCATTGTGGATTGGACAGAACAACAACAAGGTCTCGCTCCTTTTCATCTCATCCTCATGGGAATTTCCAAGGCCAACTTACATAACAATTCTCAGATCTACTAGGATTCTGAAACAATGAATATTGAAGAACTTAACTAAATAAGGATTAGCAAATTTGATCTCTTAATTTCAAAAGCCCTTAAGTTCTCATATGAATCCCACATAAAAATCAATTAAGTGGATAAAAATATATTGTTGTATTCCAATACAAAAAAGAAGATGAATGATATAGACATCAGAAGTATTCTCCGTTTTGAAGACACTTTCAAATATGAACAATATTTAGTGGACCCCTCCACTAAAGAAAAGCTTTATGATGAACAAGAGGATGAAGGATCACTCCTGCCATCTCTGTCAACAGAAGCCAACCAACTATTCACAACAAATTGCAGAAGCAGCATCAAACACGTCATCTTCCACCGACGAAAACGACAAAGGCGGCTCCGAATCAAACACATTATCTTCCACCTACAAAAACGACAAAGGCGCCGGCAGAAGATAAAGTAGATTCGTCTACTTTATTTCTAATTGACGGGAGGTGACATCATCCCTGACGTTTGCAACAATAATGTAGATTGGCTTTTCACGACTATATAAGCAGATCTATGTTGTTTGTAAAAGGGGACTGTTTTTGGAGTGCTTTCACTAAGCTTTGAGGAAGTTTTCCTAACTTTGTCTATAGTCCTTAAGCTTTCGCATAAAGGATTTGTAATTCCTTATTGTGCATCAATAAGAAAAGTTTTCTTTTTTAAAATTCTTAGGGAGTTTCTCTATTTCTCAGAACCGATTCCTTGCGATATCGCAATCCAGTACCCGTTGAGACAGAAGGTCATTAGGGAAAACTGTGAAAACGCTTTTATTGGTGAGAATAAATGACTTACTCTTTAAAAGAAACTACAATTCTACTTTGATTTTATATCTATGGAATCTTATTTCATAAAAGAAAAATCGAAGAACTTAGCCCTAAAATTAGAGCAAATAATAAAAAAATAGAACAACTTCGTTTTATTCTCGAAGGAATTAAAAGGAAACAATTCAAACTTCTCTTGTCCAAAAGAGAATTGAATTATGAAATTGTTTTCATCTCAAATTGTTCGCGCGACCACTTAGTTTGGTGAATCTTCCGCAACTTTACCCAATTCTCAACCCGAGTAAGGTACCCCCTCTTTTTGGTATCAGAGCCATCAGAAGAACAAATATAAGATGTTGTATTTTCATCATCTTAAAACTATAATTGAAGGACGTAGGACCCTGTCCTACATGTTAGAAAACACTCTTTGAATTTTAGAACGTGTAGATGAAGAATAGCGAAGTTTGAACTTCATTATGAGTTAGATTTTGGAGAAATCTATCAAAGAATATATGATATGAATAGAAACAATAATTCATTTATCATATATTTCAAAGAAAAGTTAAAAGATTTAGCCTTTTAACTAAAATAATTTCTTTTATAGAAATTTCTTATTCATGTGTGGCGAGAATAAATGGTATATCAATGTTTGGAAACCATATTGAGAAGCCTCATTCGTCTGGATTCAACTCCCAGGGAGTTTACGAAAGCTCGACTACACCATCACATCATTCCCCTTATTGGATTCTATTCTAGAAAATGACTTATGAGTCATCCCATGACACAGAAATTATGGAAACAATTCTAGAAACAACTGAAGTACCTTTTATATAAAGTGAAACAGGCTTTTTGCTTCGATATCTTACTAAAACAAGATCAGATAGAAAAGATCGCTTCCACTAGATTACAATTATCTAAGGATTCAATCTTCAAAATTCCTAACGTGATTGATAAAGCCTTTAGCCATCTTACACGAAAGAAAAATGAGATTTACTACGGTATATGAACAAAGGAAATGCATATTGACATCAAGCATACCGCTGGTCTAGTGTATTTACCCTTAATCACCAGTCAGGAGATTAATTAAAGACTAAGTTCAATACCTAGTGAAATTTAGCACCCTTCATTTAGGAGCTGTTAAAATTCTTCTTAAAGCAGAGTTTAAAGAAGGTATAAACTCTCCTTAAAAAATAGCATTAATTGAAAACAAAATTAATGACCGAAAAGACTGTATTTTAGGAGCTGCTCAAGGAAACCTAATATACGGAAGATTTAAGTTTAGTGTTTATCCGAAATTTGGTTTAGCTCTAAACTCAAAGAACTTATTTCAAGTTCTTTCTTTGATTCATAAATTTGACAGATCAAATCTTATGAACGAAGGAGATAAAATCATTAGACTAACCTACCTAGTAGGATATGCTCTTACATCTAGTCATAATTCGATTGACTATAAGAAGAAAGAATTTATTGAGATTGACGATGTCTTCTCAGAAGTAGGAAAACTCCAGGAAATTCTCTTTGCAGAACTTTCTCCCATACAAGACTCACGGAGTCTCGATATTTCCAGAATACCCAAATTAAGTGATAAACCACCACTTAAGGTTTTAGGAAACAATCTACTAATTGGAAAAACCTCTAAATCTCCGATTATAGAGCATTTGGATATTCCCATCCAAAGAAAATCCTTATCTCTTACTGAAGAGGAAAGAGATAAATATGCTTGTATCTATCTCTCAAAGAATAGATGAACATTCCTTAAGAATTAAGGAATCAATGGAATAATTGAAAATTATCCAATAATAGAAATTTAACCTAGGGTTTAGATTTCTAGACAAAATGACTACTCTTCAGGAAACTATAGAGTTAATAAAAAACTTAGCAGATAAAATCACTGAAAAAATCACTAAGTTAGCAGAGACATTTTCTCTATCAAATGATACTTTAGAAGCCATTGCAGCCAAAATTATCAATAATCTTTCTGAAAAGATTAATAAGTGCACTTGCATTGAAAAGCTTTTATAAGAACTTAAGTTCTCAAAACTTAATACCCCTTAAGGATGTAGGAAAAGAAAAATCCTCTGGATTTAGAAAATATTCTCCACCTAATAATGGAGTTGGAAATGCTGAATTAGGATCCTCAGGAAACCCAAAAGCATTTACTTGGCCTTTCGGGGAATGACATTCTACGAAAGACTTGAAGAATACTTCTAGGATCATGCCCTAGAAGAAGATGACATCATCATAGATGGTTAAACCACCACTCCTATGAATGAAGTCATAAAACTTCTCGCTAAAACAAGAGAAGCAGAATTAGAATTAACTCAAAAACCTAACTCCAAAAAATTTTAGGCTTATAAAACCTTCTAGTGACTCAATCATTAGAAGAATCGGTTCCAAATGAAACATCCAAACCCGAAGAATTAGAAGTAGAAACTTCCACTTCAAGTGAAGAAGAGCCTGAAACTTCTACAAAACCAATTCGCATGGCAAAAATTGGAATGTATGATTCAGATGAAATATATACTGAATTTCAGCCATCCGGACGAAAAGAAAAGAAAAACTGAAAGAGAACAGTTTTTCTCTGATTTACCTAAAACCTTAGGCGAATTGAAGAGCACTACAAGAGGTTTATTCACCCTAAACCTTGACTGTTCTGAAAAAAGAAAAAAGCTAATCGAAAGATGCGCTGCACAAATTGATTAAACTAATTTGAAGTCATACTCTGATCCTCAATCTGTTCTATAACTTATGGAACATAAGTCCGAAGGAATTGCCAAAAGTTTTATCAAAAACACCAATAGGGCATCATTCGTACGACCAGATAGCTTATCGCTATTCTCATCGGTTATAGATGCACTCTATACCATGTTCCTAGGAATCAATTTCACTAATGCCAAAGAAATTGAAATCCTTGCTAAACAAGAAAAGGCTCGAAAGAGACTTATCAGGTTACAGTTATGCAATATCTGTCACCTAGATGAACTTATGTGTGGCTATTAAACTCACATGTTCAAATTACCACAATCTGAGTTCCCAGACTTAATCTATGCATATTTGGCTAAAATACCCATAGTCGGTGAAAAAGCTGAGAAAAGATTTAGAGATAAAAGTGATCTTACCACAAAATTCTCTTTAGGCTTTGCTCAAAAAATTGTTCGAGAAGAAATTAAAAAGATTTGCACTCGTACAAAGGACCAAAAGAAAATGAAGAAATTCAGTTTCTCTTGCTGTCCTAAAATATCAAAAACTGACTACGGATGTAGCAATAAGAAGAAGATTTCTCAGAAAAAGAAATCTAAAAAAGTACAAGAATAAAGTATTCTTGGAAAAAGAAAGCTCGCAGGTTTAAACCCAGCAAGTATTTTAGGAAGAAGTTGCATAATGATAATAAGGCAAAATGTTGTCCTAAAGGAAGAAAAATTGTAGATGTTGTATCTGCTGTGAAGAAAGACATTATGCAAATAAGTGTCCTCATAGGCAAAAATACCTATCAAAGGTGAAATTGCTAGAATCTACATGTCCAGACTTTGAACCTCTAGAAGACTTATAGACTCTCAGAGAAGTATATACTTTGAAGATTTTTGGTGAAAGTACTTCAGCAGAAGAATCAGAAAATGACTCTGATTCAGAGAATTCAGAATAACCTTTCTGAAGAAATTATACCTTGAGATAATTCAGAGGATGAAGTTCTATTATCTAACAATAGAACAAATCCAAAGAGTATTTATATCCGAGGTTTAGGGTTGGTACTTTTGATATTTAAATCACACTTATTTGTTGTGCATAAAATTTTCAACTGCATGAAATTGATAATTTCATGTGTATTGATTAAATTTACAGCTTTTCGTTTTTTTATGCATAAGGTAAACAAAATGGTTAAAAGAGGCCAATAATTGGGTTTGGAGAGGTCACACCTATCTTAATTTCAACTAAAGAGTGATTTAAACCAACTATTTTGAACATGCTGATATGTTTAGTTTAGTTTGGGTTGATTAAATTCGTGCTTAAAATCTGAATTAATTAGAACCTTTGCTTAATTGGTTTTAGTTAAATGAAATTAAGGGGGACTCTAGCTACTGAAATTTTCATTTTGAGCCTATCAAGAGTATAACACCAGATCTAAATTTTAGTTATTACATTTTTAGCTAAGGGATTGAGAGTTAAAAACGACAACTAAATTGTATATAGTAGATAAATAACTCTTTGTTTTATTTTTCAAGTTTTTACCAATCCCCCATAAACCGGTTAAGATTTACGTATCCCTATGAAAATAAATCTTAAATGTTATGCACAAAACTCCTTATAGGATCGTACCTTTTTTACCCTATACTTTGTTGTGAATTATTTTAGAGGTTAATAATTGATTTAATTTTGTGGCAACAACGACATGTCATCAGTTTGCGTTAATCGAAATCTTGTAAGGAGTGAATTTCCTTATTCCCCCCCCCCCCCCACCCCCTTTTGACAAGAAATTTTATCAAGTGAAAAATTCAAAGGTTGCCAAAAAAGAGGGGGTACCTTATTCGGGTTCAGAATCGGGTAATGTTGTGAATGATTCACCAATCGAAGTGTTTGTGAACCATTTGAGATGAAAGAAATTTCATCTGTCCGAATTCAATTCTCTTTTGGACAAAAGAAGTTTAAATTGTTTCAAGTTCTAAAAGTTTGATTTTAGTTCCTTTGAGAATAAAAGGATGTTGTTCAGTTTTTTCATTATTAGCTCTAATTTTTGGGCTAAGTACTTCAATTTCTTATATGAAATAAGTACCCCACCCCCACCCAAGTGTGAGCCCCCACCCCAAGTCGCCCCCACCCCCACCCAGTGTGCGCACCCCACCCCGGGTGAGCACCCCCACCCCCTGCACGCACCCCCACCTGCGCCCTCACCACCACCTTGATGCGGGCCCCCACCCCCACCCCAGTGCTTGCCCGCACCCCCACCTCGGTGGGCTGCCCCACCGTGGCCTTGGTACGCGGCCCCACCGTGGCCTTGGTACGCGGCCCCACCGCTGCCTTGTGACCCCACCCACCGCCCTTGGTACTGCCCCACCCACCGCCTTGCACGCTGGGCCCCACCGCGGCCTTGCTACGCGGCCCCACCCCGGCCTTGGTACGCGGCCCCACCCCGGCCTTGGTACGCGGCCCCACCCCGGCCTTGGTGGGCAGCCCCTCTCCGGAGCACACCCCCATTCCCCACCCCGGAACACACCCCCATTCCCCACCCCGGAACACACCCCATTCCCCACCCCCTGTCAAGCCTCCCCATTCCCCACCACAAAGTCGCTCCCCCCATCCCGGTCGCCCCCATTCCCCACCACGGTGCGCTCCCCATTCCCCACCACCGTGCGCTCCCCTTTCCCCACCACGGTGCGCTCCCCCATTCCCCACCACGGTGCGCTCCCCCATTCCCCACCATGGTGCGCTCCCCCATCTCGGTGCGCTCCCCCATCTCGGTGCGCTCCCCATCTCGGTCGCTCCCCATCCCAATCGCTCCCCCATTCCCCCACCCCTGTGCGCTCACCCATTCCCCACCCGTGCGCTCCCCATTCCCCACCCTGGTGCGCTCCCCCATTCCCCACCCCGTGCGCTCCCCATTCCCCACCCCGGTGCGCTCCCCCATTCCCCACCCCGGTGCGCTCCCCCATTCCCCACCCCGGTGCGCTCCCCAATTCCAGTGCACAGGCCCACTCTGGCGTGCTCCCCCACCCCGTCGCCAATATCCCCCACCCGGCGCCCCATATCCGCATATCCCCCACACCAGTGCCCCATATCCCCATATCCCCCACCCCGGCACCCCATATCCCCATATCCCCCACCCCAATGCCCCATATCCGCGTCCCATAACCGACACACCATATCTGGCGGCCCATATCTGGTGCCCCATATCCGGCGCCCAATATCCGGAGCTTGGAAATTTGATCATTGAAATTCAGATTATGATGTGGTCAAGGTATGCTCTGGCGAGTCATATAACTATAGTTAGACAAAGGAAATCATGTAGCTTGCCAGAATTGCTTATGTGTTGTTACTATTCAGCCATTTAAAAATTATCTTGCTCATCTTCTAATAGAACATCTTAAGACAACGGATGTCCATGATTCTTGGGAAGTTTACTTTTGGAAATTATATGAAAGGATTGGCTTTAACAAAGAGACAATATGTAGAGGAAGGTATTTTGGGCATTTTGCAGTTGAACAATGTCCTTCAGGTGAGTTTCATGTGTGTTTTACTTTGTGTGTATATATCTAAGTGTGTGTGTAGTTTGAGTTTTTCTTCTAATTCTTTTACTATAGTCTTCAGTTTCTGTTTTTCTTCGAATTCCCTTAATATAGCTTTTAGTTTGAGTTTTTCGTTTAATTCCCTTCCTATAGCCTTTAGTTTGAGTTTTTCGATATCCTTCAGTTTGAATTTTTTTAATTGAATTATCTTACTATGGCTCTCAGTTTAAGGTTTTTTTTGAATTCCATTTCTAGAGCCTTCATTTTGAATTTTTTCGTCGAATTCTGTTATCATAGTCTTCAAATTGAGTTTTTCATCGAATTCCTTTACTTCTCGCCTTTAGTTTCGGTTTTTCGATATCCTTCAATTTGAATTTTTTTTTTGAATTATCTTACTATGTCCCTCAGTTTAAGGTTTTCTTTGAATTCCTTTTCTAGAGCCTTCAGTTTGAATTTTTTCGTCGAATTCCGTCACTAGTCTTCAAATTGTGTTTTTCATCGAATTCCCTTACTTATCGCCTTCAATTTCAGTTTCTCGTTGAATTACTATAGCCTTTAGTTTGAGTTTTTGGTTGAATTCACCTACTATATAGCCTTCAGTCTGAGTTTTTTTTTTCAAATTCTCATACTATTGCCCTCTGTTTGATTTTTTTTTGAATTCCCTTGTTACTTCAATTTGATTTTTTCATCAAATTCCTTTACTATTGCTTTTCTATGTGTTTTTTTGTTGAATTTCCCTACTCTATATAGCCTTCCATTTGAGTTTTTCGTTGAATTCCTTTACTATGGCCTTTTGTTTGAGTTTCGTTGAATCCGCTTATTATAGCCTTCACTTTGAGCTATTTTCCGTACTACTTTACTGCTGCCTTGAGTTTGAGTTTTTCGTTGAAAACCCTTACTAATGCCTTTAGTTTGAGTTTTTCTTCAAATTTCTTTACTATAGCCTTTTTGTCAGAGTTTTCTTTTGTCAAATTCCCTTTCTGATTGCCATTAGTTTGAGGTCTTCTTTGAATTTCAATACTTAAAGCCTTTTGTTTTTATTTTTCGTTGAGTTCCCTTACTATAGCCTTCATTTTGAGTTTTTTTTTTTTCAAATTCCCTTACTATAGCTTTCAATTTAAGTTTTTCATAAAATTCCTTAGTACAACCTTCAGTTTGAATTTTTTTCTATGATACCTTAAGCCTTCAGTTAGAATTTTTCTTCAAATTCCTTTACTAAAATAGCCTTCTGTTAGAGTTTTCTCATCGCCCTTTGCCTTAAAAGCCTTTGTTAGTTTTTTCCTCAAATTCCTTTACTACAAAATTTGGGTTTTTCATCGAATTAACCTTCAGTTTGATTTTTCGTTGAATTAACCTTGAATTTGATTTTTCGCCGAGTTAACCTTCAATTTGAATTTTCGTCTAATGTTCCCTTACGATAGCCTACAGTTTGAGTTTTTCGTTGAATTTCCTTACTATAGCTTTTAGTTTGAGTTTTTTTATTGAATTCCCTTACTATATGGCCTTCAATTTGAGTTTTTTTTTTCTTTCAAATTTCCTTACTATATTGTTTAGTTTGAGTTTTTATTCGAATTCCATTACTATAGCCTCCAGTTTGAATTTTTCTTCAAATTTATTTACTATTTAGCCTTTTATTTGAGTTTTTCTATCGAATTCCCTTCCATAGCCTTCAGTTTGATGTTTTCCTCAAATTCCCTTACTATATAGCTTTCACTATGATTTTTTTCTTCAAATTCCTTACTAAAGTCATTAGTTTGAGTTTTTAGTCGAATTCCTTCACTATTGTCTTCAATTTGAGTATTTCTTCAAATTCTCCTAAGTTTGAGTTTTTCTTCAAATTCCCCTACTATTGAGTTTTTCATTGAATTCACTTACTATAGCCTTCAGTTTGAATTTTTTTGAATTCTTTTACTATACAACCTTCAGTTTGTGTGTTTCATCGAATTCCCTTATTATATAGTGTATAGGTGCCTCGATGGGAGATGTGTCATCAAGTGGGAGATACTATATGGCTATGGCAGTTGGAGTCATTTTGGCTGTCTTACCTTGATAGGTTCTATTGGAACAGGTGCGTGTCTGAAATTTTCACTTCTCAATTTAGTGACGTTCAAAATCTGAAGAAAACTTAGGTCCTATTATGTGCCATCTCTACTGTTTGTTCATTTTATTCTATTATCACTATAGCATATGTAGTATAAGCTGATATATGACAGCATATACATGATTGCATAACTATTATAGTGTAGCTTTATTCTTGTATCATAGTGTAAGCGTAGAAATTTGATCATTGAAATTCAGATTATGATGGGGTCAAGGTCTGCTCTGACGAGTCATATAACTATAGTTAGACAAAGGAAATCATGTAGCTTGCCAGAATTGCTTATGTGTTGTTACTATTCAGCCATTTAAAAATTATCTTGCTCATCTTCTGATAGAACATCTTATGACAACGGATGTCCATGATTCTTGGGAAGTTGACTTTAGGAAATTATATGAAAGGATTGGCTTTAAGAAAGAGACAATAGGTAGAGGAAGGTATGTTGGGCATTTTGCTGTTGAACAACGTTCTTCCGTGAGTTTTATGTGTGTTTTACTTTGTGTGTGTGTGTATCTAAGTGTGTGTGCCTGTGTGTGTATCTCTAGTGTGTGTGCCTGTGTGTGTGTGTATCTAAGTGTGTGTGCTGTGTGTATCTAAGTGTGTGTGCCTGTGTGTGTGTATCTAAGTGTGTGTGCCTATGAGTGCGTCTGTATCCGTGTGTGTCTGTGTGTGTGCATATGTGTGTCGGTGTATGTTTGTGTGTATTCCTTATGTCTCTATCTTGGACCTATTTTGAGAAGAAGAATTCAATTGTGTCACAGACCACAAGAAGCAGATTTTTGCCAAATCTTCACCAAATGCATTCAAAAGCTTTTGGGATAAAGCAGCCCTTCAAGACCTATGATTGTATGAGTTGTCATTTTGCATCTAATTTCTTTCAAACAAATGAAGAAAATATTTTAGTGCAGTCACGAAATCTTTCTTTAAGAAGTTTAAAATATAAAATCTTTTTTCATCTTGAATAAGTAGAAAAAGTTGTGATAGGAATGTTGTAGGAGCTGCCTGGGATAACTTTAAATATTTGAAACATATATTAGTTAGGTCCATAAAAATGGGAAGAGGTTGCTGAAGGGAGGGTGTGGAATGGTAGTGATGTAAAGTTATTTGACTCCGTTGGTTGATGCCAAGAAGAAAGCAAATATTCCACAAGAAAGCCAAGTTAATTAATTGCCAAGTAGATTATCTTTTTTTGTAAAAAATATTTATAGTGTATCTTTAAAATCTAAGAGTGTTCAATGCATGCAACATTGAAGTTTTGATCATTTGTTGCTTATCCATGTATGTCACTGTAGGTTAGGTTAATAGAGATCTCCATACGCCTAGATCTTCAATGGCATAGGAAATTCTCTATTTGGTATAGACTAATTACCTACTGTACCACCCAACCAATTATTAAATCGGAACAAAACGGAAATAAAATATTATTATCCATTTACCACTCTACCACGTTTAATAAACGGAACAAACGGTAATTTCTCTTTCGAACCTGTTTTACCCGTTTACTGTTTAAGTACGAAGACATTTTATATTTGTATTTGATTATTATGTTATGTAACTTGTGGTGAACTCTGAAAAAATGTTGTATTTGCCTATATATCTTTTGATGCATTGTTATTGGTAATAATATTATTCTTTTTTGAGTTTTTTTTATTTTTTTGGTAATTTTTCTATATTTTTAGTATTACCAGTTTATTACCCAATTTCCCATCAGAAAAACGGGAGATAAACGGAACGGAATAAAATGGAACTAAACATATATGGACAGTAAACAAGTAAAAAGTTGGAAAATGTAAACGGTAAACAGAAACTCCGTACCCGTCCCATTTATTACCCGTATACATCCCTTCTTGAAGACCTAACATCATCAGAAAACAGGTAATAAACAGAACGTAATCCCAACTTTACGTTGATCGAAAACTATTTGAGCTCTCTGTGACATTCTACACTGGCAGAAACATTGTCCTGAAAATTACTTGTACATGTCAGAAAGCGGCTTGGCATGCCTTCACCAAGAAAAGAAGAAATAAATGTATCAATGTTTCATAGGATTCCAGCGAGAGCTTATACACATTCTTCAGGTTGTATACAAAATTTTGAACTAACCAAGCCTAGTTGTAAACATCGATTAGAAAATTCAAGTCATGTATTACCAGAGCCAAGAATTTGACAGGGCATCAGAAATCTTTAATATTCTAGTATATCATACTGTTACCTTGTTGCATTCTCGGTTACCAAAGTTTCAATGCGTCTATGTGGGCACCTGAAAGCGTGATGTGGCACTCAATCGACAATAGAAAAAGTGATCTACCAATTTGACATGTACAAAGAAAAGAAACGATTGTAAGAAAGAATGAAATTCGCTTATACACTTGTACATCAACGAACGCAGAGACAGAGAAGTGCTAGAGAAGAGAACTAATGAACTTGTTACATTAAAGGCAAAAAATAAAGAGATGCATTTGTATAGAGAGTTAAACATGAGGGATCCCAGGTGTGATTCACCCGATAAAATGCCAGTAATCACATCAAATGTGAAATTTTTAGCTACATCGAATGGCTCAGTGCAAGAGAGAGAAGGCCATAACTCAGGATAACCAACCCCCCTGCATAAAAAGATATGCACTTGTCATGTAGGTAGAAATCCCAATCAGGGAAGAAGTCCCTAGGTAAGTGTAAGAAAATTCATGTTTATCATTTGGACAATCTCCTAAGTTTGACTAGTGATTTTGTGACGGACCTAAAAACATTGTTCTTGGGCCCAATTTGCACCAATTTATTTTTCACATTATTGACATGTCCATGCTTGAAATCAGTTGTTTATTGGTGTAAGCCTTGACATGAGGGGAACTGTAAGTGGGAATGGTCTCACATAGATAAACGTTAAGAAAAAACTTATAGTTATCAAAACATCCACCGGTCGGAGGCCTAATTTGCACTCCATTTAGATGATTAGCTGTTCTTGTCATGCACGTCCCAGAGCCGTTGTCCATTTCTAAGCTGAAATACGAGGGGAGTGTCAACGGGAATAGTAAACAATAGATTAGTATTTTTTTGAGGAAAGCAATTAATTCCCATGCCCCTAAGGAGACTTGAACCCAAGCTCCCATTACAATCCCCCATGCGACCACTGAACTAGTAATATATGAGACATGACAAATCGATTATATAAGAAAAAAATCTATCTTAGTAACAGATATAGACAGTCAAAAAGACATTTTGTGGAAAATAAGAATAGTAAATTCATGGTTGGACACCACTCTCAAAATCGAAAAAATATGAAATAAAATAAAAAGGTTGCCAAAAGGCTTTGCAGCCACAGGTTAAATGCCGCACTGCATTTAAATTAATGATATTTATCCCCAGAACTTTATATGCGAGACTGCAAGAACAGTTACTAAATCGTAGCTGCAGGAAATCAAATTAATTTCTTGCCTAAGCTGAACATTTAAGAATTGGCATTACAACATACTTTTTGTTAACAGAAGTAATTTATCACTAACACAAGGATTATTCAATCTTCATCAGGAGGTAACTAATTGAGTTTCTTGCATGAGTTGAAGTAATAGGAATTGACATTACATTAGTAACAACATACCTTTTATACTACGGAAGAAATTCATTTTAATAACAAATTTGGACAGTTAAAAAGGCATGTTTCTGGGAGGATATGCACAATAAACTCATGGTTGGACAACATTTTGCTCAAAAGGAAAAGGTCGCCAAAACCCAATATTTGCAATCACAAGTTGGTTGTGTGCCAGTTATTTTAGATACAAATAAACTAATAAAATTAGCTATGGAAGTCTACAAGAGAAACTAAGAAACTGTTTTTTTTGTTGCAGGCATTCCGATGAGTCTCTTACATGGATGAACATATTTGATTAAAATTACAACATATAACTACGACCAAGAACGCCATCTGCACAATTTCAAATGGTTGTAGTAGCAAAAAGCGGGAAAAGAAACATTTGACAACAGAGCAATTACCATGATCTCAAATGACAAGGGACATCAATCTCTGACATAACACTGATTCCTGCCATACCGCAAGCATATTTGTTTAGTTTTATTCCAGAACAACTTTATTGAATTTTCATAATGATGCTTGATCAGTTTGTAGAAATGACAGAAACAAACACCTGGCATGCCATGAAAAGTGATTAAAGTGTTATAGAAATAATAAAAAGCTCGAAATAAAAATGAGAAAAGTTAGACTGAACTTCTTCACAGATTGTGAACATATAATTCACCTCTCACTTGGGCAAAACTTCAATCCCGCATATGCATCAAGGAAAGTTAAAAGAAAAAAACAACTTTTAAAACACCGATGCCACAATAGATAAATGGATAGAAAGAAGAACATAAATGTGCAAGAACCATAATCGGCAGTTAATAAATACCAAGGGCATCAATTACGAAAAACTTCATTTCATAAATACAAAATCATATACATAATTACGGAAGCCAGAGGTTAAATGTGGTAACCAATAGCATTCGCAAACTTTTACTTTAAAAAAAGTGTGATCTTGTATTGCTAGAAGTTCAGTCTTGTCATACAAACTGAGTCAAGTGAACTCGATTCCCCACAGCTAGAAAATGATAATCCATAGTCCCTATGATATCACCCCAAATAGTTCCATGATATCACCCCCGACGATGCATAGTACTTAATAATCACCCAGCAATCTCAGGGAGACAACTGGTATGCATTGAGCATAAGTTTGCCACTCTTACTCAAGATCCAAGTTTAATTTGTACAATAGCCCTGTGAGCAGTTGAGTTTATCTAGTGTGAGGTCTTGAATCCAAGTCTTACCAGGATAAGAGGTTCAACATTCAAAAGAGGGTGAGGGAGAGGGAGGAGAGGGAGAGAGCAACTTATTGGACCAACTGAGAACTTACCTAACAATTTCATCAGCATCTTCAAGTGTGTACCTCTCCGATTTTCATGAATCAGGATATTGAGGACCTTCCAAAGGAAATGCTTCTTCACCTACGATGTGCTAGTGAAGAACATTCTACTGAATATGATTCTCAATAACAATAGTAGTACATGCAAAACAGTTGAAGTGGGAAAAGGGATGAGAATAAGCCAAAATAGTTTCCTCTGGATTGGACTTGTCTTAAATACACAATATAAACAAACAGCAAAAGATCAAATAGTGATTCTCACTATCTTACAAGCTTGGCGTAGGACATAAACTCAATTATCTTCTTTATCACATTTATTGGCAAATAAATGTCTGCATAGAGGGAAAGTCAAAAGATGAATTGTGAATCACATCATGAATGCATGTGTTATCATTAACCAAGGAGAATTAAAATATAGTTGACTTTTTTTGCAGACAAAAACAAACAGAATACCAAGCATGAGTCCCCGAAATGGAAATCTTGTGCTAAAAATTTGGTTTCATGGTTAAAAGAACATAATTGGCTAAATGTCTGGAAAATTGAAAAATAACCATTGATCAATCAAATGTGCTTATACATCGAGTTGCTAAAAATTTTATTCCATGCCCATATCTATACGACATTAATTATAATAAAGAATCAACAAGGTAGGATCAAGTAAAATAAATTTTGACAGAAAGGAGTGTTTGCCAGCATTATTGGCCTTAACAGAGCAGGTGAAATAACTTGTTTTCCAAATAAAGAAATTGGGAGATATATATGCTAAAAAAAAAAAAAAAGAATGAAGCAAAGATGAAGTAAATAGACAGTAAAGCTTTAAAAATTCACGCTAACATCTAAATCCATTGACAGAGGAGCAAATAGAGTACAAATCGGTAAATATTTGGAGCATTGTTTCATCAGAATATAACCCGTCGACTGTTTATTTTATACAACTGACATATGAACCAAACAACTTGAGCTTATTGCAAAATAAAAATTAATGCTTGCATTGTTTATTCTTTCAATTGTTGGTCCAGGGAATGCGAGCGCTACCTCCAACCCGCACAATGCTCCATAGATAGTATTTGCCCGAAAAACAAAATAGAAAATGACAATGTCAAAAACTAGAAGTTTGTAGAGAAGAAGCATAAACACTGAAACAAGATAAGCGTAAAAAAGAGAGTAACCTAGGCAGAAAAATCCAATGGTTAAGTTTTATGTTTAACGTTCATTTTCAATAGTTTCAAGAAAGAAGCTCCGGTCCAAGAGAAAGTGCAAGAGACATCGTTGCACAACACAGACCTAGACAGCAGTTTTGCAATATAAATGAACAAAAAGTTCAAGAATAATCATTCCCTTTCAGGTCATGCACAATTGGGACACAACAAAATGGAATAACTGCTACACAACAAAATTGCACAACAGCTAGTCAGCAACACAATAGAATGGCACAATCGCAACACAAACCAAAATGCTTTGATCTTTGCGGAAGCATGTCATCGTCGGCGGGAAGGCGCTCCCCGGCCATCTCTTCGGCCGCGGCTTCCCGAAGCGGAAGTATGTCATCGTCGAGGCCGTTTTCAAGCCTCTTTACTTTAGTCTTTAGCTGAGTGACGTCCTTTTGTTTGTGGGCCGGACTCTCCCCCATGTGGGCTTGGATGTCATTTCTTTATGAGGAATCATTGGACCGACTAGACCCTGTTAATTCTAGATTAATCGAACTAATAATTCACAGCTTTGTCACTGAGTTTTAAGATTTGCACTCATTTTTTTCATTACTGATCCGTTATTCTTTAAACGGTTGAATGCCTAACCAGGGGGTTGTTGTTCTTAGGCTTAGGCACATGCAAATCTCATATGCAACTCGCATTTAACCGTTATTTTGAGATTGAAAATTCAAATTATAAATGAGCCGTTGAGGACGGTTAAAACAGGCGCGTCCCACTCCACTTTAAATTAACTCGTTTCTATTTAAGTAGACGGACGTCTGCAGAGAGGCAGGAGAATAGAATAATGTTTCGTGACGTATCATATTTCTCGTATTTCGAGAAATAAGATATTTTAATATTTTGTGAGACAGCCAGTGCCCGAGTCGGGCACTGGTTAAGTGCACGAATCATCACTCGGGAGAATATTGAGAAAGCGCAGCGCGTGGACTGATTGGGGAAGCCAAGGAGGGGTTCGGGTTCGAGGAGGAGGAGGAGCTCCTGGCGGAGGAGATCACAAGTTTGGATAGATCGACATTGTTGGTGCAGTGAAGATGATCAGACGTTCGCCACGCGGACGGACCAGAGCCCGTCAATGATCGATGTTCGGGAGGCTCGACAGCGTCGACTTCTCACTTTTTTTTTCTTCCTTCCCTCGGAACCCAGCTCGTTGCCGCCGTTTGCTTAATTTGGAGGGCGCGTCTTAATTTGGAAGCCAACAGATTCTGGAGCTCCGTGTTGCTTCCGACGGTGGTGAAGTTCAGGTTGTAGAATTTTATTGATAATTTTTCATATGTTTGGAGAGAGATTTGCGATGTTGAGTTTTTGTATAGAAATGATTAAATCTGTTTTTAATCTTGCTGTTTTTTCTTTTTTTTAAAACAAAATGAAAGGCTTTTGTTTGCTTGTTTTTTTCGTTTTTGTGATCGAATGCGGTGACTCTGTATCTTTTTGTCATTTTTTTGTCCGAACATTTTGCGGACTCGGATTCAGTGTTGATGTTGTTAAGAGATCCGTCTCATATGAGATGATTCTGTTTAATGATCTTGTTGCTTCGGCTTTAGAATGGGGAGGTTTAGGATGACTTGAAGTTGCTGCTAATGGCCATACATTTCTTAATTTTGTTGCTGAGACTTCGATTTTTAAGAAAGTTTGAGATAATAACAGTTTGCTTATCATCATTCTCTTCGATTTCTCAACTTCCTCTTCCCTTGGATTTTTTTGTCTCATATTTAGTTTGGGCTTTGTCATTCAACTGTTCAGGACAGAGATCGTCAGTTCTTATCGAAAGCTATTAATGAAGCATACAACGGGGCTGATTGTGGGTACGAGGGGGTCTTTTGCTAAAGTAGTAGTTACCTGTCACGCCAAGGTTTTGAAAATTAGGGATCATAAGTTTATTCTGCCGGATCTTATCCTCTTCCTCTTCATCTTCTTCATCTTTTCTCTGTTTCTTTTTTTTTTTTTCTGTTGTTCTTTGGTGACAGCATGAAGTGACGTGGCCCGGTGCATTTTTTGCACTTTATCTTTTCAAGACAAGTTAGGTTGGCCTAGGTTAGGCCACAGATTAAGCTAGACATAATTACGTTAGAATAGACTAGGTTAAATTAGATTAGGTTAGACCAGGATAGGATATTAGACTAGGGGGGGTCCCGGCCCCGGGAGGGAGGGGGAGGAGGGGGGTGGTCGGGTCAGGGCCCCAGGGAGGGGGGGGTTGGGTCCCGGCACCGGGGAGGGGGGTCGGGAGGGGCGGGCCCCGGCCCCGAGGAGGGAGATCAGGAGGGGCGGGCCCCGGCCCTATCGAGGGGGGTCGGGAGGGCAGGCCCGGCCCCGGGAGGGAGATCAGGAGGGGCGGGCCCGGCCCCGAGAGGAGATCGGGAGGGGGGGCCCGGCCCCGGGGAGGGGAGATCGGGAGGGGCGGGCCCCGGCCCCGAGAGGGGAGATCGGGAGGGGTGGGCCCCGGCCCCGGGGAGGGGAGATCGGGAGGGGCGGGCCCCGGCCCCGGGGAGGGGTGGTCGGTCCCGGGGCGTCATCGGGCCTCGGCCCTGGGGAGTGTGGTGGGGGCTGGTCGGGCCTTGGCCCCGGGAGGGGAGGAGGGGCAGGGAGGTCCCGGCCCGTGAGGGGCGGGCAGGTGAGTCCCGGCCCCTAGAAGGAGGGGGAGGAGCAGAGGGTGTGGGGCGGGCCCCGGCCCCGGGAGGGGAGATCGGAGGGTGGGCCCGGCCCGGGAGGGAGATCGGGAGGCGGGCCCGGCCCCGGGGAGGGGTGGTCGGTCCCGGGGCGTCATCGGGTCTCGGCCCTGGGGGGGGTGGTGGGGACTGGGTCGGGCCTTGGCCCCGGGGTGGAGGCCAGGAGAGGTCCTGGCCCCAGGAGGGCGGGCAGGTGGGTCCCGGCCCCTAGAAGGAGGGGGAGGAGCAGAGGGTGTGGGGCGGGTCCTGTGGGAGGGAAGGGGGAGGGTCACGCCCTTGGGAGGAGAGGGAGGGTCAGGTCAGGTCCCGGTCCCAGGGAGGGGGTCCCGGCCCGTTGGGGACGGGTGGGTTCCATCTGGGCCCCTAAACCCTAAACCCCTAGGCGGAGGAGTAGGGGTGGGGAGGAGGGGTGGGTCACGGCCCTTGGGAGGAGAGCGAGGGAGGTCCCGGCCCCTAGGCGGGAAGGGTCACTTCCACTTCGTATTTTTGTTGAAGGTTATTATGTCTTGCGTGAAAAACCAAGCATAACATGATTTAGAATTACTCGGGACAAGAAAATGCCTTTTATATTGTCACATGTAAAGAGGTAAAAAGAAGGAAAATCCATGTGTCTTCTAGCCGGGAGGCTCATCTCTCACTTTCTGGATTTTCAGATGCTGGTACTCCACCAGTGTCCTCTGAAGGAGCTGTCAAAAAATTGATAAAGAAGAAAAAGATCACAAACCTAGAGATTGTTCTAGAGATGCCGCTTTCTGCTGCTTCTTGCCATACATACAGCAGCTACAGCAAACTGCTCCTCTGTCACTTTTAGTAATTTTTCTGCTTCCTGTGTGAAAGTGGTGGTGGTCCCACTAGATTTAGCAGATGCTTCTGTCCAAAACTTCAACATTTCATCTGTTGAAGATGGTATTCGCGGTTCTAATTGATCGTCGAGCTCCAATTGAAGAGAATTTTTACCCATTTTACTGAAGCAATATCAGAATTTGATGTTGTGTTTTAGCCAGATTGTGCCGGATACTATTATTTTCGATTATTTCAAAAGGTAATTTATGAATTCATCTGGACAATCATCTCATTTCTCATTTATCTATAAAAGTTACATGAAGTAAAGGTTTCCTCCTATAGCTGCTACCGCTCGATAGACCGACTGTCATATGAGGGTATCGCAAAGCCGTGGAACGAAGAGAGAAAGAGAGAAGAGAGTGAATGGCAGAAGTGATGAGAGAGATGCTAAGAGAGAAAGAGCTTCCGAGACATAGAGAAGCGAAGAGAGAAAGAGCTTCCGAGACATAGAGAAGCGAAGAGAGAAAAGAGCTTCCGAGATGGAGAGAAGCGAAGAGAGACGAGTTGTGCTTTGAACCGTTCTTTGAGCAGGAGACTTCCACCTCATGGAGCGAGAGATGGGAATTCTCAACTGGCCAATTAATTTACAAAGGGAATGGGATTTTGAAGTCTCCCAGATTTTTAGGGAGAAATGAAAGTCACACACAGTTTAAGATCGACTAAAGGAGAGAAAGCCTCAGCCTCGGGACATAGTGTCCGGGAAACTGATTTCAATTAGAACTAACCCCGTAAGAAAGGACGAAAGAAACAAAAGAGGAAAAAAACAAAGGAATTTACTTCTTTTAACTAGCAGTCATTATTAATTATGCTAATTATGAAGCATAAATCATCATTGTTCATGCAAGCAAAATTAAATACTATGATGTAAGACTTAAATGGCTTGCCTCCATTTCCGGGTCCCAATCCAATAGGAAACTGGCGTAACATATTACAGACAATAAAACATTCCTTAACACACTAGTGAGAAGTGTGTAAAATATCACAGGTAACTGGATAACATAAAACATTCCCGCTTTGGTCAATTCGAATTTTTACCCACGATCCTGAAAGTATCTTTCATCTTCTTCATTTGACCATCCATATTGACCAATGCCAATTTGTTACAAGAGAGAGGAACACGTTTAGAGATAGAAACTTTCATAGAAGCGAGAAATAATCGGCCATTAGAAAAAGACGAAAATTTTTAAAACGTACGTCCAAGGCGACCACCATGGAAGGGCACAGACTTAGGACCAAATGAGAGTGGCAGTAGCCAGCTGGTTGGGATGCAGTACAACTTGGTTTCTTCTATGGTTTCAAGAGAGGAGGCAGTGTTGGTATTACTTCAAGGTTCAAAATGCAAAGAAGCCGAAGGAACGGAAGCCAGAGGCTTCTATTTTTGTAGGCAAGGCACGCAAAGAGAAGAATGGAAGATTGGGCACTTGAATTGGTCGTAGATTCAACAAATACTGAAGCACAAAGAAGAAGTGGAGACTCCTTTCCCCCTCCTTTCCCCGCTCCTTTCCCCGCTCCTTTCCCCCCCTCCTTTCCCCCCTCCTTTCCCAGCTCCAAACTCGTCAAAATCGGACCAGAAACCAAATATATACGGTAGTGATCCAAAATTTGAGGATGCTAACGGTCGAATTAAATCAATTTAGCATCTTATTAACGGAACATGTGTTTTCATTTTTGAACCAAGTCCAACGGTCTATTTTCAATCAAAGTATCCGTTAATTCTCTTAATTTTGAACCGAGCCTAACTTTACTACAACAACATTTATTTTATAAGTATCTGCCGATTTTTTATTTAATTTCACCCTCGTAACAGGAATAAGGTTGTGATATATATGTTTACTGAAGCTGTTTAATATCATTATTTTCTATTTAGCAATACACATATATCCATTCAAAAAGAGGAATAATATAAATAAAAAATAAAAATTTGGCTTATCAAATTATCAATAACTAATTATATGTACGTGTATAGATACATACTTTAAACCAAACCTTGTCCATCCTTATAAATACCTAATTATAAGTTTAGCCTATGGTTTAAGATAAGCAACCAACGCTAAGTATAATACTATAATTATAAATGTATTAATACTTATAATAAAATAGAAAAATAGAACCGTACATATTCATTCTAATAAAATAGAGAGAGAGAGAGAGAGAGAGAGAGAGAGAGAGAGAGAGAGAGAGAGAGAAACTGAGAGTTTGAAGCGATGTGATCTTTGTTGCAAAACCAGGAGAACTGAGGGTTTCAGAATGGAACTTTTCTCGACTAAGAGTTCAATTTAGTTCAAAACAATAGAAGCTCCATAAAGTAAATCCATCGAGAAGGTGAATCGTAGGATGCCATGAATGAATGCGAAATTTTCACTCGTTAAGTCAGGATTGAACACCACAAGAATGATGAATTGTTGGTTAGTTCGAAGTTCTCAAGGAACCAAAGAAGAGAAAATAATCTCTGAAATTCGTAATAAAACCTCTGCACCCAAAAGAAACAATGGAGGCTTTTTAAAGCCTACGGTTTACACCATTCAAGTTCTCATTCTCACTACAATATAATTGGGGTTAAAAGATAGGAAATTCCATTAATTTGGTTTACTAATTACTCCACGTTCAAAATTAAAGACTCCCTCCTAAAGATCTTCAGCTTCAATCATGCTAGCACACCTAAAATTCGAATTGTGGACAATATTTTGACCTTCAAGATATTTTCGGATAATCGCGTTCAAGTTATTCATGAAACGCTTCGTTTGGCCACGAGTCATTGGTCCGTGAAATTCTCCCAGAGTGTTAGCATCTTTATCCTCTTAATTGCCACTCGGGTTGCCACTCGGGTTGTGAACATCATCATTTCCTCCCTCTTTTTCAAGGATTTGTCCTCAAATTCGAATCTGCACAATAATGAGTCAGATCATAAACATTAAAAATGGCACTTATGATATACTCACCTGGCAGATCTAGTTGGTAGGCATTGTTGTTGATCCGTTTAACTACTTGAAAAGGTCCTTCACTCTGAGGTGCCAACTTACTCTTCCTTTGAACTGGGAAACGTTCCTTCTGGATGTGCACCCAAAACAATCCCCTGATTAAAATATAAATGTCGGTGTTTTTGGATTCTTGATGTATTGTTGTGTTCTCCGCTCATTGTTGAGTCACCCTCGTTCATGCAATTGTTTGACAAATTCAGCTTTCTTTTTTCCATCTAAATTCAGATGCTGAGACTCAGGTAATGGTGATAAATTAAAAGGGGTTGGCTGGTTAAAACCATAAACAATTTCAAAAGGTGAGAAGTTTGTACTAGAATGCACAACATGGTTGTAGGCAAACTCAACATGTGGTAAACATTCTTCCCATGACTTCAAATTATTTTTAAGTATATCTCTAAGAATGGTAGACAATGTCCTATTAACTACTTCGATTAGTCCAAGGGTTTGTGGATGACAAGTAGTAGAAAACAAAAGTTTGGTTCCTAACTTACCCACAAAGTTTTCCAAAAGTAGAAAAGAAACTTTACATTGCGATCATACATTATCATCCTAGGCATACCATTCAAGCGAACTAGAACCCTTTTTTTTGTGGTCTTACCAATACACAGATTTCTGGATTTTTTTCTTAAACAGAAATGGAGTAGGAAGCAGTAAATCAAGTCACATCCAAAGCCCCGTCTTTGTTCCAATTTTTCATTCGCTTAATGGATGACGACAGCCTTATAAATGGCCTTATAAATTTCTTCTAAAGACACCCAAAAGTCAGAAGTCAGACCAGACACTTTGGAAATACTTTCTTCTAATCAACGGATTCAGTATTAGACAAGAATACAAAGATTTAGCATCTCACAAGGAAAACATTGTCTTGCAGCATGACAATCTCTATAAACCTGAATGAACTGAAGCAAACTATTAATGAAAAATAAAACTTCATTTAAAAACCAACAAACAACTAAAAGAAAACCCTAATTTTTACAATCAAACCTCTATTATGAACCCTAGAAGAAGAAGGAATCACGTCTGTAAGTGACGAGTCATCAGCTATAGACCTGCTTTGATACCATGTTGACAAAACTAAGGAATCCTTTAAAATTACTTTGTTGTCTTCCAATAGGCTGAATTACAAGGGTTTAGGGTTAAAATAAAAATTACAAAAATAATCTTGAACTTTAATAAATAACTAAAATATAATATAGAAAATCTAGTTACAATAATACCCTATCTCCTTGAGTTTTCCAACAGTTTCAACCACATCTATCTCACAAGGTGGAGAATATGAGAACAACACATAGTCTACCTCGAGTTGTTAAAAAAATTCCAAAACCCTGTGGGACCACCTTTTGTAATTTAGTGCCTTGTTAAGAGCAGTAACAACCAAATTATTCATTTCTTTAAAAATAATTTAGTCTTTAAACGTTTTGACCTAATGGGTAAGAAAATACCTAATTATAAAACAAACTAATGAAAGATCAATTAAACTCAACAAAATTTAGATTGCATAAAAAAAGAGTGACATGTTAATCATTCCAAAACAATCATGCAAAACAATTGTTAGTGCAATAAATAATAGACCACAAGAAAAAAATTTCAGTTGAACAGCCAGAAATCACAAAAAATACTGCAACTCTAAATCTGATTTCTCGAAGAAAAATCAGTTGCCCAATTATATGCTGCACCTAAACAAATCCAAATTTCTCACATAGATTAAGCAAAAAACTCATGTTACTAAGCAGTAAAAAAATCACTCTTTAAATTGTAGCAATTGGTGAGGCTTGAACAACAAATTATGATGTACAATCAGGTTCAACCTGAATGAAATCAATAAAAGGAATTTTCTGTTGCACTATAGCATTCAATAATCCCATAAACATGAATGCTATGCACAATCTGATTCTCTGAATAATATTTTCAGTAGCTACAGTATGATCCTCTCGGTTCTAGAAGAATCCAGATATCTACAACTATCAGATAATCAATAAGCAAATTCCCATGGATTAAATAACAGTTCCTAATCAGATTACAGAAAAACAAATCTCAGACCAAAATCATTAACCTGTGATTAAGAGTAAAATTTGACAATATTGCAGAATTACAAACTTTAATAGATGAAACTAATTCAGACAATGAACATCCTGAAGTGACTAGGGACTAAAACAGAGATTTATCCTACTAATAAAAAAATTAGATAAATTATGGCATAGACTATACTTAATAAATAACATGATCCAAACTCAGAATCAAAGTACATATACTAACCTGGATTCTAAAGGGTTTCAAATCATTACAGAAAAATATATATATATATAACACAAGTAGAATAATAAGTATTAATTAAAATGAAAAGAATTGTAAAGACTTATAGAATTGAAGCTTTGAATGAAGCTGCACCGCTGCGAGGAGAACCCACAGCCTTAAAGATCTTTTACTTTTCTCTATCCCCTCCTCTCTATTTGCTTTTTCGTCTATAATATTTGTCATGGACCTACATGGCTAGATTCCTACCATTGGTCGAAGGAAAGTGAAGGCTCGGAGTCGGTAAAACCTGTCAGATTTAATTTGTTTTCATTATTAAACTTATACTTTGAGTAGTGGATGTTCTTTTGCACTTATTTTCATGTTTTTTTCTTTTAATTACCAGGAGACCTACGTTACTGAGCATTACAATATGCTGCTAAGTTAGATTTCAAATCCGTAATTGTTTCTTCCCTCTAACTTGTGAAGGAACTAAGATTTAATAATTACTGCATCTGAGTTTTGAATCTTAGAGAGAATTTTCAACTAAATTAAATACAACCGCATGTGCTTGTATTTTTAGCTTTATCAATTTCCTAATTCTTAATGTTGTTGGTATATTGAATCTCTAGCACTTATCTTTGGATGATTATTAGTTAAGGTTAATTAGATCACTTGTGTTATAATTAGCTATGAACAAGGAGAAATAGTTCAGTGATACATATTCAAAGTGTGAATTGATATATGCATGCATCAATGATCAGTTGTGGGCTTCTGACGGTGGATATTGACTAAGACCAATGTTTGTTGCTAAGTGTTATTGATATCTCAATCTCAATTGTTCCTTATTCAGTTTTTCTTCCATTTTCCTTCTTTCTGCACTTGATACTCTCTATGGAAACAATCCTTACTCACCTACTACATTTGTTTTGATTTAAGATTTTATTTTTGTTTGTCTACAACAGCACATCGTGTTCTCATAGAGGAAAAATCCTATAAAGAGATTGAAATAGAGAGAGAGAGAGAGAGAAGGAGAGACGGAGAATGGGAGAGAGACTCGCTGTGAAGAAGACAACATGAGTTTCATCGCTTTGGGTTTTGGAAAGAGTTATGCTAGGCATACATTACTGTTTGTGTACATTTGGGTACAACCCTTACCGACCAAGTGGGGTATTAAAATATTCCCCTTGGGGGTCCCACTTCTACAGTGAGGGTTGTACCCAAACTGTACACAAACAATATTGTTCGTACATCATTATTCTTTTGGAAAACCCCTTCTCTCCTTCCCCTTAGCTTCAACGGAAGAGTAAATTTCAATGGCTGGAAAGAAAACATCTTGCTGAACAATCGTCTTGCCAAAGTCGTCAAGTGAAGAGACGTTGCCAAACAGAAATCTAAGAGTGCACAACCTCTTTGCACAGAACTATTTTCCCCCAATTAGATGAACAATTTTATTAACTTGTTTTCATGTATATATAGATACAAAGATTTAGAGTCTTCTTCAGTTAAGGCAATCATGGGACAGACTTAGAAGTTTTAGCCTAAAAAGAAGTATACAAAAGATTACATATCTTATAAGGAGTCGAATCTTGGTAGGTCTCTTGATCCAAGATCCTTATCCTGGAGTAGTATTGTGTCAGTCCCTGCAGGTTGAGTGGGTTTTGAATTACAGAAAACTTGGTAAGAAGCTCAAGGACTGGCTGTGAGAGACTGGTTTGGTTAATATAATTGCAACCTGATCTTTTGTACAAATATAGTGAATAACTAAATGACCTGCATTGATTCACTCTCTGATGAAATAGTAGTTTAGCTCCACATGCTTGACTCAACCGTGAATGATTGGGCTTGCCGCAATATATGTGGCGGAAAATTGTCACACCATAGTAATGGGGGAGATTTGAGAAATATATGGAGCTCCTTAAATAAATGAAGAACCCATGATACCTCAGCGGCTGCTATGACAAGAGCTTTGTATTTGGCCTCTGCACTAGACTGACCCGCAGTGGGTTGGTTCTTGGAAGACCATGAGATTAAAGAATCACCAAATTTAATAAAAAAAACCCAGTGATAGAACAACGATCATCTGGACATCCCCCCCTACTCTGCATTGGTGAAGAAATCAAGGCCGAAATCTCTGGTCAGCTGAATGAGAAAATTGTGCAACATAGTACCTTTCAAATACCGGAGGATGCATTTAACAACATCCAAAAGAATAACTGGGGTTTGCTGAAACTGACATGCCTGGTTGACTGAATACTGAATATCCAGGCATGTCAAAGTTAGGAACTGCAAAGCACCAACTGTAGAACGATACTGAGTGGCATCACTAAGAAGGGTACCTTCAAACTTAGATAGTCTGGACCACGTAACAACTAAAGTTGTAAGAGGCTTTATTTCAGGCATGCCAAGAGGAGTTAATAGATCAGAAATATACTTTGATAGAGAAAGGTGAATACCTGTGGAAGTATGGGTCACATCAATGCCAAGAAAATAGTGAAGATTAGCAAAGTCATTTACGAAAATTCAGCTACCATATGAGAGAAAAGTGTGCGAATCTCAGCACTTGAACAACAGATAACAATTATATCATCAACATAGATGAAAAATAAAAAGAGTTAAACTATGAGCATAATGACAAACTAGATAGGTGTCGGCCTTAGATAATACAAATCCGAGGTCAACAAGAAAGGATGTAAGACGGGTGTACCAAGCTCGAGGGATTTGCTTAGGCCATAGAGAGACTTGTGTAACCGACACACTGCGTGTGGATGAGAGTTATCAATAAATCCAGGTGGCTGCGACATATAGACCTCCTTGTCTAAAGTATTGTTAAGAAATGCATTTCTAACGTCGAGTTGAGTTATGAGCCATTTTTTATTGACATCAAGCAAAAGAATAGTGCAAGTAGTTACCGACTTAACAATTGGATTGAAGGTCTCAAAGTAGTCCTATCACTCTCGCTAATTAAAACCTTTAGCCATGAGAGTTGGTTATGTCTATCAATCGATCCGTCAGACTTTTTCTTAATGCGAAAGACTCATTTGCAACCAACTACTCACCTGCCACGTGGTAAAGGAACAAGAGACCATGTTTTGTTAGCTAATAAAACATTAAACTCGTCAAGCATCGCCTGTCCCCACTTCAGATGATTCATTGCTTGGCTATTGGAAATCAGTTCAATGGTTGAGGACGAGAGCATAGGAGGATGCCGAGTGGAAGTATAAGCCTTGGGTTTGAAGTTGAAATCAAAGATGGTTCAGTCTCGCTTGACAGGGGGAGGCAAAAGTTGTCTTTAGCTTGGCTGACATAACACTGGCAGAGGGAAGGCCGAGCATGTAGCCAAGGGTTGCTTCAGAAAGTATCGCAACAATATAGCTTTGGATCATTTGGTCAAGGATGTACCATTGCGAATACGTAGGATTGGCGTCAGAGTTGCCATGCTGAAGGAACGATCTGTCTAAAAGTCCAATAACTTGTTGATTGTTCAGAACTGGGACCATCTGTTGGCACCAGAGTAGGTAATTATTAGGACCGTCCAGCTTCATAGATACATAGTGTGATATGTTGGAGACCCAGAGAAGGACTCGGCCGTGCATAAGACCGAGGTCATATTGAAAACTGAGGGGGTAGTCGAAGACGCAGGAGAGGGAACGTCCACCATCGAAAAGAAAGAGAAGAGAGAGATCATAGAGCAAATAGAAGCTGCCGGCTGATGCACGGAAGCGAAGAAAATGACCAAGAAATTAAGGGTTTTGCGGATACCATGTAAACGAATGATTTCTGGACAATTCTATTAACTTGTGTTCACGTACATATAGATACAATTATTTAGAGTCCACATCTGTTTAGGCAACCGTGGGACAGACTTAGAAGTCTTAGCCTAAAAGGAAGCATACTGAAAGATTACATATCTTATAAGGAGTCTTGTCTAGGTAGGTCTCTTGATCTGAGATCCTTACCCTGGATTTGTATTCTATCAAGAACAACATTTGATATTTTAAGATAGGATAAGCTCTTTGTTAAATTAAATAAATGTGTCTTCAGAAAAAGGAGCTTGACTATTTGGGTGATGTTGTTACTGATCAATGTGTTAAGGTTGATGACCAGAAGATTTCCTCTATGACTGACTGGCCACGACCTTCTAATATATCATAATTATGTGGCATTGAGGGCTTTTTGTAGAAAATTTGTCGAAAGCTATGACTTAATTGCTGGTCCTCTTAACAATCTGCTAAAAGGGGTCCATTTAATTGGGATTAAGCAGCTGACAGTCCTTCTTCAATTTGAAGAACGTAATGACCAGTACTCTCACTTCATCCATTTCAAAGAACCAAACACTATTGAAACAGATGCATCAGGGGAAAGAATAGGAGCAGTCTTAACACAACAAGGACGGCCTATTGCATACACGAGTGGAGCAAGTGGTGCAACAATTAGTTACAGAGTGTAGTGGCAGCACAACATCAAATCCAGGTTTGAAATATTTAAAGAAATTACATTTTAACCATGTATACTGTTTATGTTTGTTCTTTCTTTCTCTAAATAATAAGTGATAACCTTGTACATTGTTTATCTTTGTTCTTTCTTTTTTAAAATTTTGTTAAATGCTTTGCAGAAACACAGGAGGGGAATGACCAATTAACTTAATGAGGATTAAACAAGAAGTTGAATGGGGTTGGCCTTTTTTTGATATGACCATTTATCTCAATGAGTGAACAAGAAGTTAAATTGGGTTGGTCTTATTTTGATACAACTACCTTAAGTTGTAGTTGTACTAACTCTTTTGGTGTACTACTTTTTGGTGTATAAGAAATTGTAGTTGTGCAGGTTAACTTAATTTTGACTACTTTGGTTGCCATTATGTATTATCACAGTTTTATGTGTATGGATAGTGTACAGGTTGACTTAATTTTGAATGAGATGACATTCGTTTTTTAATGTATGTGTGTGAATGGATACAAGTTGACATAGTTGACCCTCCCTGTCCCGGGGAGGGGAGGGAGGGTCCCGGTCCCGGGGAGGGGAGGGAGGGTCCCGGTCCCGGGGAGGGGAGGGAGGGTCCCGGTCCCGGGGAGGGGAGGGAGGGCCCCGGTCCCGAGGAGGGAGGGGCGGTCGGGTCCCGGCGGCCCCGCGGAGGGAGTGGCGGGGGTGTCCCGGCGTGGGGGGGTCCCGGGCCCTGGGGAGGGAAGGTTTTTTGGATGGGGAATTTGAGAAATTTTCTCTTGTTAGTGGTTGATATTGGGACTTTCATAAATAAAATGATTTATATTAAGTATGAAACACAAAAAACAGTTTATAAATAAGTTTAAATCTCAACAAATCATCAAATAATCTCTGCCACTTCGACTGGCATTTTGTTGAAGGTACCCTAGTATGTCCTTGCGCGGAGTATGAAAAAACTAACCATAATAAAAATTGGACTTTAAAGTAACCATACCATGATTGAGAATTACTAGTGAACAAAAAAATGCCTTTTATATTGTCACAAGTGAAGAGGTAAAAAAAAAAAGGAAAATCCATGTAATTAGGTGTCTTCTAGCTGGGAGGCTTATCTCTCACTTTCTGGATTTTCAGATGCTGGTACTCCACCAGTGACCTCTGAAGGAGTTGTCAAAAAAATTGATAAAGAGGAAAAAAAAGATAACACACCTAGAGATTGTTCTAGAGAAACTGCACTTCTTGCTCCTCTGTCACTTTTAGTAATTTTTCTGCTTCCCGTATTTCTGCTTCCCGTGTGAAAGCGGTGGTGGTCCCACTAGATTTAGCAGATGCTTTTGCCCAAAACTTCAACATATCATCTGTTGAAGATGGTATTGGCCGTTCTAATTGATCGTCGAGCTCCAATTGAAGAGAATTTTACCCATTTAACTGAAGCAATATCAGAATTTGATGTTGTGTCTAGCTTTAGCGAGATTGTGCCGGATACTATTATTTTTGATTACTTCAAAAGGTAATTTATGAATTCATCTCGACAATCTTCTTATTTCTCATTTATCTATAAAAGTTACATGAAGTAAAGGTTTCCTCCTATAGACCGACTGTCATATGGGTATCGCAAAGCCGTGGAACGAAGAGAGAAAGAGAGAAGAGAGTGAATGGCAGAAGTGATGAGAGAGAAGCGACGAGAGAAAGAGCTTCGAGACAGAGAGAAGCGAAGAGAGAGAGCTTCCGAGATTGAGAGAAGTGAAGAGAGAGAGCTTCCGAGATAGAGAGAAGCGAAGACAGACGAGTTGTGCATTAAACCGTTCTTTGAGCAGGGGAATTCCACCTCATGGAGCGAGAGATGGGAATTCTCAACTAGCCAATTAATTTACAAAGGATATGGGATTTTGAAGTCTCCCAGATTTTTAGGGAGAAATGAAAGTCATAGTTTAAGATCAACTAAAGGGAGAAAGCCTCAGTTTCCGGGACATAGTGTCCGGGAAACTGATTTCAATTACAACTAACCCCGGAAGAAAGCACGAAAGAAACAAAATAGTTTATGCTAATTATGAAGCATAAATCATCATAGTTCATGCCAGCAAAATTAAATACTATGATGTAAGACTTAAATGGCTTGCCTCCATTTACAGGTCCCAATCCAATAGGAAACTGGCGTAACATATTCTTTGGCGCCATTGTTTACCTCAACGCTAGAAATGGGTAACCTTTGAGTTTATGTGAAGTTCATAATTTTGTGGTTCATATCTGCCAGTAATTTTTCACTAAAATTCAAATGCGTACTATATATTCTTTCTTTCTGGTAAATTACTGATCATTTACAACACAATAACTAAAGAAAATTGAGATGCATTAGGAAAGCGCTCAATATTTCATTATTGAATTACAACACCAAGCGAGCACAAACTTTCTTAATAAAAATAGTTACAGGATGAGAAAAATCAACTGCTGCGGCTAGGAGTTTCCAACTCATGTTTTTTCCTCAATAACATGAAACCATATAATATTGAAGTACTACTAGGATTTTGGAAGGGATGTAGCTCTGCAGCTAATCCATTCTGTAGCCCAATTAATTTATTAAGAAATCCAATTCATTTTGGGAGATGAATTCACCCATGATTTTTTGTCACTCACCACCGTAGCTTGGGAGGGAAATACTGCATTGGAGCGCAAACAGGGCGATTTAATTAGTACATAAAACATTAGAAAAAAATAAAAGGAAGACGATGCAAAAAATTGAGGAAAGACCAAAACCTTCTCTATTAGTGAAAGATAGTACGGCTTCACTTCTTCCCGGTTGATCTTCAACCTTCCTTTACTGTATAGGTCGTATTTGCTGCATGCCAGACGACCCACATATAAAAATATTATTTTATTCAAGTCATGGGTTACAAGGAACTAATTAATAAAGATTAAGAAGTGTGGTGGTATCGAGGTATAAAAGGGCCACCCACGCAAAGACTTGGAGCCACTTAAGCATCTCTCTGTCCTTCTCATCCATCAAATATGCGTAAGCTCCATGACTGTACAAGGCTGCAAAGTCCAAATGACAGTAAGAACGTGTGACTCGGGATGTTCTTATCGTATTAACACTAATAAAAATCAGGTTTAGGCATTAGTACTTCAACCAGAACTGATCAAGACTCATATCGAGTGAGAAATTTGCTTGTAGTGTTTAGTTAACCGCAAGTTGTACTTATTCTTTTCAAAGCTTACCCACCCCCACCCCCTACCTAAACTAATTATCTCTAAATAACTGGGTATCACAAAGTGTTATTATTATTAAAAGAAAAATCCTGAGATGAAAAAAGTACATGCAAATGAGTGGAATCTGATAATATAGAGGGCCACAGGAGGTAGAGTTGTTTTGTTCTCTTTTGCCACCTGTAAACAGTAACAAAAATGTAAGAAAATATTTGAAACAATGAGAACTGAGTCCAGATTCAAGCATAAGAAATATTTACCAGATACATGTACTCATCATGGCCCCATGTCATAGTGACATTTTCAAGTCCACAATTTTCTGTGTAGATTCCAAGTTTCATTGAGTAAACCGGGTTACCACTGTCCGGGTTTTCTTCCAAAACCTGCCACACGACCCAAAACCTACTAGTGAATCAACACTTCTATTTATTTCAAGAAACTCCTAAGATTTCTGTGCTATAAGTTCAATATACACCATTATTTGAAGATAAAATTTCAGCTCATATATATCCAGAATCAATAATTATAGTTAAAAATAATATAAATATATTAACAAGTCAAAGTGTCAAACGTTAAGTTTGTTACCTTGCGATGAGTGACAGACTCGTGGAAAGCGCAACCAAGTGGGAAGGTGTCACCTTAGTTCGGAGATGAGTATATATTATTAGTAAGTAATTAATTAGATAAGTGCTACATAGAAATAGGATGTGTGTACGTAACATCGAACTCACCAACAACAAACCATTGAGGCTCCCCACCAAATTTGGATGCAGCAGGACCTTACCCAGATCTGAATCAGCTAAATTAATCATGGGTTAGAAACCAAATTGGAAATAAGCTTTAAATTAACTTTCATTCAATCGTTCATTATTAATAAAGTAAGAGCATGCTAAGTATGCAAACTACAAACGGTTTTTACATATATACAGACGCGAAATATAGCATACTTGAGGACTGACCGTGGATGAGCGCAGTGAGGTGAAGCCAATCTTCATCTGGATAGTCTTTACGAATGGCTTCAGCAGTCTGAAGAAGATGTTCCATCTGTGGTTCGTCGAGGTCTGGATCACTCTCATCGATGAATTTGTTGAGCAGCTCGCAGCATTCCCAAATGCTCATTTCCGCTCTGTTCAACTTACTGTACTCCGCCTTCTTCTTTGTGGCCTATCCAATCCACATAATTAATTAGCAGGTAACTAATCCAAATATTCCCCTTTTCTGGATCGGTGAAAAATACAAGTTTAAACTGAATTACCAGTTCGTAAGTCTGGTTCAAGTGATGATTCCTGTAAAACTCATCCACACCCACTTTCCTCGGGCTTTCCTTGTGATAATCCCTATAACACCACCCACCCCACAAGACAAAATGTCATTTTATGCAATCTTGATTCGAACTGTTATGCTGTACCTGTGGGAAATTGATCAAAATGTACGTTACTTAGATTAAAATTACCTGAAGGAATTGCCAAATGTATTGAGGTCGGGGACGACGAATCCTTGGTTAAGCTCCGAGCTGGTTCCATTAATGCTGTTTTCCTCCTCCTGCCTTGCACCTTGGGTAGCAGGGCCCCCCTTGCAAGAAACAGTGACTACCTCTATAGAACGCGTCGTCGAGTAGAAGATCAGAAAATTTTTCATGCAATAGTAAGCGATAGACAAATTACAACTACAAGAATGAACCACAAAACAATGTTAATTACCTTGAACGGTCATGGCGGAAAAGAAAGTGTAATAATATTATGACTACGGGATGGGGAGATGGAAAGAGAGAGCAGCAAGCTGGATTGACGCATAATTGAAGGAGAGGAGACCCTTTTTATAGAGAAAAGGGCCGGATAAGCTTTTGCAATAATTGAGAAAGCCTTATGAATTATGAACACGTGATCTTTTCTTTTGTAATGGTAAGTAAGAACTGTTGGGTATGAGTCATGACAGCTGATAACCTTAATTACCAAATATCTATTTGTTTGAATATGCATGACTTAATTAACTAACTTCTCGGTTGAGTCATGCATGCATGATTAATATTAGAATACTTATCTAAACTTTCCCGTAAGTTAATTTGACAACAAATTCTCTCGCTAGCTTCTATAAATCGTCAGTGTGTGTAAATAATAAATATACTTACCCATTTAGGTTCTTCGTCGTTGATTAAATGTTATTAGTCATATTCTTGAACGAGACTAGAAATGAAGTCCTCTCATGTTGGCGCTATTTGTATACATAAAATAAGAAATTAAATAATGTATTAATAAATATCCGAGTAAATTTCACTGAGCATATTTAAATCATAGTAATCACTAAATTACACACAGACATGGCTACATACACTCAGTGAGCACAAAAATAAAATTTCATCTTTCAATAATTAACATTTAATTAGAGTATATATACAATACAAAATTTTCTATTGCGTCTGTTTAATTTCATGTTTTTAACAATAAAAAGCAAAAGAAACCCACTTGGGACTTATAATGAAAAGGAGAGCTCCAAGAAAGAGCAGACATCTAAACAAACCTTTCCGATAAGAGTTTCCAAATCATTTAAAGCTGAAAACTAGGAACATGATAGTGTAATTGACAGGAGCAGACACCCAGCGTTCATCCTTGACTACGAGAGTCCCAAGTGTTGGATCGTTTCTTCTTAAAGAAGAATGGAAATGGATCGTTGATTCCTTGTCCTATCAGGCCAGATCTGATATGGTTATTGACAATAGCTAAATTGCTGGATTAATCCAGTTGTGAAGAGCCGTGGCCCCTGAGCGTTGTGCAAGTTGAGATTTTCGTGTAAAATAGGTAAGTATAAGTTGGCTAAAATTTTTGGGAAGGAGATGTGATGATCACTTCTACGTAAAGGCTGGTCGTATTGATTCCACTATATATATCAACGGGTACGACAATCAGATTGATTGATTGGGTGATTCATTTCCACGTTAGCATGGCGTGGATTTGACTCTGCATGTGTTACTCTACATCAAGTCGCTACATATCAGAGCATTCAAGAAAACGAGGAAAAAAAAACAAAATGCAACATCTCTGCCTTAGTTGAAGGAGGTAGAGCCGTACGTCTTTGGTGTCCGAGACCTTTCAGACCTAGAAAAAAAAAAAACAAATCTCTTGCTGGTTTCTGGTCGTGCGGATATATTGTCCAGGTTCAATTAAAATCGATTGCGGTTATCCACAGTCGACGTATTCTTTGACCAGAGTCGTCGTTGTCATTTGTTCTGGTGATCAGGTTTCTGGAAGCTCTACTCACTGCCTCGTCGGATATGTGGGGCCTCTTCTCTGGCCCCGGCTGGTTCTCAGTCCCCCAGACTGTCACCATGTTTGATTAATTAACTAGTAAAGGCATCTAATTTGATACCAACCGTAAATATTTGTGCTAGCAAAGCAGCGTTTGGCTACGCCTGGAAGCTTGGAAGCCACTTTTTGGATTGAAAAGTGGCTCTGTACCCGAAAATTGCGTGTGGATATGACTCCTCTACAGCGAATTACGTCGCATTTGATGGAGCCGTTTTACATTGCTTGGGAAGAACCCTAAGAGCGACTCTTCGAAAAAGAGGAAAACTCACTGGCGAGGGGTCAATCGGACATAATTTTAGGACATTCACATCCGTATAATATTTAATAAATTTTAACTTTCCCTTGAAAAAATCAACTTTACATCATTGTGAATCTCCACTCTTTGCGAGCGTCTCTCATCTTCCTGCTTCCTCTCTATTTCTACTGAGGAAACTCTTCCTACGTGTATCTCTTTCTTCCCATTTCATCTCTTCCGGTGTTGGCAGTCATCAGTTGCCAAAATGAGTTAAAAAGACTGTAAAGTTTTGATCTTTTTGTTTGTGCGGGTTTTTTTTTATATGAATTGGTTGATGGTCTTCTCGATTTTTTTTTTTAGATTTTGGTAGGACTTTAGTGTTTATAATTATTGATAATTATGCTTAGTTTCTTTGGTAATATGGGTACTAATAGGGAAACCTTCCCTTTGGAAATTGTGTATGCAACGAATAAAGTACCCTTGTTTTCTTTTCTATTGCTATAAGTAAAATATTTTCTTTGAAAGATTATTATGCTTTTAACCAAAGCAGTTCTTTTGTGTAACCATTAGCTAGTTCTGATTAATATTTCCTTTTCGTCACTATCATTCGTCAATAAGAAATATAATTGAGAGATACCTTGGTGTGCGGAAAAAATTCAATTTCCAATTCTCAGTAAAATGTGTGAACTTGAGCATAGCTCAGTGGTCACATACAAGGTAGTGTTCGATTCTCTTACGAGTGTGATAATTATATGAAAAATGGTATCAGTACTGCCATTATTTACTGTGAGGCTTTACATCGGGATGTGGTTGTCCAGATAAGGTTTAGGGTTTAGAGTTTCTTATAGATCATACTTTATCTCTTGCCTGGACTGCTAACGAAGACGCCACATCACGTTATAAACCCTCACAGTATATCGTCGAACGCATATCACCACTTCAATAATGAAGTGATGCAACAAGTATTTTGGGAAAATATGAGTATGAAAAGGTTGGATGAACGAATTTCGAGCTCACATTTGGGACTTGTCGATTAAGTCATCACATATATGTTTGATTATTTATAATTTATAGTTGACATTTATTTAATGTAATATGAATATTAAATTTTGAGGATTATCTATATTATTTAATTTATTAGATGATTTTATCTCCTATAGTTTTTTTTAAGTTTGTAAACTCTATGTATCAAGCTCCCAGGAGAGCCCAGTAGTTCAATTTTTCTTTCAACCCAAATTTCTCACTATATCACCCAACTCACTTAAAAATCCCAAGCTTGCGACTTAAGATAATAAAGATGAGAAATAAAACTTGCTCCTCTTCCTTATAAAGCCCTATTGGACAGAGAATAAAGCAGAACAATGAAAAAAAAAATCATCAATAGATAAATGGACAGAGAATAGTGCCTCCGGCGAGTGATTATCAACAATATATGATGAACAAGCAAAACTTCTGGATTAGAAGTGTAAAGAATCTGATAACTTTGCTTCAATCACATATAACAATGACGCTTTGGTCAATTCGAATTTTAACCCACGATCCTGAAAGTATCTTTCATCTTCTTCATTTGACCATCCATATTGCCCAATGGCAATTTGTTACAGGAGAGAGGAACACGTTTAGGGATAGAAACTTTCATAGAAGCGAGAAACCATCGGCCATTAGAAATAGACGAAATTTTTTAAAACGTACGTCCGAGGCGACCACCATGGAAGGCCACAGACTTAGGACCAATTGAGAGCAGCAGTAGCAAGCTGGTTGGGATGCAGTACAACGTGGTTTCTTCTATGGTTTCAGGAGAGGAGGCAGTCTTGGTATTACTTCATGGTTCAAAATGCAAAGAAGCCGAAGGAACGGAAGGCAGGAGGCTTCTATTTTTGTAGGCAAGGCACGCAAAGAGAAAAATGGAAGAGACGTATCTGTGATAGCATTTGATCATGGGTTGAGAATTATTTACCTAAATATCTTAATGTACACTAATGTCTACATGATTTTAAGAATTATTTAACTTTTAGTTTGTACTGCATGCACGTTCATGACCATCTGGTCCGGTTTATAACCAGTAACACTAGCAACTTCTTTCGGTTTTAAAGAATAAATAATTTAACTTTTTTAAAACAGCATTAACAAATAGGGAATGAAGTAAGAGTACACAAATAAATTTCGAGTGTGAAAAAATAAGGAGATATCATATAATTAACCCATAGAAAGTGTAGACCATGAATTATTTGATATTATTTTAAAATTTATCAGTATACTTAAATGGAATTATACCTAGAAAAATTGTAAGATAAAAAGACTCCCATCATTTACACAAGAACTTATATATTGTGAAATTCTCTTAGGCAATTTTAGCGAAAAAAGACTAGGAAGAAAATAGACATTGCACTTAATTATACCCCTAGTTAAGGAATCTGAGACCAATTGGACTGGATGAAGTGGAAGGCTAAGCTTTTGTTTTGAGAGAAAATATGCATGCATGACTGAACATGCTAATATATATACAGCCTACAGATTATCACGAAAGGAAAATGCAAACGAAGGATTAATGAGAGTCTTTATGGGTACCATTCAGCTAATCAATCTATGAACCTTAGGAAGATTAATAATATGGAACATCCTAGGCACGTCGTTCCTTCTAGTTATTACTTCTATCTATTTAACATAGCTTGTTCCCTTTTCTTTCTCCTTGATTTTCTCTCCACATGCAAAGTGCCTTGTATCGTGTTTTATTGTTCTTTATGATTGTAAAATAACAAATGTAAAATAGTTCAAGAGTAAATACTGATATTTTCTAGTAAATTTGTCTACCTATAGCACTTATTCAATTAACGCAGAAATTAAGTGACCAATATGTGAGACTTTAGGTCTAATAAATCACATAATACATCATGAAAATAGACATATAAATAACAAAGGATCTCTTTTCATAAACATCATACAGATATGATTGAATTAAAATAAGAAAGATAATGAGAGCGTACCTTTCATCTTCGAATAGTAATTGAGTCGAAGTAGTGCACAATAAATCCTTTTCGAATATGTTTTTACAAGTGATGAGCTTGCTTCCCTTCAGCCAGACTGGGTGTCCATAAGTCGTAGCCTCACTTGTAAATCTTTAGAGGATTTATAGAATCCAATGGGTATGACACTAATGACACTCTTCAATATGGGACTAATGACCCTTGGGAGAGATACAACTTTTTATTCCCAAGCGTCCCTAGAGTCAATGTACCCATTAAATCTACCTCTACAAGGGGATGTGCTGGCTATTATTCCTGTTATGAATGTCCCATGACAAAGTATCTAGAAGTGGGCCCCACACCCATAAGTCATGGTAATATTTATAAATCCATATTTGAAACCATATTTCCAACAAACTCAAACTTGGTTTCAAATCCATTTTTAAAAAATCCGATTTTCAAAAAACTTGAAAAATCAATTTTGACACATAAAACCATACCATGACCATAGGAATTACCTCAAATACTTTAACATACATGTGTGTTAACCTGGGCCCACACAATATGCATCTTCAATATCTAAGGCTGGGGAATAAACCAAATCCATACTTGTCAAGTTCAGCGGTCTCCAATCATAACATACTCGAAGCTGAACTCAGGGTAAAGTTCTATACCAGTTTGAGTATTAGCCACTCAGGTAATTGTGCCTAAGAAATACCATAGGCCTGAATCAATTTAGACGTCCAACCCTATCTTCCTATTGAGACCCTTCCGTATATACATACAAGTATATACCTAATAGGAAAGCTGGACATCAAGGCATTCCACCTTTCAAAGCATACTCAATACTTGAGGAGCTCAGGGTAAAGCTCTATACTTGCATGAGTATTAGCCGTAAAGAAAATTGTGCCTACGCAGTCCCATTAGCCTGGACAATTTAGAGACTCAACCGTCACTCCCTATTGAGACCCTCACGTATACATATACAAGTACATATCTAATAGGGAAGCTGAATCTTAAGGCACACCATGGATACTCATATAATCAAAACACAAGCATATCCATTCATTCAAATTTATCATTTCATTCCATGGAATACAAAATACAATGTCATGACATTAAAATCAATGAGACCATAATTCATACAAAACAATGTTTACGCACTTGGTCTCATAATTACAAACAAATTAAACTCATGTTCCCCACATGGACAGTGAAACTGGTTATGGGAAGACACTTAGTGGATCAACTAAGTTGTTTTGAGATGCTATTTTGAAAACAACAACTTTCTCCTTCGTCGGCATGTCTCATATATAGTGGTATTTCCCTTCCATATGCTTAGTCTTGGAGTGACACTTCGGATCTTTTGTGATAGTAATAGCAGATGAGTTGTCACAAAAGAGAGGGATGGGCCGCTCCACACAGTCTACCACTAGAAGACTACGCAAAAATTTGCGAAGATAGACAGCCTCCATGGTTGATTGCGCTACAGTCTTGCTTCCTACTTTTCCAAGAAATGGCACCTTCGCATATGACTTGATAATTTGAGTCAGAATAAAGATAAAGCCAGAAGTAAACCTGTGGGTATCAATGCATCCTTGATAATCTGAGTCAGAATAACTAATTAATTCCAACTTATCCGTTTGATACGTCAAAGCATATGACTTAGTTCGTTGCAGATAGCGCATTACCCATTTAACTCCTTCCCAGTGTGTGAAACTTGGATTAGCCTAAAACCGGCAAAGAACCCCAACAACATAAGCAATATCAGGTCTTGTACACATAAGATCATACATAAAACTCCCCACAACAGAAGCATATGAATATTTCAATTCGTCAACTTATCTTTGAGTCGAGAAAGACAATCCAACTGACTCATCTTTTTAGTGCTAACATAAGGTACTTTTCCTTCAATACAGTTGGAGATATTAAACCAATCTAAAAGGGTATCTATATACTTCTCTTGAGATAAACTTAATTTTTGCAAAACCCTATCCCACAAAATTTTAATACCAAGAATATAAGAAACTTCCCCAAGGTCTTTCATATCAAACGTCTGAAATAACTGTCTTTATACCTTGGAGTATTTGAATATCATTTCCAGCTAATAAAATATCATCTACGTATAAAGTAAGAAAAACAATGCGATCTCCTCCTATTTTTATATAAACACAATGATCTTCTGAATTCTGAGTAAATATATACTCATTGACCACTTCATTGAATTTAATATTCCATTGTCTTGAGGCTTGTTTCTAACTGTAAATGATTTTTTTCCAATTTACACACCTTCGATTCAGTTCCAATGCTAATAAACCCACAAGGTTGTTCCATATAAAATATCATCCATTTGGAATAACTCGTAGTCATAATATGTGACCAAGGACAAGAGAGTTCGTATAGACTGTATACGTGCACAACAGGAGAGAACGTTCCATCATAATCGATCCCATACTGTTGAGTAAAACCTTTGGCAACGACACGAGCCTTGAATTTCTCTTTCTTATAAAAATCCACTTGCACTTAATGGGTTTTACCGATGCAGGATGATTAACAAGTTTCCAAACTTTATATTTATACATGGAGTCCATCTCTTTTTCAATTTCCAACTGCCACTTGTCAGAGTCCACATCAATGAATGCTTGCTCAAAAGTGGCAGGATCAGTAACATCTTCATTCAACCTTATTTTTTCACAAGGTTCTCCAACATATGTGTAAAATTAGAAGATGATAGAAGTTGACTAAGTTTTCTATCTTTGGTACTTCTTCAAATGTCTGTTTGAGTGGAATCCTCTTCATTAGTAGGAGATTCAGAGGAGGACATTTCCACAATTTCTTCCAAATGAGACTTTGTTCATAAATCTTCATCACAGTCAAATCTATCCTCAATGAATTTTACATCTCTACTTTCAATAATTACTTTTTCTTTGGGGTCATATAACCTATATCCTTTTGAATTTTCAGAATACCCAACGAATAAAATTTATTGCTAGAAGCATTAGTTGTTATATTCTTACGCCTTCTACAACGGTTTTTTCATCGTTTCACATTACATAAAACTTGTACTTACATAATTGTTCTTAGTTCCTTGAAGCCCTACAACTCATTCGGTACATGAATAATTGCACCAAAATCAGCCCACAAACGAAAAGGCTATATACAGATAGTACAAGTTTCAAGAGATAAGGACTTGCTACTTTTCCCTTATTGTCTCTCCTACATCATTTTCAAGGCTCTGCAATATTTCCTAATAAGCCCCGAATTATTACAAAAAAAGCATACACATTGATTTGCGTGTACTTTAACTCTTTGTTGATTAACCTTCTTGTCCTTGAAGTTTTGAAACTGAAAATTCTGTCCCTTCTTCTTTTTCATCTTCAAAACTATATTAGCACAAGGTGATGGTTTATCCAAATCATTACTTGAATTGGGTTCCTCAGATTGGTTACTATTCCCCAATTCAGAAATCGTCACTTCATTTTGGACAGAGAGTAAAATCTTGAATGTATTTTAAAGATTTTGGTAAGGAATTCACAATGGTGACCACTTTAGTCTCTTCATCCATTGGTCTACCATGACACTGCAACTCATCTGCCATTGCAAGTATGTCATTCACATACTTTCTCACATCAGTGTTCTCCTCACCCTTTGCGCGAGTAAATTTTATCCATATATTATTTATTTGAGTAGACGATTTCTTCCCATATTTAGCCTCAAGAATCTGTCTTTTGCAGTGGGGACATGAAAATAAGTCATCAAGAGATTTTCACTAAGAGAATCAAGAGTATGTGACCTAGAAATTTCATTCGCATCATTCAATTGTTTGAATTTCATAAGAACCTTCTTATACTGTTTCATATTATTGGGGTAATTCACTCGGGAAGGTTTCTGAGGAGTATCTAGTTTGATAATTATATCAAATCTATAGCCTCGTAACATCAATTCAACCCATTGTGACCAGTTCACATAATCTGTTCCATAAAGTATGTTCTTGTTTTAAGGACTTAGCAAATGAATGTCCACTACTTGATGTTCCTATTATCCAGGAAATATTTCAATATTTTGGGAAAACACACATAATAATACAATCACTTCAATCATCTAGTACTCCTACTTACTCTTTGGGGATTCATGAGAGATACTAGACAAATCATTCATCATCTAACACTTTAATTTACCCTTTGGGGATTCATGAGAGATACTAGGCAAATCATTCAACAGATAATGAACAAACATTAACATCACATAAAAACAAACAAATAAATTAATTTATACTTACCCTTTGGAGATTCATATAAAATAATTTGTAATACACTAATTAAATTACACACTTGAATTACCCTTTGGAGATTTTGCTCATTATATAATAAAATCGGTATAACAATTAATGCAAAATTATTCACAAATAAACACACAAAATTAATTTAATAAATACAATTCGCATTACCCTTTGGGGATTTTACAAATCTTATAATTAAATTAGTTTTCACATTGAAATACATAAATACAATTAAAGTAATTACAATAAATTAAATAAAATTAGGAATAAAAAAACACTTGAAAACACATTCTGGTCCAATATATATGCAAAACCTGGTGCGGTTCATATTTCTGGGTCATTACTGGCCCGAACCACACAAAACCTTACGGTCCCCTGCGGTTCACAATCCATCCCGCACCCTGCAGCCCACTAATTGCAGCCCGCTCACTGCATCCTGCTCACTGCATCCTGCTCATTGCATCTCGCTCACTGCAGCCCGCTCATTGCAGCTCGCTCACTGCAGCCCACTCACATTAGCTCGCTCACTGCAGTCCGCTCATTGCAGCTCGCTCACTGCAGCCCATTCACATTAGCTCGCTCACTGCAGCCCGCTCATTGCAGCTCGCTCACTGCAGCTCTGTCACTGCAGCTCGCTCACTGCAGCCCGCTCACTGCAGCCAGCTCACTGCAGCCCGCTCACTGCAGCCAGCTCACTGCAGCCCGCTCACTGCAGCCCGCTCACTGCAGCCAGCTCACTGCAGCCCGCTCACTGCAGCCAGCTCACTGCAGCCCGCTCACTGCAGCCCGCTCACTGCAGCCAGCTCACTGCAGCCCGCTCACTGCTGCCAGCTCACTGCAGCCAGCTCACTGCAGCCAGCTCAGTGCAGCCGGCTCACTACAGTCCCTGCGTGGTATAATTAACACCAGAAAGCCCGTGCGAAAGTTGGCCGGAGCAAAGGAAGGCTCGCGCGAAGGCAGGCTAGCATGAAGGCAGGCCTACGCGAAAGGCAGACCCGCGTGAAAGGCAGACCCGCGCAAAGGGCAGGCTCGCATGATGGTAGGCTGGCGCTAAGGCCGGCCTGCGTTTAGGAAGGCCCGCACTAAGGCAAGCTTGCGCTAATGCAGGCCCGCATTCTAAATCCACATGCGACATCAAGCCCACGTGCATTAGGGTTTAGCCCGTCTGTGGCGGCAGAAAACACTTCCAAAAATAATAGCTAATTTATATTCAAATAAATAGCTAAAAAATCCTTAAAATCCGAAATAATCCAAACAAATTCGGAAAATAATAAACACTAAGAATCTATCTTCATGATACGAGTAGATATAATATCACTTGTATTTGTTAGACTTTAGGTCTAATAAAAAATATAATACATCATGAAAATAGACATATAAATAACAAAGATCTCTTTTCATAAACATCATACAGATATGATTGAATTAAAATAAGAAAGATAACAAGAGCATACCTTTCATCTTCGAATGGTAATTGAGTCGAAGTAGTACACTATAAATCTTTTTCGAATATGTTTTACAAGTGATGAGCTTGCTTCCCTTCAGCCAGACTGGGTGTGCATAAGCCGTAGCCTCAGTTGTAAGACCTTAGAGGATTTATAGAATCAATGGGTATGACACTAATGACTCTCTTCAATGTGGGACTAATGGCCTTTGGGAGAGACACAACTCTTTATTCCCAAAGTGTCTTTAGAGTCAATGTACCCATTAAATCTACCTCTACAGGGGGGATGTGTTGGCCATTATTCCCTGTATTGAACGTCTAATGACAAAGTATCTAGAAGTGGGCCCCACACCCATGAGTCATGGTAATATATATAAACCATATTTGAAACCATATTTCCAACATAGTACACAACACAAAAATTTGTTGACGTAGTTAAGTGCATACCAGTTGCCCCTACTGTATGGGGTGTTTTGCCCAAGTGAGTGTCTACCATTTAGAAACTCATAGTCATGAACTAATTACATGAAATAATCATGTCTTTCATTTGTGGACGTTTTTTCTGCACCCACCTAAATCATTGTTTTCCTCCCGAAGATAATGCCATGTGTAGCCCCTCCACCAAGACTTCCCCATGGTGTACTTTTTTTTTCAAAAGTTGTTTGATTCTCCAACTCATGCTTGGAGAACACCTCCAGATCACTGTGCACCTTCAAATACCTTCATAGAAGAATAAATGCACCTTTACAAGAGTACTTAGTGGAATTAGAAAGTAAAATGATAGACATGATTAAAGTTAAAAAAATGAAAAATAATATCAGTACTTCATGATTTTACTTCAAGGTTTTACATCCTGACGTGGCTGCATAGTTGGTGGTCTAGCTTGGAGAAAAACTGGGGTTTAGGGTTTATCCATAGAATAGGTAAATAATATTTTATTAAAAAATTAAAATCTCGCAGATTTTATCTCCAAGTTTATCTCTTACTAAGCTATAACGTCAACGCCACGTCAGGATGTAAAGTCTTGGAAGTAAAAACCCTCAGTACTTATATACTTATATCACCGCTCTAAAAAAAATTCCTACTTTCTTAAGTTAGTCCATCCATTGTTTTCATGTATCACACTGAAACCCCTTAAAATTATGGAAAATACTAGTTGCGCCTATACATAGTACTTGTCCCACGTACATGTTAATCTAATCCATGCACTAATGCCCAGGGTTTATCCTTTAGAATATAGGACTTTAAAAAATAAAAAATATTTTTTTAGTTTTAAGAGCTTAGATTAAGATGTACATAGAATAAGTACTACGCATAGGTGCAGCTAACATTACTCTAAGATTATAGGAGAGAGTTAAATCTTATCTTCTATATAAATTGTCTCCCATAGAGACTTTCATTTCTTTCTAGGAGAAGTAGAATATTAAAGTTCTTTGAATTCCTCATTATGAGAGGAAGTTTTGTAAAAGAATGTTTAATAATAGCAAATTTATTTTGATTATTTGTTATTTTAAATGTATTTAGATTATATATATATAGTATCAATTTAAATATGAATAAGAGAACATTATACTTATTTTTAGAATTATCATAAACCTCATTTGATTTATAATATTTTTATTTTTACATTAAAATATGAATAATTTGAATAAGGGAATATTATATATACCTATTTTCAGCTCTCTATCTTTTCCTAATGGCACACATGTTCCCTCTCATATCTGTAGATACATCACACGACATTAAAGTTGTCACACCTAATGCCATAACAATTACAATAGTGATGACTTTCTTTCAATTTTATCCAGCAGATTCCTTTTTCCAAAAACCAAACTTTATCACTCATAATTTGACCTATTCTCTGATCACGTCACACCCTAGCAATTTGTGCCTCCACATCCATATCTTCACTTATGAATCGAGCTGACTTCAGGACGAGCTCGAGCATGAAAGATTTTCGTGAACCCGAACTGGAAATGTAAAGGTCGGGGTTGAGCTCGAGCCCAAGAACAAAGTGGGATTTTCGAGATCGAGCCAAGCAGGTTCAGTTCGGCTGGATTTCACCCCTAGTCAACTCCACCTTTTAGGAAAACATGAATTTGTATGTAATTATTGAAAACACTTATGGGTAAGAAAGTTCGTGAACCATAATAGAGTGAAATGATGGATCAACTCCATCAAGTAGGCTAATTGCTTTGATCTATTCAATCAAGCCCGTTGATCCAACCTCTCTTATCAAATATGGTTATCAACTTAATTAAACTTTGATCCAAATCTTTCCTTTGCTTGTCGATATTATCTTTCCTTGACGGTTAATTTAATTTGTGGGTTTGGTTCATCGATTAATAATTTTATTTTCAGACTACCTGACTAGATTTGGTTTGTCAAAATTCCATATCTATTCTTTAATTAAATAAACTTAATTCGTTTACTCTCCTTGCTTTATAATTGGAAGGGAATAATCGTACTTCTAACATATCAGACTCACCCATCTTAAGATATATAACACGTAATTGCTTGATAGTAAAAATTTATAATATATATATATATATCTAAATTAATAAATATTGCTGGCCTCCTAACAAATTTGAAAAGCATTTTGGAAGTTATTTTACTTGTCGATTTTCTTTTCATCTTGCAAATAAAAATTAAATTTCTGTTATCTCATTCATCAAGTAATTATACCCCTGATTACGATAAGGTTACGATTCTGATCATTTTCTTGTGTGACACCTTCCTTGTTCCACATTTTAAGAGCATCCACATCCATATTGAGCCTTGTGGTCGAATTCTTTTTTGCTTGATAATGTATGGAAATAAGTATATCGTATCAGTGCCATATATGAAAAATATGTCAAATAAATTGAGTAGAGCATCAAATATTAGTACTAACCCGGCCCTATAAAGAATCAAGCATCCCATCATTTATCCATAGCTATATATATAGTTACTGAAAATTTCATTATTATCTTTATTAATAAAGTTTTACAAACGAAACTTAATTTTCAAAATCACTTTCATTTTAATTGCAAGCAAATTTGATGGAGACATGGGATACTCAGTCCAGTTTTACATTGTACCCCTGATTACCTGGATAATTTGATCGTCGTGGACCCCATGGTGGGGGAAGGGGGAGTTGCAGCCATGGTAATTTGCAGTTTTCTTGCGCATTGAACGGATAAGTACTGAGAAATATCTATTTCCACAACTTAAGTAAAGATAATCACAAGTAGTATCTTGTTTCCTCATAAATAGGTCAGTCTTCATATGTTTCCTTCCGTAACATTTTCATATCCATAAACCTAACTATTGTATTATACCAAAATCTATTTAAAGATAATAGGTCATATTATATAATTATATATTTACTAATAATATTATTTTATGTATAAAATATTAAAATTAAAAATATATTCTAATATATATTTTATGAATTCAATACTAATCTAATATACCTTTTTAATTGATAGACATGTCTGGTATCTACAGAATAATTGAATAATTAAAAGATATTAATGTACTTAATTTTTTATGTTATTATTACTACTGTCTAATTAGTATCAAACTTTCACGTTTGTATCAATTTAATTTAATTTTAATTTTTAATTTTTTTATAATAAATTTAATTATCTAACAAATGATTGGTCTAATTTTTAAATTACTTCTATAAAAATAATACTAGAAAATAATTTTTGATAAAATAATATAAATGTGTTATGTATCGTATCAAATTATCAATCATTAAGTAATAATTATAAAGTCTATTATTTCAGAATAATAAAATAAGTTCCATATATTAAATATATATTACATGAAATTACTTAAGTATGTTTAATATCTTTCTTATTTTGAATAATTTATCATTTTTTATTTATTTTCTCATGTTTCTATGTATTTTCTAATATTTCTTTGTGTATCGTAGTGTATCCAGGATTCCAGCCGTTTCAATGTGGAATGATAAATCAGGTATATATCTCCGATAATGCAAACCTTGGTGGAAGATGTGGACGAGGGTGGGGGCAAAGGTAAGCTTGGCGTGGTTAAACATGGATTTCATGTCATTGCTATTACTCCACAAACACCACCGAAATCCTTCAATTGATTGATGCTTACTAATTTTGTGAAGGATTTGCATCTGTCCCCTCAATTGTACATTAGTGGTAAAGGATTGAGTACATAAATTGTGTGAAAGAGAAACCTCTCTTCTTAATCTTCAAGCTTTTGAAGAATGGCATACCAATAGTAATGATCTAGTCTAAGGCTGGTTATTTGACTCTATGCAACGAAAAATTGGTAGAGCCATACAATTCCAAACCTCCGTAATTTGAATTTTCCTATGCACAGGGGCAAATGACTTGGTTCTTGTTTTTACTTTCACAGGTTCACGAAGTTGCGATAAGCATGTGCAAATGATACTCTGAAAACTGGATACCAGATTGTTTTTCTGTGAGTTCATCATGATCTGTGGTAGCTTCCATATAATGATATGATTTTTCTAGTTACTAGGAAACGGCAAAAGAGGCGGTAAGAGGTTAAATTTCCACATTTCACAATGGTATGAGAAGTGTACGAAACATTTATATTTTAGCACCTGTGGGAGTTAGAGATTAGGAATGATGAACTTGTGCACTGAAATTTGCCCTTTTCCCTCCTGTTGGACAACCACGATATTATCCAGAAAGCAACTTCGTGTTCCCCAATATTTGGTTCCAGACCATCCAGCCAGGTTTACCCATAAATTTCTATTAGTTCAGTACTTATCTAAATGAAGAGTTTTATCATATTATCCACATATCAAATATTTCCAAGAACAAAATGTCATTGATGATCTATAAGCGATTGTAAAGGTAAGAACTGAAAAGAGGTCAAGGTTTACTCAAAATCTGGAAATTGAACATAATAGACCAGTAAAATTTGGAAGTACAGCACACAATGCCAGTAAAATCTGCAAGTAGAACACACTATACCAGTAAAATCCGGAAGTAGGACGCACTAAACAAGTAAAATCTGGAAGTAGAACACACTACAACAGTATTCTTCGAGACTGTAGAACACAATCTAGTTTGGTGTTGAAGATACTTCGTGAGAGCAAACCTCATGGTGTCAAGTGTTATTGTATAAACCAAATGAACCAAATGACAGGATGCTATCAGGGTCAAACATGGGAAAACCAGCCTCCTAATTGGTACTTTGGAGGATGGATCTGGCTAGCCTTGTTATGTCATCCACTGTGAAGCCAAACTTCTTAAAAGTATCCAAATAAGCTCCACTGGCACCAAAAGTTTCCACTCCATGTACAATTCCTTCCCTTCCTACGTACTCCCTCCACCCAAGTGGTGAACCAGCTTCCACACTCATGCGCCTGGTCACAGCGGCTGGCAACACTGATTCCTTGTACTCCCTCGATTGTTTGTCAAAAAGCCTCCAACAAACAAGTGACACCACCCTTATTCTCCTCCCTTCACTTCTCAGCTTCTCTGCACTTCTCTCACACAAACACAACTCTGAACCCGTTCCAATCAGTATGAGTTCAGGTAACCCCACACCAGAATTGTCACTCAATATGTAGCCACCTTTCTCAACTGCATCAACTGATGAACTCTCCAAATTAGCTTCCACCTTTTGCCTGGACAAAGCAATCACACTAGGTGAACTTCTATTCCGAATGGCAACCTTGTATGCACCCGCTGTCTCGGTGCCATCTGCTGGTCGGAATACGAGCAATTGAGGTATGGCTCGCAGACCTGCCAGGTGCTCCACAGGCTGATGAGTCGGTCCATCTTCCCCTAGACCAACCGAATCATGTGTCAGTATGTAGATGACGCCGGCATGGCTTAGAGCAGACAATCGCATTGAATTTTTCATGTAGTCGGAGAAAGTGAGAAATGTTGCGGCAAATGGTATTAGACCACTGCCGTGAAGAGCAATGCCATTAGAAATTCCTGCCATTGAATGTTCTCGGACACCGTATCTTATGTTACGGCCCCAAGGAGACTCAGGTTGTAGGAAATCATTGTAGTTTTGCAGATAAACTTTGTTTGAAGATGCAAGATCGGCGCTTCCACCTATCAACCCTGGAAGGGTTTTGACCAGACAATTTAAGCATGTTTCTGAGTATCCACGAGTTGCATCAATTTGGTCTGATTTAGACCAATCCTGGATTGAGTGTAAACGCCATTAATTAGCAGTTTTCATAAATTATCACTGCAGATTATGGATATACATTAAGTTCCTTACCGGGAGAGAATTTTCCCAACCAGGAGGTAGGCCACCTTCAAGGAGGATTCCGAACTCTTTTGCTTCTTGAGGATACCTGCTCTTATAATAGCACAAGGAAGAATTCCAGTCCTTCTCTAAAGCCTCACCACGTTCAGTTTGGGCCTCCATTTCCCTGTAGATAGAACATGACAAAGTAACAAGGACATTAAAATACTACACCACCAACTATGGGATGTTCACATGTCCAGAAAGTCAAACCTGTTAATCATAGGAATAATATAAAATGGGTCTCGTCCCTCCCATTTCACTTTTGACCTCATCATCTCCACGTCATCTTCGTCAAAAGTACCATGATGAGCTTTAGAAGTTCCTTCTTTCTTGGACAACTTTCCAATCATGCTTCTCACCTGATAAACAGAAATCAGCCTCTGCAGTGCTCCCAAATAACTTCTAATTGAAACAATTGAGTGAAGCTACCTTAATAAATGTTGGCCTTTCTTCCTCATCGTAAGCTAACCTCAGTGCCTCCTTGAACGAGCCCATGTTGTCATGAATGTCATCTACAGATAGTACATTCCATCCAAGGGCCTTGAAACGGGCTGAAATATCTTCAGAAATTGTCATTTTTGTATTTCCATCAATAGTGTTATGGTTATCATCATAAATTAGAACAAGTTTATTGAGTTTCCAGTGTGCCGCTAATGAAGCAGCTTCATATGATATTCCTTCCATTGCACAACCATCACCCATAATACAATACCTACAGCCACAGTAAGAGATCACACTTAGGCAGTAAATAATGAAACTTCAATGGAACTTACATGATACATGGATAATGAGCTTTCTTTACAACAATGCACTTCATTTAGGAACACAAACCGGCTCAATCATTTTTATATAGAAAAGAAGAAAAATGATGAGAGGGGTTGGCTTATCCCCCCCTTACTCCTCATGCTGACCCTTTTTCTTCATGCCTACGAATCTTAAATATTCATTGTTTATAATCTTCATGGACAAATTTTATAAGAGATTATTGAAGTTCAGATGAAGAAGCAATCGCATACTTTATGCCAACCACCACCACCAAGGCTGCCGGCTGTAGGTTGCCTATCTCTCTTGACTAGTGAGTTGGAGCCATTAACAAGAATATCGGATAAGATAGAATAAAAGCACTTCCATACAAGACAGGTGCATTTTAGAACCAGTTGACATTATGTTCCATTAGAGAAACTAATCATGGACTAATCTTTTTAAAGCTCCACACTTTGTTTTTTCTGCAAATCCCAATTCAGAGTCTCTGTTCTTAATAGAGCACAATTGGTTGCTTGATTTGGAGCCAAAAGTGGCCCTCTCATGTCTCTCATTCTCGGAAAAAACATCCATGAAGTATGAACATGTTTTATTTTTCTGGTCTCAGGATGGTGATGATGAAATTACAATAACATCACGTTTATTGAATCTCAATGAGTTCAACTTACGTTCTGTGATCAACTACAATGGCATCAGGTTTATTGAACCTCGAAGCCAGATGAGCTTCTGCCAAGGCTAGACCAACAGCATTTGCAACACCTTGCCCCAACGGCCCTGTTACAGTAGTGCACTAAAAATTCCAATTTTGTACATGCTACAATGGAAAAAAGTTAGCCAATTATTTCAAATGAATAGAGTACCAGTTGTAACCTCCACCCCTGAAGTCACTGTATTCTCAGGGTGCCCCGGGGTCCGACTCCCGAGTTTGCATAGCCGCTTCAAGTCTTCAATCTGCATCAAAATTCTACTCGTCAATTCTAATCTCAAAACCCCTGTGGCAAAAATCTCAAATTAACAAATTAAGCCTCAACTTTCTGAACAAGTGTTTAGTTTAATATTATGTGGAAACTTTTATAGAACCTGAACAGAGTGGAACCCTGCAAGATGCATACAGACATACTGAAGCAGACACCCATGCCCAGCGCTCAAAACGAAGCGATCCCTGTTAAACCACTTGGGGTTTCTGGGGTTATATCTCATAACATGCCTGTAAAGAAGGTAACCCACTTCGGCCATCCCAAGAGCCATACCTGGGTGTCCAGCTCTGGCAGTCTGGACAGCATCAACTATAAGCATCCTTACATTGTCCACACCTCTTCGGTCGACCAGCTCCTGGAAAATGTCGTCCGTAAGCTCTTCATGGGTTGGTGGTTCCGACCCAGAAGGCGATTTGACTCTCTTGAACTCGTCTATCCAAGATCGCTTATAGTCTTCAGAAAGGCGAGTCCCACTTCTGCTTGGGAGTGAGAAACGGGGTGTGATGTTGTAGGCCGGGAGGCGTTTGGAGAAGATTTTGGAGATGGGTTTGAAGGGTTGAGAGGCTGGAGTGGTGTGGAAGAAGAGAGACTCCATGATCGGAGTTTCTGGTGAGGGAAAATGGTCATAGCCCTGTGATCATTTGGGGAAGTAGGTGAAGGGTCAGGGGGTCGGTTGTTTGACATTTGCATGGCTCGAAAAGTACAGGTGAATGGTATGAAGACGCCACGTAGAGAAACAATTTGACAAGGATGTCCAGGACAAATCTGTGATGTAATCAGCTTGACAGATATTATTTAAAAAGTAATGATATATGCACTTCACTGTACATACACTTTGTATACTTCCCTTACTTTAGCAGTGGGATAAAATATTCTTGAGGTGGGTCCCACCACTTAATGAAATGAGAAATGCACAAAATGCATGCACAGTAAAATATATACAGTATTTTTTCTTATTTAAACTATGATGTTCGCAATTACTGATTTTTTTTATGAAGATTATACTTTCATCTTAAACTATATAGATTTTGTATTCAATCCCTATATTCCAATTAAGTTGCATACAAACATTAAGAATTTAAAAAAAGCCAAATAATAATAAAATTTTATATAGTTATACCTCTTAAAAGCGTTTCTACTAGGTTGAATTTTTGCCTAAAACAATAAGTGCCAGGCTGTGACAATACATATCTGTTCAACTTTTGAGACAAAAGTTCAGGTCTTACGGGTATCCTAGTTAGGAGTGGGCACAAGTTCAGGTCTTACGGGTATCCTAGTTAGGAGTGGGCACAAGTTTAGGTCTTACGATATCCTAGATTAGGAGTGGGCACAAGTTTAGGTCTTACGATATCCTAGATTAGGAGTGGGCACAAGTTCAAGTCCACAGGTATCCTAGATTAGGAGTGGACACAAGTTCAGGTCTTACGGTATTCCAACCCCACCCGATCGGAATGGGGACGGGTAAACTTTCTTTACATCATGACTTGCATCTACCTAGACTGCTTTGGAGGGGTAACTTGCAGTCCAGTAGATAGGGAAAATTAAAAGGATAACGTCGGAAAAAGTCTCCACGTCTGCACGGAGCGAAGCCAGGGAAAGTAGAGCGAAGGCCGACAACAATTCACTCTCCTTGTCGCCTTGGTGCCTGTAGGGTCCTCCCACACACTTTCCTGTTATTCGGTTGCTACAAGGATACATAGCACAGGAAATGGCAATTCATGCTCTGTTCTCAAATAAGGTGGCCACTTATAGCTTTGGAATTGTCGTCTTGAAAATCATCAATGGCTGGAACTGCTTCAGTATTAAGCTCAAACCTGCTATCCAACACCTGATTGATTGGGTGAGTCTTCTCTCTCTCACGGTCTTACCCACAATGTGCATCTATAGACTCTTCCGTCTTTCTCTTCCGGTTCTAATCACAACCAGTTTAGTGTAACCAGACATGAGAGGGATTCGTTGATGGAGCTTGTGGACGAGAAATTGGACAAAAGGAGTATGAGGAAGAAGAGAAACACAATAATCAACTAGAAATAGAAAAACTTATTGGTTTTGAAGAGGCAGCGTGTGAGAACCCATTGCGTTAAAGACGGATTCACGATTATCGGTGTAGTCCTCCTACCGAGCGTCTCCCAAGGTAACACAACCAATCTCCATCAAAGTGCACTCTTCAAGAGAGATTTGTCCATCCAAAACTGCCCAAAACTTAGAAAAGGATAAAGTACAAAGATTGCAAGACCAGAGGAAGAAGACTCAGACTAGAGTGACCAAAGCACGAAGAAAACCCAGAAACCCTAATGTCCTTCCTTTTTCGTATATTCTACCCCCAGACAAGAAGATAAATCATGCATCCGTCACTCGACTCTAGATCCGATTAAATCGGATCACATAGCTGGTTTGAACTATAAATAAAAAAACAGTAAAAGCTGGTTCTCGAACCACGTTCAGATCTAAACAGGCAGCCTATGTGGGTTGTCATTTTTCCAACAATCCCCCACAAAATGGCATACAAGATTGAATTTGTTTAGGGCATAACAAGAGTCGAATACTTAAGTTCCAATATATTTCGATTTGAATTGTTATGTAGTAAAATGAGGCAACAAATGGATCCACCAAGTGAAATACTCTTGACTTAGTGAACTTTGTTTGAGATGCTCACAACACGCATTGAACTCTTAATCGTGAACGAACTTTGCGATAGAATATTGCATTATTGAGAAAAACCATGAAGACCATACGTAAATAGTCTAAAGAAGAAGAAGGTAGTACGAGAAAAAGGTTGTTGTTCCACACAACTAGGGCAAACGTCTACCCTAATCCAAGCGTGTACTCCCTTTAATTAGGGTAGCACTCTTCTTACATTAAGACTAGAAGTGTACATAATTATAAGAATACCTTTATGGGGGTGAATGACTATAATTACAAGATATACCCCATACACATGTACAACTTTCACTAATACTCCCCCTCAAGCGGAGAGTATATATCATATAACCCCAACTTGTCACTTAAGTATTTACGCCTTGATTTAGCTAATGCCTTTGTAAATATATCTGCTCTTTGCTCCTCTTTCCATACATAAGATGTACAAATATCACCATTCAATACTTGCTCTCTGATGAAGTGACTGTCTACTTCCACATGTTTAGTACCCTCATGGAAAAATAAATTACTAGCGATAAAGATAGCTGCCTGTTATCATAGTCCATAGGCATTCGCTTGTTGACAATCTCCAACTCTTCCAACACAGAACGAATCCACATCATCTCACAAGCTACATGTGTCATCGATCTATACTCTACCTCAACACTAGATCGTGCAACAATTGTTTGCTTCTTACTTCTCCAAGTGACAAGATTGCCACCCACTATAACACAATACCCGCTGGTGGATTTCCTGTCATTTAGAGACCCTGCATAATCTGCATCTAAAGCACCATTGACATCTGTATGTTCCAAATTCCTGTAGTACGAACCTCTGGTAGGAACACATTTAAATACCTCAAAATATTAAAAATACCGCCTAGGAGCCTCCATAAACCTGCTCACCAACCCAACAACAAAAGAAACATCCGATTAAGTAACATTAGCATAAATCAACTTACCAACCAGCTTGCATTAAGGAGCTTTATCTTCTACTTATGGAGAAGTTGTATCAAACAACAACGACTTTTCAGCAAGAGGTATCTCTGCAGGTCTCGCTCTTACCATCCATGGTTTACTCAATAAGTCCATGATATATTTTTTCCGAGATAAATGTAGTCCACTATTTCTTCTAGCTACTTCAATGCCAAGAAAAAATCTTAGAGTTCCTAAATCTTTAATCTGAAAATGAGTAGCCAAGTAGTTCTTTACCTCAGATATTTCATGCATATCATCTCTTGAAATATTTATGTCATCAACATAGACAACTAATATCACCATACCTGTCTGTTAGTGTAACACAAACACCGAGTGATCAGGCATACACCTCTTAAACTCAAATTTAGTAACCACACCACTAAATTTATCAAACCATGCTCTTGGACTTCCTGAGTTTACACACCTTTTTCTCCACCCCCTTAGCAATAAATCCGGGCAGTTGCTCCATGTATACTGCCTCGGCTAAGTCCCCATAGAGAAAAAATATTTTTGACATCAAGTGGATGCAAGGACCAACCCCTGTTCATATCACCAGACAAAATAATATGAATGGAATTCATACGAGCAACTAGAGAGAATGTCTCACCGAAGTCAACTCCAAGAGTCTGTGTATAGCCTTTGGCAACAAGGCGAGCTTTATATCTAGCCACTTCACCTGCCTCCTTGTATGTAATTGTATACACCTATCGACACCCAACTACCTTTGCTCCACGTGGAGCCTCACAGAGATCCAAAGTGTTCTAACCCTCAAGTGCAACCATCTCATCAAGCATTGCTTGGTGCCAAATAGGAATAGACAGAGCCTCAGAAACAGACTTAGGAACTAAGTCAGTGGAAATGGCATCGACAAACGATCTATAAGAATTAGACAACTTCCAAAAACAAAGAAAACATGAAATAGGGTGTCAAGTACAGGAACGAACCCCTTTTCGAATAACAATGGGAAGATGTAAATCAGGAAATGGAGAAGAGGACTGACCTGAACTCGAAGCTCAGAAGTAAGTGGTTGTGCCGAAAAGAGAGGCAAAGCTGCATTAGGAGTCTCATTACGAACCTGTTTCGACGGAAGAAAAATACCAGAATTCTGACTGCTATAGTAAGGGACATTATTAAAGAATGTAACATGAGGTGTAACAAACCATTTCCGCATAGTGAGATTATAGCAACGATATCCCTTGGAGTATTTAGAGTACACCGGGAAGATACAGCTAATAGACCAGGCAAACAACTTGGTACAAGATGGAGACGAATCAAGCACATACCAAACCCACCCAAAAACATGCAATGGAAGATGAAACAAGTCTTTAGTTGGCTGGAGCACCTTATATAAAAAATTTATCGTGTAACACATTGGATGGCACCCGATTCATAAGGAAGCATGTTGCTAGCACTACTTCTGCACAATAAATTGAGGAACATTATACTGAAATATTAGAGCACGTGCAACATCAAGTAAACATCTATTCTTCCTCTCAGCAACACCATTTTGTTGAGGAGAACAGGGACATGAAAGTTGATGTATAATCCTTCAGAGGAACAAACTAGTGTACTCACCACCATTGTCACTACGTAAGGATTTAATCGAGCAACCATACTGATTTTTTACTTCACTAACAAATTGTTTGAATACAGAAAAAACATCAGACTGATGCTTTAAAAGATAAAGCGAACAACATCGACTAAAATCATCAATAAAAGTGGCAATGTATGGGTAAGGCCCCCCCACACATCAGAATGAATCAAATCAAAACAAGTAGAACTAGATGGAGTGCCTCGTGCTGGAAATGACACTATATGTTGTTTCCCAAGTTGACAAGCTTCACACTCCAAAGTTGAGGTGGTTGGAATAAATGGAACTAAGATCCGATGCTTATGCAAATTAGGATGTCCAAGACGAGTGTGCCACTCCAACAGAGACATGGAAAACAATGTAGACGAACAAACTGGTTGCTCGATGTAGAACATGCCCCCTCTCTCACGGCCCAAACCAATCATCTTCCGGGTCTTGAGATCTTTTATAACACAACCAAGCGATGAAAAGGTGACGGAACAATTCAAGATGTTAGTCAGTTGACATATAGCAAATTAATAAGAAACTTAGGGAGAAACTAAACTCCATCAATAGTATAAAAATCAGAAAGTCGTAAGCAACCAACCCCAATTACAGGACCTGTGGACCCATCAGCTAATGTAACACTACCCAAATCAAAAGAATGAGTCACTGAATCAAACAAAGACAGATTACCTGACATGTGAACATTGGCTCTAGAATCAATGACCCAAGTATGCTTAGAGCCAAAAACATGGAATGTTGAGTTACCTGTTTGTGCCAATGATGCAGAGGGTACTAACTCGGAGGGCTGAGATGAACCTGAGAGTTGTGAGTCTCTGAAGCATCAACTTCTAATTTTGAATAAAGGTATGGAGTTCATCTCTCAGAGAGGATCCTTCAGAAGATTGTTTATTGTTGCCAGTAACATTATTTGCCCATGCAGGTTTGCCATATTTGTCCCAACACTTTTCTCGGCATATGAAATGTTCACCACAGTGAGTACATGACAATCCCTCACCTCTACCTTTGCCTCGTCCTCCTCTGGCTCGTTGGCCTCTGCCCCTCTGATTAGAACCACCTCTTTCCTACCATTTTCTGCCACTAAGGCAAAAGAGTCTGCTTTCTCTTCCTTGGTCATGGTATTACCTCCTCATGTAGGAATAGCTGGTGCAGCCATCATGAGAGCACAAAAAGCATCCTCAAAATTTGGTTTATCAGTTTCGGCTAGTTGTTATTGTCTTAGAGCCTCATATTTAGGTCCTAGTGAATGAAGAAACCTGGTTATTTTGAGCTCGTCACGCTGCTGAAAAGATTCCTCTCGGTTACTAGTAAATGGCGGCATTTTCTATATCTCTTGCCGTACTCCTTCAAACCTTCCTCAATACTGAATTAAATCTTATTCCTCACATTTCAAAGCAAAGAAATCAATGTATAAATCATAAATACGTGAGATATTTTTACCATGAGAATACCTGGTACGAAGAGTCTACCACATGTGATAAGCTGAGTCACAATGAATGACAACAGGTGTGATGTGTGTCTCAATACTAGATAAAGTCCATGACATGACTAAGCTGTTGTTTGCAATCCATTCCTTTGTTCTATTTTCAGGTGGTTCATCATAAATAAACTTTTTCCTTCTTCCTTGTAGTAATGAATTTCTGCAGATCTAGACCATGACAGGTAGTTTTTACCATTCATCTTTGTACCATAAATACCACCACCTCCAACTTGCTAATCTTTTTCATTCTCAGTAACAGCATTAACTGTCATCCCAACCATATCTCCACAATAGCAGATATATTAAAAAAAACATAGCAACAATCTCCACTAACTTTAATCGACTGAGAATCAATTGAGTTTCAACTGATAAAAAAAAAACAATCGAATTCACAGAATTGCATGAAATATTTTTATACTAATCCACTATTGTAAATACAAAGCTTCTCTGAATCCAAGCAGTAATGACTATTAGGATCACATTTTAATCACAAATAACAAAGTCAAAATCACACAGTAATACCAATGAGTCTCTTCGAAGACAATAGGAAAAAAAATGTTGCAACCTATAACACCACGAGCAGACCAATATTCTGAGCGATGTATAAAGAACCCGTTCTGAAGTTTCCCAATCCACTTGGGAGATTGTTTCTAATTTCTCCTAATACACTTAGGAGAAATATATCTTTCTTCCAGCGCAAGTAGAAGTTCTGATAAGTTTTCTAGCAGCACGTACATGAACAACCAAAAAAACTTATGCAGAAAAAACGTCACTTAACACACCCGAATTAACCTCATCTTCCCTTCCACCCAGATGACTTCTACCTCTTCTACGATTTGATACCATGTAAATTGAGTCTTTCTTTGGGCTCCTACACGTACGAGCACCTGCTGTGATACCATGTTAACTTGGGTTGACGTCTATCCCAAAATGACTACCCGAAGTTAGGAAGCTTATTTTCAACTAATAAGTTTGGATCTTTTCTACTCGTTATCTATGTAGGACTAAACTCTAACACTCCCCCGCACCTGTAGGCCTTCGTTTGGACTCATACACCTTCACAGCTTGGGTAGAGGCCCACGTATGAGCACCCGCTCTGATACCATGAGAAAAACCATGAAGACCATACGTAAAGAGTCTAAAGAAGAAGAAGGCAGTACGAGAACAAGGTCGTTGTTCCACACAGCTAGGGTAATCATATACCCTAACCCATGCATGTGCTCCCTTTATATAGGATAACACTCTTCTTACATTAAGACTAAAAGTGTACATAATTAAGAGAATACCCTTATGGGTGTGAATGACCATAATTACAAGATGTACCCCATACACGTGTACAAGTTTCACTAACAGTTTTTATAAGGCAATGCACATACCTCAAAGTTCTCATGAGTGTTCCAGCAAGACAAACCCCAAGTCTTCCATCAGAAGCGGCACATCCCCACACTCACGTAACTGGATGCATCAAGTGCCTTCTTACAGCACCACCACACACAAGGGCTATAATCCCATTAAGAGCAACTAAATGCTCGACCTAACAAAAAATGATGATGAAACCGTCAAGTCCTTCACACTAAGGCCACCAAAAGAAAGGCTACAATTTCTCATGTAAGAGCTGAAGCTCAGTATCACGCCATATGGATGGAAAATAATAGCTAGAAAGAAACTGGCTTCGTTTGACCTAATGAGAGGTTTACACCATTTTCTTCTCAATGACATGGCTTAAGGCCTATCCTCCTCGACGCATCTAGAATTAACTTTCTGGACAAACCCTTAGTAAAAGAGTCAAGTCCAAAGTTCTTTAAGATTTTCAACACCCCCCCCCCCTCTCATTGGCACGTCTGCCAGTATTGTTTTTCTCAACCTTTCTTATTTGGTTAACTCAAGAGCAATAAACACAAATTGGTCAAGAAATAGAACGCTTTCATCTTTGCGACCACACCACATAGGGCAAGAGGTTTACGCCTTTCTACGTACTTTATATTTCATAAAATGTTTTGATCAATTTCACCTATGTATGTATCAAATATTTATTCTAAGTAGGTTGTTTGAATCAGCTCCTTCGAGCCGTAGCTGTAAGCTTCAATATTGTCAACCACTACAAATCCTTATTTCGATTCACATAAGAGCCAACACTCTGCATTGTGTACAAGGTAGCTTCAATGCCGAGCATGTCTGAAGTTGTGGTAATGCTTCTGAGTAAAGAATGGACATTTTGTTCCAGGGTTTTGACTAGAGACAGTATACTCATCCTCGTTAAATTTGTTGAGACAGGAGAAGACCAGCCTATAGAGGCGAAGGTGTTGCCTAGCACCCGTTCAAGTGAAGGTAGGTGTATTAAAAATATATGTTTATTATTATGAACATCTTATTTATGCAATTGTATCAGTTATTTAATAAATGAGTTTATTCTTGGTGATCTAATTTGGCAAGCTTATAGATTACTAAACTGATTTGAACCTAATAAGTAGATACCCATATTGACCCATCAGGGGATAATGGGAACCCTGATTGATCAATATATAAAGACTCAAAGTTATGGTCCCAAATACACCAAATAACACATGCTCCAGGAAGAGAGATTAAAGTCTCAAAGAAGAATAAGGAGATTTGGTTGAGAAAAACCACAAATCTCCCTTGTGTTCCCGTTGATTGTTGTAGTAAATCCGCAATAGTTGGCAATCGATGTCATCGAAATCAGGTATATTGTCCAAACTCGATCCTCAATAATCTGACTTGATGGTTCTTCGGTTTTAATTAATTTATATCAAGTGGTATGAGAGCCATGGTCTTTGTTAGATTATTAAGGTCTATGAATATTCTATTCGTACTCTGGATTAAATTGTCATGAATGAAATATTTTTCGGATTTATGTTATTTATTTATTTATTTTCTGTGCCATGGGGCTCTATTAGTGGTGTAAACAGCCCATAATCGAAACAACAGAGGTATTTCCGATTATCGTATTCGAGTATGAAAACCTTTGCCGTTTTCGTTTCCGTCCGATTATATTTAGGCTATGTTGTTTCTGATCATTTTTTATTAGTTCCGACGGTAATCTGATGATAATCGGAAATAATCGGAAATTTGATAAAAATTGTCAAACACAAACAAAGATAGGCTATAAAACAAAAATCCCACCGTCTCCAAATCGAACTATTTTTTCGTTTCCTATATCCGTAAACTCGTTTAAAATGACTCCCCCACAATACAACTCGATTCCACCAAAAGATCAAAACAACGAGCAATTCAGGTGAACAACGAATGAAAAATGAAGAGAATCAATACCTAGAACGAAAAAAATAGAATAAGAACAGGGAAAGATGAAGAATAGGAACAGGGAAAGGGGTGAAGCTGCTGCAGAGTTGTGTAGAGCGCAGAAAGTAGGAGGAGAGGCCGTCCACCAAGCAGGGAAATTAGGGTTTGAAGTTGTATTCAATTGCCAAAAAGTGTCAGACAGACAAGGTCTAAAGTCTCTGCCTGGGTCAACCAAATCATTGTTTTAGGTAGTAGGGTCAAACCCGGTTTGGGATTTGCCTTGGGGTTCCTATGGATGATTAAGAAGTTATGAGTTGTAAAATTTAAATATAAATTTTAGAAAAATAAAAAATGAGGCCCTGAGGCTATGCGTATTTTAGTAAAATCTCAGATTTTATTTCTCTTGAGTTGCTTATGTTTGTTGTAAAAGAATATTAACTTTTTAACGAGGAAATATTTTTACACTTTACTTTAGGATTTTTACTTAAATGAATTTAACTACAAGTTGTTAAACTTCATGCCATTAATATAATATGATTTATTAGGAATTAAAAAAAATCTTTTAAAATGTATTTGCTTTATATTTCTACAACTTACCGACTTCGAATGTTCAATCATCTAAGGACCAAGGACAAGGTTAAATGGTTGATAAAAATACATAGAGTAAGGAGTAAGGGGAACATGGTTAATAAAAATAATAATACATAAAGCCATAGACTATGTTGAGCCATTGGTATTTAGAACTTTAGGGTCATGGTATGAATCTGGTGAATTTAAAAATAAAAGAAGAATATAAACTAAAATAGGAGGGGCACGAGGGAGAATAGTTCTGTAAAATATTTATATAATTATTATTCAAAATATTTTTATTAAATTTACCAATTTACTTTTTCAAAACAAATAAGTAAAATATTACTTTTTGATAGTTATATTTATATGATATTTCATTGTGTTTGAAGTGGACTTGTTATAAAAAAGAATTAGCAAATTAATCGATTAGGAAAATATCTAAAGTTATAAATTAATAAATTAATAAATTTGCCATATTACCCATTATTAAACAGTAGAACGATAGAACGGATTCGGAAGAGCTATTTCCATTTCCGTTATGTTTATTAATCGGCAAAACAGTAACGGTAAAATGGTAAACGGATAATAATATTTTATTACCATTTTGTGTCATTTAATAATCGGTCGGACGCAGATAATCGGCTATCGTTTACACCCCTAGGCATGGTCGCTGGTTAGGGTTTCGGTCCATCGGATTCTGTTGCTGTTCGGCGACGGGACTATTGGGCGAACTATCGCCGACTCTCAACCGACCATTCTGCACCAGCCGCCGGCTGCAAAGGCGTCTGAAAAACCAATAAAGAAGTCGGAAAGGGGACACGAATCAACCCTTATTTTTTTAGTGGTTTTATGTTATCGTCCAGTGACGGGAATCTCAAAGGAACAATCGCTGATGACCGGCCAGTCGTTCTATGGTGGTCTCCGGCCATAGGGGCGATAGGAACGCCGGCGTAGAGAAACCCTAATTTCTCTGCAGCCGACGGTGGGAGGTTAAGGATAACCTCCTACAACTCGGTTAGGGATAACCTCCCACAATTGTATTCCATCTTGGACAATATATCTGATGTGATGGTTTCTCGTAAAGATTTTGCAACTCAAATTGCGACTCGTTGTGTTATTTCTTTGTTAGGAGCCATGCTTGATAGAAATTATTAAGATTATTTCTGTTGGAACCATCACATCAGATTATTAAGTTTGGACAACATACCTGATTCCATTGTTGTAATTACCAACTGTTGTGAAATCACTATGACAATCAGACACGAACACGTGTGTGGTTTATGGCGTTCCTCAACCAAATATCTTTATTCCTCAATGGGACTTTAGCCTCTCTTCCGCATGGGGAGAAAGGAGCACGTGCGTGTGATTTAGTGTATTGAGACCATAGCCTAGAGTGTTTACATATTGGTCAATCAGGGTTTTCAAAATCCCCTGATGGGGCTAGTATGGGAATCTAATCATTAGGTCCATATCAGTTTAGTAGTCTATTGGCTTGCCAAATTAGATCACCTAAAAAAATACATTAATTAAATAGTTAATACAATTGCATAAGTATGATGTCCATAATAAGAAATATGATTTTCCTAACATTGCTCTAATACAAATGTTTGGTCCCCACCAGAGTGAATAAAGTCGCTGCAGTATTTGCATATAGGAAGATGATGATAAGGAGTTGTTATTAATAAAAGATTCTTTCACGAATTCCTTTCCATCTATAATCGTTAAATACATGTTTAGCCATAACTACAGCTAGAACTGCTTGCCATTTTGCTAATCTGAATAACTATCCTAATATTTAGGATTTGGTTTCGGTTTACTATTTGATTGTCTGACATATGGAGGATTATCCGTATCAAGTTGTTTATTGTTTCTTTTAGTTGTGACTGAAACCATTGGAACTACATGTATAAAACAAGAATTACAAAACTGAAAAGTGTACATGGTTTATCGATTTGTTTAACGACTCTATTTTGCCCGAAGAGCACTTCAAACTTCTGAATTTTAACTCTGGTTGAGATCTATCAATAGCACTCCAAGGTCCAAACAGAAAAAAAGAGAAAAATTTCAGGCTATATCCCATAAACCAAGGAAAAATAAAAACAGTCAAAATCGAACCATAATATTAAATCGAGTAATACTAGTTACACCTCGACCAAGTTCCCTATGGACCGGCGTACCTCGAGAGGTAGATGCTACAACTCACACCCACATCAGAATCCTAGTTACCGTCTTTTTGGAAACATTATTTATAAAAAAGCCTAAACACTAAAACCCTTTTCTAAAACCCTAAACCCTAAATTTTTTTTTAAACCCTAAACCGTAAATTTTGTTTAAAACCCTAAACCCTAAAATCTTTAAAACCCCAAAACCCTAAAATCTTTTAAACCCCAAAACCCTAAAATTCAATAATCTACATTTGATGTTGATGCCAGCTGTCCACTCGTGAATGTGAAACTAATTCTATTAAATTTCACGTGATTTCTTTTACTGTTGACTATGATCTGAGGTAACGAGGTTCAAGTCCAAATTCCACCCAAAAAGGCCTTTGCCACAGACCGACTTGCGAAACTGCTAAACGGTGTTCCCTCTTTTTGTATCCAAGGTTTTGTGTTCTTTCCCGACCATAAAACCTTGTCAACCATCAAATACTTCAATTGGACAACAATCCCCAATACCCAGAAAATCGTTGGTCTGACTTTTTTCAATCTTTTGGAAACGTCGAGCTCGGTGGATATGCGGACGACTGATAGATGGTCCCAGAGGGTCTAAAAATATTATCTTCTTGCCAGAAGAAAGATGAAGAACAGTCACTTTGATAAATTTTTCTCTCCCTTACATTTTGTTCTTGGAGCGTTTAAATACAACTGTTCAAACTTCTACTTTAATTTAAAAATTCGTAACTATTTTTTGTCTCTCTTAATCTTCTCAACTCTTTAACTGCTCCGGTATTTGCGATTCGGTTTATGAGTTCGTGCAGACCGTCTGATCTCTGGAGTTGTTCGGTTTTGATGCTCTCTGTAACTGCTGTTGTTGTGCTCTGATGTTCTTCCGTATCAACGACAGAGTTAGAGAGGCTGCGCGAGAAGGCTAGGAGCATTCGCGTAGAGGAGTCTGAGCATAATAGAGGAGTCGAAGCACAGAGAGCCTGGCAGATCTGACGTCGGCCCCGCTCCCTACCCTTTGGAGCCCCTCTGCCGATTTCTTCACTGGTGGCAACCTCACTGTCGAGCAATACGACTAGAGATCACACCGTAGACGAGTTGAGGCAACTCTCCTGGATGCAACATACTGTCAATTGAAGTTCCGAACTTCGGATTTTCGGTTTTCATAATTTTGACGCACCGACGCCTGCTCAGACGAGCTGGATATCAAATGAGTATTTTAATTGTTGTATAATTTACCTCACCGTATTGAAGCCCGGGTTTGCTGGCTGGTTCACCCGGGTTGAACCGGAACCGGAGACTCTTCCGAATCTCCTATTCTTTTAAAGACTAGGAACCCGTTTTACTCCTAAACCGTCCGAAGCGGACGGGTGATCCGGTCAAACCATGCCTGGTTCAATCATGAAGGTAACAGAATTCGAAAAAATTAGAAAACACCAAAATTGTTAGATGTAGGACTCGAGACCTGTAGAAGAGACATGCATCCGTCTAACTAACACGGCAAATCATTTAATGTGTTAAAATATAATAAAATAATATGTCTTTGTTTAATGAATGATCAATAGTGAACTATCGGAACTTCATGGGTAAACCTGGTTTGATGATTTGAAACCCACACAAATATACCAAAATTCGGAGATACAAGTTGCTTTCTGGACAATGCTGTGTAATAGGAAGGCAAAAATGCATATTAGAGAAAATAATTTCATCATTTCCTAGTTTGCAACTACCACAGGTGCTAATATAGTTAAAAGGAACAAAACGGAGGTCAGAGTGTTAATTAGAGAACATTTATAGGCTACAAGATGGTCACAATGTTCTCTGGCCAAACTGGTAAACAAGAATCAAAATTAGGGCAGCGAACTAGTGAATTACATGAAATATAAGGAAAACAGACTGCTTAAACCTATCATAAGAAACCAGCACTATAACATTTAAGAGAAATTGCTCCGGAGATTGCAGTGGACTAGTTTTGGATGTGCTTAAAAGGAATACATTCATGACACTTGCAAACAAAAGGTAAGGCTTGATCCCTTCTCATGCCACTGTGAAAGTTTGAAATTTGACCTCATAGTGTCTCTGTTGCTGTTTTGATAAAGGAAAAAGCATTGAGAGAAATTGCTCCTGAGATTGCAGCGGACTAGTTTTGGATGTGCTTAAAGGAACACATTCATGACACTTGCAAACAAAAGGTAAGGCTTGATCCCTTCTAATGCCACTGTGAAAGTCTGAAATTTGATCTCATAGTGTCTCTGTTGCTGTTTTGATAAAGGAAAAAGCATTGAGAGAAATTGCTCCTGAGATTGCAGCGGACTAGTTTTGGATGTGCTTAAAGGAACACATTCATGACACTTGCAAACAAAAGGTAAGGTTTGATCCCTTCTCATGCCCCTGTGAAAGTCTGAAATTTGACTTCATAGTGTCTCTGTTGCTGTTTTGATAAAGGAAAAAGCATTGAGAGAAATTGCTCCTGAGATTGCAGCGGACTAGTTTTGGATGTGCTTAAAGGAACACATTCATGACACTTGCAAACAAAAGGTAAGGCTTGATCCCTTCTAATGTCACTGTGAAAGTCTGAAATTTGACCTCATAGTGTCTCTGTTGCTGTTTTGATAAAGGAAAAAGCATTGAGAGAAATTGCTCCTGAGATTGCAGCGGACTAGTTTTGGATGTGCTTAAAGGAACACATTCATGACACTTGCAAACAAAAGGTAAGGCTTGATCCCTTCTCATGCCACTGTGAAAGTCTGAAATTTGACCTCATAGTGTCTCTGTTGCTGTTTTGATAAAGGCAAAAGCATTGAGTCATGATACATGCAAACGACCAAATAGAAGAAACCAAAGAGTAGACTCGAGTCAGAGGAAAAAAATATTTCATGTTTCAATTTCCAATTATCATTCATGCTTGCCCCGTTCGTGACAGAAGGAGAAATATTCTTTAGCGCATGCTGAAAATGTGATGACTTGATAGTCCATGGTTCTGTGGCAGAAACGCCCTCAGAAATGGCTGCTTGTTTCTCTTCTAAGGCTGCCATAGCAGCTTCATCAACCTGTCAAATAAAAAAAAAGAATTAAGTCATTGTCCCAGTACATAGATAAAATACAATTACTCTTAGGTTTGGAAAACAAATAAGTACCACTGCAGCAAGATCAGCCCCACTTAGGTTGCTGCATGAATCACTTCGACCAATGCTGTCCAAATCCACATCTGCAGCTATAGGCTTTTTCCTAACAATTGCTTTGAGAATTAATCCACGGTCATCAGGACTAGGCAGAGGAACATACAAGATTTTCCCTAATCTGCCTGGACGTAGCAGAGCTCGATCAATCACCTCAAGTCTGCCAATTATTATGTAAAACATTATTTGACTAAAGTAGATTTGGTGAAGAAATGTTGGATATTGGAAAAGTCAAAAAATTGTTTAACCTGTTGGTAGCACCAATAACAAAAACCCCTTGCCTACGTTCAGCACCATCCAGCTCTATGAGCAGCTGAAATGATAGTTTAGTTTGAGACATCATAAGTAAAAGGCCTTAAGAAACACTAATCCTCAAAGAGTAAAATAAACACAATAATGTGTATGATCAAGCACGTGCATGTATTCATATAAATATCAAGATTAGCTCTTGACCTGATTTAAGAGCCGCTCAATAACCCATCCTCCATCTTTTCCACGCTCAGTGGTTAGAGCATCAATCTGAAATTTGAAAGTTCAGTTAGTCTTGCATCAAACCTTAGGCTACTCTGAGAAGCTAGGTCTGCCATGTAGTGTTGAATACACAATTTTTCGTTACTCTCACAAAAGAGAGGACTTGGCTAGAAATGTTCCTAAACCTTCTGAAAATAAAATCAAAAGATTTTACTATAAAACATCTAAAGTTTTATCTAAAACGGCCTACATGCAAGTCATTAGAAAATCTCTCGTTTTTATTTATTTATTTATTTATTTATTTATTTTTGAAGTAGTAAGCTTTTCATTGTTGCAAAATTGCCAAGTTACAAATGCGATTACAGTAAGACCCTATGGTGGATCTCTCACTTCCATGTGGGGGAGTGAAACTCCTTCTCTAGCTAAAGAATCAGTAGCTCAGTTTGCCGTTCTAGGAACATGAGTCCAATTACAATTTATGGATTGACCAAGGGGCCAGATTTCCCTAAAGTAAACCATAAGTCTCCATGGGGGTGTTGAAGCTCTGTTACACCAGTTTATAACATTGAGGCAGTACCCTTCTACTTCTAGGATTCCATTGAATCTTTCGTTATAGATTTTTTGACCTAGTAGCATAGCTACTGTTTCAGCAACTACCGAATCTGTGCAGGGTCATGGTCCTGCATAGGACAATATGAAATAACAATTTTGATCTCTGAATACACCACCAAAGCCAGCAGGCCCTGGGTTGCCTCTGGATGATCCATCAACATTGAGCTTAATGATCCCATTTGGTGGTGGTATCCATTGGATTTCTTGGATGTCTAACTGGGGTTTGGAAGCCTAGCTACACTATCCCACGATGCCCTGAATTAGCCCCAGTTAGACCTTGTAATTCTGGTATAGTGCTTAGCCAATAGAGCAATTTTCTGAAGATCCACTCTTTCAATTGGCTGACTTCCATCTCCTTAGCCGAGAACACTCTATTATTCCTCTCTTCCCATAGGCACCAAGGGATAAAGGAGATACATGAGCCCAACATGATCTTTCCTTTTTTTGTTAATTTCAGATTATTCCAATAGTCAATAATTCCCGAAAGACTTTGGAATGATGGGTTTGGTGTATCAAATTGAAACATGGACCAGAAGTGATTCCAAACTTGTTGGGCAAAAGGGCACTGAACCAACACGTGTTCACAGGATTTTAGTGGGCTGTCACAGAAAGTACAAGAAATGGAGGGTAGTGTCATTTCTCTTCTTACAAGACTCTCTCGTCATTAATTTCTGATGTCGTGCAGTCTTTAGAAAAAATTTCGCTTTAGGTGGCAGGAGAATTTCCATGCCCATCTAATCAGTGCTTCTCCCTGTCTATAGAGCTCTTAAATGCCATACAGGCAAATTTCACGGTGAATTCTTCACTGGAGCTGGGTTTCCAGATGATCTTGTCTGCACTATTAGCATCAAAGAAGTGCGTTGACAAGAGTTGGTCTAATTGAGACAGTTCGGAGGTTTCCTCATCTCTTAATTCTCTCCTGAATTGAAGACTCCAGTCGAAGCTCTTTCCATTTCTGGTTTGTAGTAATTCATTGAGTTTGGATTCAGGAAATCTTATAGCTCTAAAGAGGTTTGGAAAAGACTGACCAAGAGATCTTTCTCCTAACCATACATCCCTCCAGAAATCTAACTTATCTCCCCTTCCTGGAAGATATCTGATCAAATCCCGAAATGTGCCCCAATACTGATGTATCTTCTTCCAGACTGGAGAAAGTGAGTAGCACGGGTGCCATCCTAGCATCCAATCTGAGCGTGGGATTTTTAATTTAGATCTAAGTAGGGATGCCCATAGTGGGGGATTGGGTAGGTTTAGCCTCCAACACCATTTTAAAAGGAGGGCCTGGTTATAGGATGATATTCTTCTGATCCCAAATCCTCCAAAGGTTTTTGGGGTATAGACTTCTTCCCATTTTACTTGGTGAAACTTGAAATCGTTGCTCGTTCCTCTCCAAAGAAAGTTTCTCATTATTTTCTCAATTTCATTGGCTACTCCTTTGGAGCAAGGAATGAAGGAAAGCATATATAAGGGTATCCCAATTAAGCAAGATTGCAATAGAACCAATCTGAAGCCTTGGAGAGGTGTTTACCTTTCCAGGAGGTGAGCCTTTTCTTCAACTTTTTGATGGGGGGGTCCCAAATTTTCTTGTGAATTCTTCCTTGGATCACTAGAAGGCCTAAGTGAGTGAAAGGGAAGCTTCCCGTGGAGCATCCTAATTCATTTGCTGCTTCTTCCAGGTCACTCTGTGGGATATTTATCCCGGTTAATGAGGTTTTCCTCCAATTTATTTTTTGATCTGTGGATAGCTCCATTAGGGACAAGCCAGCTTTCAGCCTTTGGATATGCTCTAGGGTCCCTTCGCAAAAGACCATCACATCGTCAGCAAACTGAACAATTGGTAGTGCCTCGTCCCTGAAAGGGGTCTGTAGCCATCCTGTATCAACTAGTTGTCATCCCTTCTCCCACGATGTTAAACAGGTGAGGGGAAAGCGGGTCTCCTTGTCTAATGCCTCTTGAGCACTTGAAGTATCCGAATAGCCCTCCATTAATTGACACTGAGAATCTGGCTAAGGAGATGCTGGAGAATATCCATCTTCTACATCTGATCCCAAATCCCCTGGCTTTCATAACCAGATCAAGGTGCCTCCAATTGACTCTATCAAAGGCCTTTTCGAGATCAAGCTTCAATAGGTACACTGATTTTTTTTGCTTGGTGAACATATCCACTGCTTCATGTACAAACATAGCAGAGTCCAGGATTTGTCTAGACTTGATAAAAGCACTCTGTTCTCTACTTGAGAACTCATTTTAATCTAGCTGCTAGTACCCAAGCGGTGATCTTGTATATCCCCGAGACTAGGCTTATTGGCCTGTAGTCTTTGACATGGTCAACTCCATCTTTTTTCGGTATTAGGGCAATGATTGAGGCACCTATAGATTGATGGGAAATCCCATTCTCATGAAAATCCTCAAATAGCCTAATGAAGTCCCCTTCCATGAATTCCCATGATTCTCTTAAAAATTCTCCGTTAAAACCATTTGGGCCCGGAGCCCTCTCCTTTGGCATAGAGGTGACTACCTGCTTGATTTCTTCCAATGAGAAAAGAATTTCCAAATCTCTGTTATAGAGATAGACTAGGGAATGTCAGGCCTTCAGAGCTTGCAACCCTCATCACTATAGAGTTCAAGTATTTAACTATGTTTTCAATAACGTCATCTTTATCCAAGACGATTTCCCCTTCTATCTTCAATGAGCTGATACGGTTAATTCTTCTTCTATGAGAGGCCACAAAGGAAAAAACAACCGAATTTGAATCACCCTCCTTGAGCCATCGATATCAAGCTCTTTATGGATTAATTCACTCATTAAGTACCTTGAGCTTCTCCTATCTTGGAACTCTTCAGATGTAAGTGATCTATCTTCCTCTGTACAATCAAAGCTGTTAGATTTAGTGAAGGAAGATAGAAGATGAGAAAAAAGTGAAGAGATAGGAAGAAGGGGAAGAGAGAAGGAGAGAAAGAAGTTGTAAGGTCAAACACTCCCCCTCAAGCTGGAGCGTACATATCATGAAGAGTCTTGGAGAGAAAAATACTCAAATTCCTTTCTTCGAAGACTTTTAGTGAGCAATAGTGATGCCAATAGTACGAGTCCAACGACTCAGCAGTGCGGCAGTGATGCCAATAGTACGAGTCCAACAACTCAGACTCCAACAATTCAGCGATGCAGTCCAACGACTCAACAATACGAGTCCAACGACTCAGCAGTACGAGTCCAACGACTCAGCGATGCAGTCCAACGACTCAGCATTATGAGTCCAATGACTCAGCAGTAGTAGAAAACCTTTTTTAAGGGCAGTAGGTTGTGCATCTAGCACTTATACATGAATTTAGACCATTCACCTTCCGACAATGGCAGAAGAAAGAGAAATATTGAACCTTTAGCTTCCGATCACACGACTAGATAACGTCACTAATAGCAGCACTAATAGCAGCACCAATAGCAGCACTAATAGCAGCACCAACAGCAGCACCAACAGCAGCACCAATAGCAGCACCAATAGCAGCACCAATTGCAGCACCAATTGCAGCACCAATAGCAGCACCAATAGCAGCATGAGCTAGAGCTCAGAAACACTAGAAAACCTTTTCTAATTCGGAAAAAACATTTGGCACGGTTCCCAGAGAGTTTTACATACCTGGAAGCTCTGAAACACGTTCAGAACTACTTGTGACTAGAAGTTGCAGATTTTCGCAGCTCAAAGACAGGTTTTTTTTTGTTTGGCACAAATCCCAAGGCAATGTAATAATTCAATATTTTACCAGCAGCAGTAGTAGCAACCACAGGTATAGGTTCCTATGAACCCAACAACAGCAAAGGAACTCCTTTTAGGAGTAAACCCATACACACGAACTTTTAAGGATCGCCCAGAATCTAAGACCTTTCCAAAACTTCTAACTTATACAACGAGCTTCGAGGAAAGAAGATCCCATGACCTCTGTACGTGACGAGTGGTCATATGCAGACCTGCATTGATACCATGTTAGATTTAGTGAAGGAAGATAGAAGATGAGAGAAAAGTGAAGAGATAGGAAGAAGGGGAAGAGAGATGGAGAGAAAGAGGTTGTAAGGTCTACATGACCTACAACCCTAAATCATGTATTAATAGAATCCGAAAATACAAAATTACAATGATGCCATTCGTGGCTTGAAGAGCAAGTAAAATAAACAATAAAAAAATAATAACTAACTAAAGTTTAATAAAATTACTAAACTACCCCTAATTCTTAACAAAAGCTATCAATGTGCAAATTGAGTAGCCTTTTTTGAGCTTCATCTGCTGGCTTCTTTTTCCTAGCCCATTGGATGATTTTAGTTTTTAATGGCTTTAGCTTGCCAGAGATGATAGATGTACCTGTGCCCCCTGATGGTTGTGTACCATTCCACCATATTGGTAAATTTTGCTTGAATGATTGATCCATCATCCAGGTGTTCTCTATCCTGAAGGGTTTCTTCCCCCATCGACACATGTTTGTGTCGAGCGGGATTGGCCACTGATCGGATGTTACTTTCCCAACTACCCGAGCCATAGAGTCCCTATACAGTGCTAGCCAATCAGGAGAGGCTAAAAATCTGTCCAATTTAGATAAAGTAGGTTGAGCTTGCATGTTGCTCCAAGTAAATCGTTTCCCCGAGGCAGGGATCTCTTCCAGGTTGTGATGGGGGTTTTTTCTCATTTCGAAACTGAATGGCATTAAAATCGCCAGCCAACATCCAAGGCCCATTCCACCTACCCATCATTCCCCTAGTTCATTCTAATATTGGTCACGGCCATGATGGGAGCTGCGCCCACACCTTCTCTTCCTCTCAGTGCGTTGTCCTGGCGAGCTCCTGAGGTCGCAGCCACCCTAGCCAACCGAAAACTCCTCCATAATCTGGGCCACTTGCACGATCATTGCCCAATCCGCCTCCGGGCGTCTCCCTACATTTATCCCCATGCTCTCAAGCCACGAACTCACAACTGGGTCTTCATATTGTGTGACGAGGGGATTCAGCTCGCTTTGTTCATGAGAATGGGACCGAGCCCTGCCCCTTCGATAGATTTGGGGCGCACGGTGGAGGTTTCTCCCGGGCAGGCGGGGATGAGTCCATTCGTAGTTCGCGTCAGTTTCCTCCCCATTTTCTTCCTTATATTGCTCTCTTGGGGATTGTGGTGAGGGGGGAAACAGAGGAAAAGGAGAGGGGGAGCCATTTCCCTTGTCACTGGTCATGCAGTGCATGGCTGATTTTGCTTAGTGTTCGTATTGTTCTCAGGCTGGGAATTTATTGAGTTTCTAGGGTTTTCGTTGGTTGGAAGAGATGGTCAGGCCTCCTCCAACCTCCCTCCGGTCAGCACTTGTGATTGCGGGGCCGAGAGTACTTCAAAACGGTTTTCTAAGGGGAGAGGGTCGGCTTCCGTTCTCCTTTCCCCGTTTTCCGCTTCATCTCTCGCAGAGTCCCAATGGATGGGACTTTGCGATTGAGATTGTATCTGATTTAAATTCAAGTTTCGAATTTGGCCTACCTCAATTCCCTGCTCTGTGCTGTCGAAATTAAAATTTGATTCCTGAGGTGGTGGGCCCTCTTCGTTCTGACCCCACATGCCAAAAGAGAACTCCTGACTCGAGCTGACTCGTCTACCACCAGGTTAATCCGTTCCCGACTCGGTTCCATCATCTCCGGCTCCGGCTCTCCTCCGTGCGGCTCCGGTATGCCAACTAGGGTAATGGGTTTCCCATGTATCCAGATTTTAATAACACCCCTGGGGGGCCATGTATTTGCAAGCTTTATCAGGCCACGCTCCCTTTGGAGATTTACTTTTGTCTGTGTCGCTTCGTCCAAGTGGAGAAGGTTCCCGAAGCTCTTAAATATGTTATTTAAGGCTTCATCCTTCCTGAGTTGCAGGGGGATTCCGAAAATTTGAAGCCAGAAGACTCCTTCGATTCTGTTTGAGCTGCACCATTTCCTCGCCTCCACGTTTCCGCCAGGCTATATTACCTTCAGGTCTTCTTTTAGTTTCTTCCCCTCTTCTTCAGTTTGTAGCCAAACTAACAAAGAATTTCTGCCGATGTTGGATAACCTCGGTTCATAGCTCAGCCCTAGCGAGGTTTTACTCTTGTGGCTCAGAGTATGCCCCTCCTGGATGCAAGCGCCGGAGATGAGGATTTCCGATTTCAACTCTTCTTCTCCCCTGGCCCAAGCCTCCTCCAGATTTGTCTTAGTGTTATCCTTTCCTCCATTTCTAGGAGTTCGGTCTTCATTTCCCGAAGTGGGTCTGCTTCCAGGATCTAATCCTCCTGCCAAGCTTTCAATAGCTTCCCAAGATCTCCTCTATAACATAGAAGGTTCTTCAGGTATGTGGACCCTTGCCATCGTTTTACCTTCCCTTTTGTGTATTATTTTAAAAATGGGCACTGGTTCGGTGGAAACTAAGAACGTGAATGTGTCCTCTTTCAGCTGGAGCGATCTGATAGCTCTTGACGTTTAGAAAGAGATTTATTATCTTCATGCAATCCCCCATTAACGCCGCAGGAAGTCGCACGAAGGACCTCCTATCCCCACTGCAGGAGCTTATCTTCAGACTTCTTCTTGGAATGGATTCCGATTTGTCGAGCCACTCCTCAACATTGAGAATCCAGCCTTCCGCACGGACTAATCTGGATTTCAGAGGTAAGTTCTGAAATACGCTTTCTGGTTACCAGAACCCAATTTTCTTCTACTTCTGGTTCTCCTTCAGGTTCCCCTTCTGGCTCTCTTGCTGGTTCTCCTTCTGGCTCTCTTGCTGGTTCTCCTTCTGGCGTCCCTCCTGGATCTCTTGCTGGCTCTCTTGCTGGCTCACCTTTTGGTTCTACTTCTGGCTCTCGTTCTGGTTCTCTCAACGGCTCGATTGCTGTTTGCCTTGCATTTCTTTCCGTGTTCCCTTCATCAGTAGAGTTCATTCGGACGACTCCTATATCGATTAGGCCTCTATTTTGCATTGTTGTATCTTCGATTTTGTTTTGGTTGATGGTTGGACACTCTTCCTCTCGGTTTGACTCACAAGAGGTCGCCGAGAACTTCCTATGACCCATTTCTGGCCAACGCGATTCTGTTACTTGCTCGCCGGAGGATTTTCCATGCCATCGGAAATGTCCCCATAAATCCCCCCGGAAATCACCCCAAGCAACCAGCTGTCTCAATTTTTTGTGCCTTCTTTACTACTTGAACATTGTGTATACTAAAAAAAATCTCTCTTAATACCTATACACAGTGCACAGTCAAAACAAAATAAGTTAATAACCACTAAAGCATTCATTATTATTAAAGACGTCAGTATCTAAGTTTTTCTCTCTTTTTTTCTGAGAAAGTCCATATCTAAGTTATATTTCACAATTTAAAATTTTTTTTTTTTTAAAAAAAGGAACTGAAGCAATAACATCCACTATTTTTTGCTTAATGAAGTCACTGTCTAGTACTTCAATGGTAAAAATGTCTGGCTGCAGCACTGCTTAGATTAATATCTGAAACTGAATAGAGTAAAATGTCAAGGAGTGGGGGACAGATTTGGAGGAGAAGATGAGTCTGGACTGGCAAGTCGACTACCTGCAACTATACGTCTCAGCCGAAAAAGTTGTTTTGGAGAGAAATATCAGTAAGTGAAACTGGAAACTTGATATATTCAGTTCCTTTATTCACAATAATTAAAATGGAACGGAGTACCTCATCAAAGAAAAGAATACAAGGTGCACAGGAACGTGCTCGACCAAACATTGTCCGAATTGCCAATTCGCTTTCACCAACATATTTGTTCAAAATTTCAGGGCCCTGTAACAAGGTCAATCAGCATAACAATTTATCAAATTAAATTAATGCATGGTAACTGCCTAGCAACAAATGATTAAATATAGGAAACATAAAAGTATACCTTAATATGTATAAAATTTGCACCTGCTTCATTAGCAACAGCCTTGGCAATCAAGGTCTTACCACATCCTGGAGGTCCATAAAGTAAAAAGCCAGTATCCAATTCCACACCAAATTCCTGTTAAAAAAAAATTAAAAGCATAATGAAACCTAAAACATTCAAAAACATATTTTTTTTATCAACAACATAAGAAACAAATCATAACTCACAGCGTAGTCTTCAGGGTGCTTTATATGCCTGACAATGTACCTATCAAAGTCCTTCCTTAATAAATTGAGTCCTCCAACATCATCCCATTTGACATTAGGAATACTGGAAAACCCTTCTCTTCGTAAAGACGGTTGAACCAGCTTTGCTGCTTCTTCAAAATCAGCCATTGTGATACTAAGCCTCTCCATCTCTTCAGGTTTCCAAGGGTGTTTCCACCACTCATCATTACTCTCCTCATTTTCCAAAGCAGAACTGAAGTCATTTTTCCTTCCATCTATTATTCTCTTCATAGAAAGGTCTCCTGCCTTATTTGCCAAGGCAACCAAATCTGCTCCCACAAAGCCAGGCGTCAACCTAGCTACTTTCCTCAAATCAAATGCGCCTTCAAGTCTAAGCTTATCTGTGAGAACTGATAAAATCTCCACACGAGCATTCTCATCTAGAACGCCTAGTACAATCTCTCGATCAAATCTTCCCGGTCTTGGGAGAGCAGGATCGATTATCCTGGTCTATTTGTAGCTCCAATCACGAGAACATAACCAGGTTTTTTTCTCTGATGGTTCTGTATTTATCTCTGTGTGGATGACATTAAGATTTCTATTTGATTCATCCATGCAAGTCATCAACTGTGTCACAATCTGTCGCTCCATCTCTCTTTGTAAATTTTCTCTCTTTGATGCAATAACATCAATCTCATCAATGAAAAGATCTCAAATATTCTCTTCAGAAGCACCTGAACGATTTATTTAAACCAAATTTCAAGATTTTTTATGTTTGACCTCTGTTGGTTTCAAATGAAACTAAATCAACATAAATACATTCAAAATATATAAAGAATATAAGTACTGTAACATATATACCCGAGACACCAGAGACCACTTCTGTAGCAGAAATTTTGTAAAACAGCACTCCTGTCTCATTCGCAATGGCATGAGCAAGTTTTGTTTTCCCACACCCTGGAGGTCCATGCAATAAGATTCCAGCCATTGGTTTCACTCCTAACCACAACGGTAACTCTGGATACTTGAGTGGGACAATTACTTCCATTAACAACTCATCCACAACAGCCTTTATTCCAGCAAGATCTCTAAATCTTGGGCCTTCAACTTCGTCCTCAAACATACCCTTGAAATCCTGCTGTCTTTTTGCATCCCTCAAAACATCCTTAGAATCAATTTTTTGTGCCTTCTCCACCTTCTCTACTTCAAGAATCTTCTCACCATCAGATTTTCCCTTGGAAACAGGTTTCAAAGCACCATAATTACTTCGTAGCAGGGTTTTCACCAAATCAACCTCGGGCTCAAATGGCTCTTCAAAGATTGCATCCTCTGATGTTGAAATTCCACCTTCATCTGATGAAATGCTTGACTGGGATGAGATCGACTTTTTTTTTAACTTCCTCCTAAGATACTCGGTCTCAGTTTTAACCAGTCGCTCTTCTTTTAGATCTACTTTTCGTATCTTCTTACGAGCAGGACTTTGAAAGGAGCTAATTTCAGGTCTATTATCATCATAATCTTCATCATCTTCTTTGAGCATGATCTTGGGGTAAGGGCTTTTTGACTTAATGTGCTGCAAGGTTTGAAGCACATGCATAGTGAATGGCTTTTGTTTGATGCGGCAGTAGTCAGGGAAATTGGAGCGAAGGTGTTCGACAATCTGTTCAACTGATAGGTTTTTTATGTCAAGATTGCTTGAGTTCATGCGGCGAAGGAGGATGCTACGATCAGATGGAGAACGTGTGCCACCTTTCAACTTCTTTCCCATTTTGATAAATGAAATGCAGAGGGTTGCAATGCTTTGTAGTCTTTTTGAAAGTGCTACTAGTCTCAACTGATTCCTTGCCGTGAGAGGATGAATTTTTGGCTGCTGAATAAAAATGTTAATTAGATAATTTTCCAATACCAAAATTTAAGGGAAGAGAGTTATTGCACAATATACGATAGACATGAGATACAGAGTGCTCTTCTACCTCATACCCAGACTGTACCCACACATGACATGAACAAAAAATATTTGAAACCAGTATATTACATTAAAACATCAATTCATAAAAAATGATCCCTCAGAAAAAAATATATTATTTTAAAAAATAAATATGATGACTATAAGGTCACTATTGAAGTCTTTGAAATTCAACCAATAATGCAACCAACATTGCTTATCAGATATACCTAATAAATCCCAAAACAAACAGCCATCTCAAAAAGATTTATTTAACTAACAAGGCAACTTTCTTGGTAATCTATTGAATAACCACCTACGATGGAACATTCCTTGATTTGCTGAGGCTGACAAGACATGCAATTAAGGCTAAATAGCATCATATAAAACAAGAATGCACAATTACTAGAATAACCATCTACAAAGGTATTCATATTGAAAAGGATTTCAAAAGTCGCCAAACAACTTCAAATCTTATAAGAAGAAACCTCCTCGAGTTCCGAAGCTACCTTCAACCAAACTAAAGGGACAGGAAAGTAGCATGGGAAAAGGAAAAAAAGGAGAGAATCAACGATGAATGGTAAATTAGTAGCTCCTCTGCCAAACAAGAACAGTACTTTTAGCCAGTGACTGTGACAAAATGAACTACAAGCAGTGCCCAGGATTAGAAGACAAGATAGGAAAGTAGTTCGTTTGCCAGAACATTGTATAAATGAGTTCAATGACCAATACTGCCAAGAAAATGAGATCATACCCAATCAAATGGCAACCTACTGCAGATGCTCCTTACTATAGAAACCCCCTCTATGATTATATTAGAAAGAAGAAAACTGTTTTTTTTTCTGGTCATGGGTGAGTTGGACATCAATACATCTTAAATGGGTAGTCCATGTTCTTTGACAGGGAACAAAGAGAAAAGAGACCAGAAATGTCATGATATTGTTTGAGTGCCCATTTAAAAAAAAAAAAAAATTGGAGAAATAGATCAGGAATTGTAAGTTTCAAGTTGTAAATGTGAATGAAAGGTATTAGAAAGTGTACTTGCTCAGTATCTAAGAAATCTCACAAACATATAATATACATTATTTTTTTTAAAAAAAAAAAAGAAAGAAGCTCATTTCCTTTTCTTAGTTCAAATGACATGTATTCCCATATTGGAAGTGAGTTAATTCTACTCTTCCCTGACTCTCAGGCTCCAATTGGTTAGAAAATAATAAGACAAAAAAAAAATAGAAAAGGAGAACGGCAAAGAAAAAGATGATAAATTAAAGAGATGGTGGCTTTTTTCACTCATTTGGTAACGAGACTTGTGAGACAAATAAAGAAATATACAATTTTTTGCTTGCCTGAACATACAAAGGAAGAAAAAAATACAGCTAGAAAAATCTAAAAATATTTTCAAAAATTTTAAAAAACACATTTGATTACCTCCATGATAAGACAGCCGTTCAATAAAATAAAGAAGCCCTAAAATACATATGCTTCTCATTAGCACATGTTCCCCTTATCTTCTGATGACCGATTATTTCAAAAGCAACAATTAGATGGAAATATGGACCATTGACCTTACCACTTCCGTCTGTTAGAGTAGGATTTTTTGTTAACATAATATTTTAAAAAATCTTGTCAACCCAAAAACTTAAAGGAGAAAGATTCATGATTATACGACCAAAGAAAGTTACCATGTACATAATTAAATATAGACTCCAACTTGAGGATGAATTTTAAGTCAAATTAAGTATAAATTGACTCCCATCTAAATAATTAAATATAAAAATAAATAAATAATCTCAAAAGAAGAAAGTAAGAAAAAGGTTCAACTTACGGAGGCAAGTGTTACAAGAAAAAACAAGCTCAAAGAAAAACGTCTTCTACAAGGAAAAATTAGACATTCAAAAAAAAACAAGGAAAAATTAGGAAATTCAAATTGGACAAGTATTCCACCAAGATATTTTAAAATACCAACTTTAACCTTGATATGAAAATATAAATCTGAGAGACTCCTATCTTTGTTAACCTCTCTCTATTAGGCAGTTAAAGAAAAATTTGCTTTTTTCTTGCAAAGCTCTCTCTATAAATCTACAAAAATATCTACAAAGTTAGTTTTCAAATAAGACATCTCTGTACCTGAAAAACACCTCTATAAAAGTGCTAACTATAAGTTTCCCTTGCCTTTCCTCTTGCACCCACTTTTCTCTCCTCCTCCCTCAATAAAGCTACTCACTTGATGTAAAATCAACACTCAGAAACAATATCCTTGTCAGAATATAGTTAAGAGTGCCTTCCTCAATGGATGGTAAATCAGGGATGCAGCAATATCTGCCCATAATATTTTGTATTACAAAGAATTGGATTTGCTAGAATGAGTCCCCAACTTTAATGGCTCCTTTTTTGGTATACCCTTCCCACAATATTTGGAGTGCTAATGAGGGATTCTAATGGGTCCATTCTCTTATCCTCAGTTGGCCCCCTGGGTCAGGATGACTTCATAGATGTTGAAGTACAACATCTACTGCAAAATCTTAGGTTTTTTGCTCCCAGTTTTTGTTTTTTTTTTGGAACGCTGATTACAGAAGGCAACTCAAGCAAGGTGCTTGGTTGTACCATCAGACCTCAGCTCCACCACAGAGGTTCTTGTGCATCTTCAAAGAAATTTAGCAACTTGCTCGGGCCTGTGTCTATGAATTTAAATAGATTATGCACTTTCCTTTGAAAAAAAAATATAATGAAGAGGCTGGGAGCTACCTTTCATTCAAATGTCAAGCTAAATAGATTCACAGTTCAAATTTGAGGTACTATCCATAACAAGATTTATCAATATCAGGGAGCCACTCATTATAGTCATTCATGACATATGCAGGTCCTGCTGGCAATAGTACTTCATAAGAGGCTAAATCTTACTCTCTACTAGAGGGCCTGAGATCGTATGAGAAGCCACTTTTCTGCACCTTTGATCATTGAAGTGATCCAGCTCCACTTATTGGTTAGGGGAGCAATAACGTCGTCGTCCCCCCTCCCGCGTCTTCGGAGACTAAAAGAAACCTTTGATGAAATTTGTAATATTGTAAGGAAATGGCACATAGCTTGCAAGATTCCTTGGAATGCAAAAGTTCTATTGCAGATAAATTAGGTAAAGCAAGGGTGTCTAAAGAGTCTTTAGTAGTTGAACCGAACCCAATGTTGTAGCCAAAGGTTTAGTAAAAGTGGATATGTGTAGGGTATCTGATGTTTTAAGTAAATATGTATATATTAGTGTAAATCATACCAAATTCAAGGATTAATAAAATTTCACACAATTTCAAAATAATAATAGCTATTCATCAACAAATCATTTAACAGTGAAAAGGCCCATGATGTTAGATATCAGTCCCACTTAGATTTAGAAGTTGAATACCTTAGGTTTATTAGTGGGAGAAGATGCATAGAGCAAAAGCTTTCTGACTCTTACTATTTCTCAAAAATATTCATTCATTGTAATGTTCCAAGAAACAACGTCACTCTTGGACATTCAATAAAAGATAGATCCCCCCTGCCCAACAGCCTTAAATTAGCTACTTCGATGATTAAATTGTATCAGTAAAATAGTAAGATTTTCAGCACCAAGAAAAAATGAAGAGAATCACTACCTTATTAAATATTTACCTGGTACTTTCAAAGGAAAACTGAGTTATCTAAACTAAGAGATACTAACACAAGTGGATTTTTGGAGCATTCACATCTGACATCAGAGTGAACGCATAAATTTTTATCAAATGATAACTAGCTGAGTGTATTCATGAGTTCTCTGTATACTCGTCAATGTAGTTCATGTTGAAAACAAAATAATTGAAATCACCTCCAAAATTACTCTGAGTCGATATTTGGTAGGGCAGACAAGAGAGAATCGAAGAGAGAAAGATAAAATCAAAGAGACAAAGAGAGAGAGTTGAGGAGGATCAAGGGAAGAAGATGAGAAATATCTTGGACCTCTTTTCGCCGTGATTCCGTGAAGAGATTGTTAATAGAATGTGAAGTGGAGCGTGGCGGCGTCGGGGACTTGGAAAGAATAAGAGAGAACGAGCGTAACGGCATTACATTCCCATCAAGTACTTTGGAATTTTTTGTTTAATTAATTAAATATGACATATTATATACAAATTTGAATACTATTTGAATAATTTTTAATTAATTTAATAATTTTTTGAAATATATTTACTTACGGAACCTTGTCAATTAGCAGATCGGTCGAGTCAAATCGGCTTGGCCGATCCGGCTTGGATTATCCAGACTTCTCCTTGCGTCCCAATTCTGATTCATAAAACCTCCACGTTTTTTCCTCGAGTGGTGATATGAGTACTTCAAACTATTACTGCAAGGGTTTACATCCTAACATGGCGTCTACATGCAGGAAAGAGATAAACTTAGAGATAAAATAGGCTAGATTTTGTTTTTTTAATTTAAATATTATCTTCCTATGAGTAAACCCTAAATTTTCTCTTACTTGGACCGCAAACTAATTGCCACGTCATCGACGTAAAACCTCAAAGTAAAATATGGAAGTACTGATATCATTTTTCTTTTACCTCCAATTTCGAAAATGTATATATGCCACACAGTTTTAGATTTGGAGAGGGTCGTTAATGATTGAGCACCTTGGAGGCTAGCAAGGATACTTTATTAATGATTTCCTCAATATGGGTACGTAGAAGATCAATATTAAATACTCAACCAAGGTAATGAATGAGCATCTTGGGGCATATGTGAAGAGGATCATTCTTGTAGAAGCCGAGGGGGTTGGCGTATCTAATATCAGAGACAATGCCATTGTTCTTGGTGAGGGACACCCACACCTTCCTTCCTGGAACCATGTCCTTGCACCCCTTCTCACCGGACTCACTTGGCACACATTGTCTTTGTGATCTCGACTACTTTCACTGGGTACATCCCCGTCGGGTCCGTCGCTCCCTCTCCCCTGAATGTAACCAGGTGGGTTGTCCTCTTCTTGCACTCCACGTTCACCTTCGCTCCTGCAGAGTAATTGGACATGCAGGGTTGAATTAATGAAGGAAATTAAGATGAGCAATACTTCAGTGTTGGGTTAGTACTACTTGATCAATTGTTAGATTAATTACCTGGGATGTAGTATGTGGCAAATGTCTCAAAGCCTGCATGACAAGTGTCGCTAAAGACTTTCCCCTTGATGATGAAGTGGTTTGCGTATGTGATGGAGAGGGATGACGAAACCCAGCATAGTACGGCTATGAGAGCGAGAGATGTGAGTTTTGTCATTTTGATCTATCAAGTGAGCAACATATGCAATAACTTTATATGGGTCTTGTGGCTGAGAAGATCAATGACCACTTAGCCATGAATATCATTTCTTGAAGAACGGAGGAAGAGAAATCATCACCAGTAATAACCATATCATCAACATAGAACAGAAGCAACACAATGCCTTGAGAAGTCTATTGAGTGAATAAGATAGAATCATAAGAACTCTAACAATAACCATACTTCACAATCCTTGAACAAATGGTGAAAAACCAAGCACTTGGCGTCTGTTTTAAACCATATAGTGAAGGATGCGGAAATCTTGGTGGGAGCAACATATAAACTTCTTCAAACAAGTCGTCATTTAAAAAAAACATTTTTCACATCCATCTGAAATAAGTCCTAATGTCGAACTGAGGCAATGACAATTAACAAATGAATAGAAGTTAACCGGGCAATAAGAGCAAATGTCTCCTCATAATCAATTTCATACACATGTATGTAACCCTTTGCCACCAAACGAGCTTTATATCTAGCAACACAACCATCAGTATTAGTCTTAATTTTATAAACCCACTTGCAACCAATTGGAGACTTACCAGGAGGAAGAGAAACACGATCCCAAGTACCAGCCTTGGCTAGAGCCTGTAACTCCTCTGACAATGCTTGTTACCAAAGAGGATTAGAGGAAGTTTTCTTATAGGAAGAAGGCTCATGAAGAGAAATGAGAGCTGAATAATAACAATCATAATCAAGTAGACCTACCAAACAATGACGAGATGGATAACGAGATTGACTTGCAGGATCCTTTGGCGATTTCTCGCCAAAGGAGGTAGGAGACAAATCCAAAGAAGGCACGAGGTCATCAGAAGGAGAGGGCGCAAGGGACAAGGAGGTGTTGACCAATGAACCTGTAACAAAGACACACATGGAAGATGCAGAAGCCAAGTCAACTGGAAATATATCAAAAACAATAGTGGGAGAGATATCAAATTGGGGTTTATAGGAAGGTAAAGTGTAAAACGGTACTTTTTCCCAGAAAGTAACATGATGGGAAATTCACAATTTGTTAGCTTGAGGATCATAACTAATGGAAACCTTTTTGCTCAATACCATAACCCAGAAAGACACACATAATAGATTTAGCAGATAACTTATCTCGTTCGAGTGCAGGAAGTAAGACTAAGCACATGAAACCAAAAACTCAAAGAGAAGAATAATCAAGAATCGTACCATAAGTCTAGTGAAAGGCATAGAACCCTTCAGAGCTATAGACGACAATCGATTAATAAGATAAACAGAGGTCAAAACCACCTCACCCCAGAACTATTTTGGCACAAAAGAAGACAAAAGAATAGTACGCACAGTTTCAATGATATGTTTGCGTTTGCATTCAACAACCCCAAATTGTTGCAGAGTATATGGATAAGAGAGTTGCTGCAAAGAATCGTGAGACTTAAGAAACATACGAAACTTATGCGATATATATTTCCCCTAGAATCATAGCCAAAACTTTAATAATCTTAAAAATTTTAGTACAAACTATCTTGGAGAATTCAACATAAGTGTCGTAAAAAGCGGAACGAGATCGTAGCAGATAGATCCAGATAAAATGTGAATAATCATTAATGAACACAACATAATAGCAAGATCCGCCATCAATGCAATCGAAGACAGTCCCCAAATATCAGAATGAATAATATCAAACGGACCAAAAGAATGCACATCACTTGTATTAAATGGTAAAGAAGTATGTTTGCCAATCTTACAACTAATACAATGCAATAATTCCTGAAGAAACTTGCAGCGATTGACTAGTATTAAATAATTTATTAAGAGTTGTGGGTGATACATGGCCCAAACGATTATGCCAGAGTGCAAACTAAGAACAAGAACCAGCAACCAAACTACAATTTAACAATGATGGAACGACAAATGGAATGTTCAAATCAACATGTTCAAACAATCGTCCAACTTTACGCCCTGTCCCAAGAATCTTCCCTGTTGACGGGTCTTGTACCTGACATCTAAAAGAAGAGAAAAGAACACGAAACCCAAGATTGCATAATTGACCAACAAATAACAAATTTATGGATAAACGAGGAACATAAAGAACATGTGAGAAACAAACACCAGAAGAGGTACAAACTGAACCAGTCGATTGAATAAAAAGTTTAGAATTACCAAAAATATAAAAAGGGGAAGAATATACAGAGGAAGAGGACGTAAAAATAAAAATATAGGAGTCAAATATCATATGATTGGACACACCAGAGTCAATTATCTATGAACCATACCCATGAACCCTTACTAAATTGGTAGACAATGAAGAGGATGAGGAAGAACCTTGACCAAGACCAGCAAGAGCCTTGCTAATCATGTCCTAGATATCCATCAGTGAAGAGGTGTGAGACTGAGCTGAAGGTGACGAACCATCTGTGGAAACAGAAACTGCAATAGTGCGCCTTGCAGAAGGATTATGCTGAGGCTTCTTTAATTTCAATGCAGGACATGAGAGTTTCATGCGACCATAATCCTTACAATAATTGCAGCGTACCTGGCTCATATCACGAGAAAGACCAGACTTACTCTCAGTGGAAGAAGGAAGTCGGCGAGAAGTAGCAAAAATAGTATCAGTATCTCTAATCGAGGAACTAAGTTGCCCACCACTAAGACGTCTTGTCTCCTCTGCTAATATTTTGAAAGGGCACCTTCCACAGAAAGCATAGGGCTCCAATGAAGCATGGAGGATCGAATGTTCTCGTAATCATCTCGAAGTGCCTTTAAAAACTGAACTAAGTGAGCCTGGTCAGTATATTTCTAAAAAATCGTTGTATTGTTATGGGTGTTAAACTTGGGAACCTAACAGCTAATTGATTCCACATCATAGACATCTTACCATAGAAATCAGACATAGACTGATTGTGATCCTGTCGTAAAGACCGAATATCTCTAGCTTGTACTTCTGAGCAAACATATTTCCATTGTGTCTTAGTTCTAAAAACAACCACACATCTCGAGCGTTCTCTTATTTACCAATCTACAAACTAAGAGAAGATGAAGAAATAACACTAGCCAACCACGTAATTGCCCTGACATGATTATTCTCCCAATCTTCTAGAGCTTTAGATAGAGACCCATTTGCATCTCTAACAGCTATAGGACAATCCCTAGAAATATACTTCAATAAATTTTGACCTCTCAAAAAATTACACATAAGAGACACCTAATGAACACAATTTGCCGAGTCTAATTTAACAGGTACATTCTTAAACATGATCACCAGCTGAAGATCATCTTAAATGATATGGAATGAGGAAAATCTCAGTCACAAAGCAGCAAAACCAACAATCACTTACTCAAGTTGCAAGCAGGGAACCCAAAGAACCCATAGAAAATCCAGATTATAAAATAATTTCACCAACAACTCTACATACACAGCAATGCACAACAAGAAATTGACCTGGTCTGAATGGGTCTGAGCTGGGCTGGTCCGGTCTGGTCTTGTCTGGTTCAGACCAAAGGAAGCTAGAGCAAAGATCATCCGTTCGTGTCTCCGACAACAGTGACGGTTGGCGACGAACAGATGGTGGGCGGAGTCACACGGCAGCGACAACGACGACGACGACGGCTACGACGACGACAATGGCTACGGCGATGGTGATGCTGAACAAAGTCGAACAGAGACGATGCAAAATCAGTCGGCGACAAAGTCATCGAACTGCCCTGGAAATAGAGAAGAAGTGGCACCAAATGACGGCGATAATGGATGCAAAGAGTTGTTGGATGGTGGCTAAGAGGCACCAGACAACAGCAGCGACGGAACCCGAACAAAGCTAGAGCAAACCCTGAGCAAATCACGAGCAAATAGTGTAATCCAAACGCATGAAGACGAACCAAAGGCGAATCAGAAGGCCTAATCTAGCAAAAACGAAACAAAGCAGATGCAAAGTCTGGACCAAAACCCTAATTTCAGAACAGGGATGAGAATGAGTTATGACGAGTCCACTCGTTTGATTTGTCTGAGTTGAACCTGAATCACCAAAAAAAAAAACGCTTCAATTTGAACCGAGTCAAGACCGAGTTGGCTCTGATAACATGTTAAAGTGACAACTTCTATAAAAATGGGTTAATTTCTTATTAACACTTCAGATATTTATAATATACTCGATTAAAATAGTGAAAGACCAAAATATCCTTGAAGGGTAAAATTACAAAGACACCCAAATAAATAAAGTACATAATCTAACAAAATGAGCATAGACTTGATCATCCTTAATTCTTCTGGAATTAAAATTTAATTATATCTCTCTCATTCAAGTGATTAAATGGGATAAAAATAGCTTGTCTTCATCTTACAGTGTGCATGCATATGTACCTAGCTATTTCATCTAGATTAATAATCTTGTCATTACGTATATATTAAACTTGTAAATTAAGAAAAAATAATAGATGCTTGTTTAATGGTTTTTAACATGAGCTAATCCATAATTGCAAAATTGTAATTGAAGGGACGATAAGTGGGTAGAATTTGTTGTGTTTTTGTAGAACAATTAATATTAGAATAATGCTAGCTGCACCTCCGTTCAGTACCCCCGTTGCTTAACAGCCAATGTGGATGCACAACTGGCTAGGATTTAGGCTTTAGTGTTTAGGGTTTAATAAAGTAAAAAATATTGTTTTACTGGACATGGTTGCAAGTCATTGGCCGGTACTCCATGGGGGTATTGGAAGGTGATGCAGCTAGCATTACTCTTAATATTGTAGAGATTTAAAAATTTTAATACATAAAATCTTTTACTTTTGGACAGTTAAAATAATATCTTTTCTCTACAATTGTAGATTTCTTTCGATAAAAAAATAATATTGTAAAAGTTTTGTTCCACACCTACAAGTTATAACCTTAAGTAATATAAGAGAACAAAATCCTAGAGAAAATTAAGTTCCTATATATAAAATGTGTAATTAGTGTAAAGAGAAATGAATATCCAACTAAGAGAATTGTGTTACTACTTTGCATTACAAAAAAGAGGCAAAAATTGCTGCAGGGTAGGGAGACAAACTACTTCCTCATGATAAGGTTATTTTTTTTTTTCGTGTGTCCATTCGGTAATCTCCTTGTCCAGGTCAAAGTGCAATAAATAGGTATGATTTTATTTTATCCAAAGGTCAAGTTGAAGGACAAAATTGACAATATTCATGAGTGAACAATTGAGCATAATGAATTATGCATGATATACGCAAATACCATAGGAAAAACACCATCCTACTTACTACTAGTTGTAATTCTCAATCATCTTAGAATAAATTATTATCTGGAATATCAGGATGATTTGATATGGATAATTTGCAATTTTTTGAGAAACCACTAGTGGTATCAAAGATCAATAGAAAGCATCAACACTTATTTTCTTACATGGTATCAGAGCTCAGGGTTTCTCCCTAAGTCGATCTGCCTTTTTCATACACTCTTCAATACGGTCTTCCTCCAATCTCTCTTTCTCCATCGCCAACCGAACATAATCATTTCCCCTCCCACCATCAAGTCCATTTCTTAGGACTTAAACTCACTCTAGAAAACTTTCTCATTTGGAAAGTTAAAATCATCACCGTCATGCACAATCATAATCTCCTTGGGTTGTTGGATGCTAGCATCATGCCACCTAATTCTTTTTTTTTTAGACGACCTCACCAAATGGAAGAGCCTGGATCAGCTAGTACTTGGCTGGCTTTTACAATGTTTATCCGATGCCATTCTGCCTTGCATGGTTGGCATTGAAACAACTTGTGATGCCTGAACAACGCTTGAAGAAGTCAATGGAACGGTGACCCATTATTGAATTCAACATTTGAAGGCGGATCTTCATACTTTGCAATATGGCAGTAAATCTATTGGCGAGCACCTTATTGATGTTAAGTCTATTTCTCTTGCAATCACCAGTGCAGGCCAACCGGTCGATGATGACGACCTTATTTTGCACTCTTTGGGTTCTTGGGTCAGAATTCGACCCAGTCATTGTCGTATTTGACTCTCAATCGATGACTCCTTTCTCCTTTGTTTCGGAACTATTACTAGACCATGATCATCGCCTTCGACAAATTACTCTGCTTGTCGCCTTTACTACAACACTTACAGCCCCTGCTCCTCGGCAGCCATCCAATCAATCTAATTGTGGCTCTTCCTACAGACCTTCTGTGGGGTGCGGGGGCTCTTCCAGTATTCAAGGCAGAGGTCGCATTGCTGCTTCTTCGAGTACCACTGCCTCCAACAACTCAGACAGATCTTCCGTCTTCTGCTATTGCTGCAACCACCCATTCCATAAAGTGAACCACTACAAGGGCCGACAATGCATTTTCTGCCTCTACTGCCCTCTTAGCTACCTCCCCTCCCACTCCTTTGATTGAGGACTGGTTTTTAGACATTGGGGTGACTCACAACCTCACCCATGGTCGTGCAGATATATCTGGTAAGACCCCCTTCTGGGTCTTGACTCCATTCTCATTCGCAATGGCCCCCCTGTCCATGTTTCATACAAGTCGAACTCATTTTCATCTTTCTTGTGGTGATTTTGCATCCTGTCAAACACTTTTAGTTCCTGAGACCAAAAAGATACTGCATCAAGGACCCAATAGAGGAGGGCTTTATCCACTTTTGGTTTCCCAAAAACACTTGCTCACTGCTAATAAGACCTCTTCAAAGGTTTGGCACTCTCGCTTGGGCCATCCCTCTTAGAACACACTTCTCTCTCTGTCTTCAATACTACATATTCCAGTCTCGCCCACAACATCTCTGCCATGCACACATTGCCAACTCGGTAATAGTCATTGCCTCCCATTTTCTTTAGAGTGGTGATATAAGTACTGTGAAGTATTACTGCGAGGGTTTACATCCTGATGTGGCATCCATGTTGCAATCCGTTAAGAGATGCACTAGGAGATAAAATCAGCAAGATTTTATTTTTTAATAAAATATTATCTTCCTATACTATGGGTAAACTCTAAACCCTAAATTTTCTCTTACATGGACCACCAACTAAGTTGCCATGTCACGATGTAAAACCCCCAAAGTAAAATTACATAGTACTGATATCATTTTTCTTTTCTTTAAGTTCCATTCGATCAAATAATCCTTTGGACATGATTCATTGCATTGTTTGGGAACCCACTCCCATAATCATTGTTAATGGTTTTGGCTTTTATTTAATCATTGTTGATAACTATTCAAAATTCACATGGTTTTTTTCCTGTTAAACACAAATCTGATGTGTTCTCCATCTTTCAAACCTTATTCCGCTTCTTGAAAACACTTGCAATATTACAATTCATTGTGTCCAAAGTGAGGGGGTGGCGAATTTATTAGTACTAATTTGTAGGAGTTCTTTCGCGCAAAAGGCATTCAACACCGTCGGTCTTGTCCAAGAACACCTGAATAAAACGGGATTGCAAACACCGTCATGTGGTTGAAACATGTTTGATACTTTTAGCCCAGTCCAATATCCCACACTCTTACTTACTTGTATGAATTCTTTATAACGGTTCTCAGCATAAATCTTTTGCCAAGTCCTGTCCCACACAACACCACCATTTTACCATCTTTTGGGTCACCACCCTAAATACCCACATCTCCGCGCATTTGGTTGCTTGTGCTTCTCATGCATACGCCCTTTTAATCCCACCAAACTTAAAGATAAAAGTTACCGCTGTATTTTTCTGGGCTACAACAAACAAGGGGTATATTTGTCTTGACATAAACAACTTTCAGCTTTTTATCTCTCTCCATGTGATCTTTAATGAACATGAATATCCAGGTCTCCCATCAAAAGAAAAACCATCGTTCTTGCCCTTTTTTTGCAGAAAATTTCCATCAATGCCAATTTACGACCAATACTTGGCCCCACTTTGGTGACTAACTCACCACTGGCACCACATCCCAGCAGGCAGACTCCCGCTGCTAGCGGTCGCCTTCCCCAACTAGACAACCAACATCGGCTCCTGCGATGCTCTTACAGACCCGACACCTTTCTCAGCTCTCGCCATTGGGTGTCCCGCCACCAGCGATTTTGCCCAACCAGCCGTCCGCCAGCCGGTGCCTCTCCTATGTGCCTCCAACCACCGGCTGCTGTTCCACGCCTTCATCGAGTCCTTTGCCGCCATCCAATCCGCCCCTCAATGCCACAACAAAAACACACCTTCGGCCAAGCCATATTTTCAACAGGCCTATGTGGCCCACTTCTTCAACGATTCGAACAATGTATTCAACCTCAACCTAGGGCCCTTCTTCATAGCGCTTCTCGTAGAGTCACCTCTTTGTTAAGTCGCAAATATCTCCCATCTCTGGTTGCCACTCTTCTACTGTTTCATGCAGCAGTGCTACCTGACTTCCGCTACAACAATAAAACTCCAAACAACTCTGTTCGCCGAATGCATTGTGACCCTACTCTAAATTCGTCTTCCAGGGTCTCTCGAATTCCAAGATCTACATCAGTTTGTCATCGAATTCAAAGTTCAATTTCACCACCTATGCAGAAAATACTACCGTCCTCTCCGGTTTAGAGGCCCGATGCAAATATTTTAGAACCTCATTCATCTGTTTCGGCTCCTCCAACAATTACAGCTACATGGTCTCCAAACAGCACTCAGCCACATTCTCACTATCCCGACTCTGAGTCAGTACCAGCTCATCCTGCCCTTCCGATTACTGCATTGGTTCCTCTAGCTACTGACCAGATGCTGCATTCTATTATCACTAGAAGCATGGACGACACATGCAAACCGAAGGTTCTTCTATCAGAATGTTACCCTTTACCAATGTGTTTGGCTAGTGAATTAACATCTCTTCTACACGAGCCCTCTTGATACTCTGTAGCAGCCAAATATGCACGTTAACAAAAGGCAATGCAAGATGAAATTGACGCTCTCAATAAGGAAAATGCCAGTTGCACCTATGCACAATACCTATTTGGCATACATGACGTAAATGGCTAATCGGAAATACAGTTGTCCGGGGTTTATATATCCTTTAGAATTTAGGATTTTATAAAATAAAAAATATTTTATTATTTTTTAAATTTTTCGTATTGGCTGGTTATGCCATGTACGTCGGATAGGTAATGTGGCCTAGATGCAGCTAGCATTACTCTAAAAATAAAACATGGAAATTGATCCCTCATACTGCGGACATGAATGCAATTGGCTGCAAATGGGTATTTCGTGTTAAACAACGATCCGATGGTGCTGTTGAACAATTTAAAACTAAACTTGTTGCCAATGAGTTTCATCAGCAACCCGACAGAGATTACCATGACACATTTTCTGCAGTGGTTCATCCAGCCACAATCCGTCTCATCCTCTCTATTGTTGTTCCTTATCACTTGCGACTTTGGCAACTTGACGTAAAAAATGCCTTCCTCCACAATGATCTATCAGAAGCAACTTATATGCAGCAGCCCGAGGGATTTATTGATCCCGAAAATCCCAACCATGTGTGTCGTCTACATAAGTCTTTTTACGATCTCAAACAAGCTTCTCGGGGATATATTACAAACTTAGTCAGTTTCTCCAACGAGCAGGGTTTATCGGCTCTCCACATAACTCATCATTATTTCTCCAACATCCATTTGGGGCTAGTATCATTATACTCATATATGTGGACGATGTTATAGTCACATGGTCGTCAACTCAGACCATTCATCATTTTTCTTGATTTTTTTATCTGCTTTTGAGTTGACTGCTCTTGGTCTGAGATCCGACAGTTTATTTCTCTCACAGTGACCACATTGGACTTACTTCAAAATTATGGGATGACAATTGCTAAACCGGTTAGTACCCCCCTATCGGGTGATAAAATCTCTATCGATGATGGTGAGTTACTCAGCGACCCAACTTCATATTGCCAATTACTTGGCACTCTCCACAATTTGACTTTGACTAGACCTAATATATCTTATTCGGTCAATACACTATATCAGTTCATGCAAGCTCTGCATTTTTCTCATCTCCAAGCCGCAAAAAGTATTTTGCGATATCTTAAACACACTCTGACTTATGGGCTGCAAATCTCTCCATCGGCGTTTACTCTAACTGGCTACTGCGATGCTGACTGGGCTGACTTTCCCCATACTCATTGTTCTACTACTTGTTATGCCATATATTTAGGAAACAATTTAATATCGTGGGTCTCGCAAAAACAAAGTGTTTCTCGATTAAGCTATGAGGCTGAATATCAAGCCTTGGTCTCTCTCAACACAATAATGTCATGAACTATTCATATTCTATGGTGTCTCATATTTGTACTTCTTCTACACCAACACTTTTTTGTGATAATGTAAGTTCCATCTTCTTAGCTACCAATCCCTTCATTCACGGGCGAAGCAAACACATTGAACTCAGTATTCACTTTATGAGAGATAAAATAGCTGAAGGCCTCTTCCATCTCAGACAGACATTCTCAAAAATCATTTATATTGTCCCAAGTTTAAAGTATTACGGTCCAAGCTCAATGTTGTAACACCCCCTTTAGCTTGTGGGAGGGAATTAAAGTGGTTACGATTTTATTGGCCTTGTCCTATCTTGCATATCAGATTTCTGCAATAGCTTATTCAAACCTTTAACGAGACTTCACCAAACTCCTGAATACTCTGATTTTTCGTTTCTTTTCATCTGTAACTTTGTATATAAATACTTTTATCAAAGAACAATAGAAAGCATCGACACTTATTTTCTTACAAGCAACACTTCCTTAATCTGTCATCATCAAATTTGTTTCGGTTGTCAATCCTGTTTCTTCTTCACTTGCATGTGTGACATAAAACTGTCCCAACACATGCTTTTACGACTTCTCTTCTATTATTTTCCTTCTTTGCTTGCCGATTTCATTCCAATGAAATAAATTTTCATTTTTATTTGTTTATGGATGCTCAGGGGGTGCACTATCATTACTAGAAAACAACCTATGCTGGGGGTTGAAAACCGCTGGAAAAGTTTAAAGAACAGCTGGTAGAAATTCTACAGGTGGTTAAGACCTCACGGGTAACATATGCGTCAATAGAGGTTGTACAGTCAGAAAAAACCGGCGGTTCAAAACCACCGAATGTAGTTTTTTATATTTTTATATTCTTCCAATTATTCTCTTGTTAAATTCATCTAACCACATTTACTGAAATATGCAACCACATCTTGTAAAATATCTTTATTTATCTAAGAATGATGTTTAATAAAACACTCTATAAACATTCAACCACATATATAACAACCATGTATTACACATTAATGAATCTATATAAACACCCTACATAGACAAACCTACATTATCAAAACTTGAGAGTACTACATTAAGAGAGTGATTAAGAGAACTCCAACTAAAATAAGTCTATTCAAGAAGATTAATGTACTCTTGTGGTTTTAGAAGTTGCAGCAGCCAATATGAAGGAGAAAAGAAAAATTGTAATAGGTAATCAAATAATGGAAACACTACCGATCAACACTTTGATTCCCCACAAGTTAGGGGCATACAAAGTTAAATGCCCCTTACTTGTTGGGTATACTAAAGAATCTTTCCTCCAATGCCTTTAAAGAGATATGAGAAACTTGGTTGAGGCTTGAGAATGAGAAGTAGCAATATTTTGCACCTTCTCACGAACAAAGTGGCAGTTGAATTCAAAAACCTCATTAACTTTAATCAAACCCATACCATTCAAGTACAAGACTCAATTTTGCATACCATGCCCTTAGCGATTGTTTAAGACTATATATAGCCTAGTTAAGGCCACATACCAGATTTGATTCATATTCTTCTAAGCTGCCTTGAAAAAAGGCACTTTTGATATCTAATCGGTAAAAAGGTTATTGAAGATTTGAGAAATAGAGAGAAGAACTTGAAAGGTATTTGTTGTTGCAACAGGAGCAACGTTTTTAATATAATGTTCACCATAAGTTGGTGTAACTCCTCTGGCAGCTAACCTCAGCTCATATCTTTCTATTTTTCCATCACTCTTATATTT